>CM032627.1:3075379-3412555 GCA_019097785.1 Fraxinus excelsior
TCCAGAAGACGAGACAGACCATGCAATAGTGTTCGTTTTCAATGTTGAGTGCTACGATGAAATTTGTACAATTTTGCCCTTGCGCTTCAGTATTTGACTCTTGCTCGATTGGTTGCTGCAATTCTTGAAAAACTTTAGGATAAATAGTGGTGGCCATAAGGTGGTAAATTTGCATCTCTTGTTATTTACGACTCAGATTGGTCTGCTTTGATATATTGCCTTATTCCAAATTTAAATTTCTGAATTAGCGCGTCATCGTGTGTGATGACAATATGATTGGGGTTACCATGTGGGGTAACCATTGCTTGTGCTAGAAATTTAGGAATTATTCGTCATATTTGAATTGTTGGATTTAACTACAAGGGGTAGCCTTCATGTTGTATTGATTATTCCGTTAAAACACCTAGACTTGACCCATTTGAACAATCTCTTGATATGAGATCTTGAGTCTCATAAACCTTGAGAATCTAGAACGGTGTATATTGTTGTCTTATGATTACTTTGTGTGGCTTATTTGTGCATTTTGGTTGTTCCTTTTTTCAAAATATCTTTACATTTCGAAATTGAAATTTTCAATGGGAAAAATGATTGTTCAATTTGGAAACAAAAGATGAAGGGAACTTTAGTTCAACAAAATGTTTCAAAAGTCATAAATAGAAAATTTCTTGCAAATTTGACAGAATCACAAAAATAAGTATATGATATACTTGTTTATACTTCAATTATTTTACACATATCTCATACTGTTTTGAGAAAAGTTGAAAATTTTGATTCTACAAAAGAACTTTGGCAAATTTTGGAGGACTTGTATTTACTTAAGTCTACTCCTAATAACTTGTACTTATTTGAAAGACTTTTCAGTTTTAAAATGGATCATTTAAAGGATCTTGATGACCATTTGGATATTTTCAACAAACTTGTTCAAGATATCGTTAATTGTGTTGAGAAAGTGTTTGAAACATATAAAGACATTATTTTACTGAATTTTATGTTTGATTCATATAGAGAGGTTAAGAATGCAATTAAGTATGGTATGTACACTTTAACACTCGAGATTGTTATATATTCCTTTAGGAGTAAGGAAATAGATATTAAGGCTGAAAAAGATAATAAGAGAAGTGGTGAGTTGCATATAATGAGAAGTAGAATGAAGTTTAAGCAAATGAATTTGGGTAGAGCTTTAAGACAATGGTGATTCTAGTAGTGACTTAAGTGATGAGGGTGATAAGAAGAACGGCAAGAGATGGGACAAGTCTAGTGGTAGACGGTGTTACAATTATGGTAAAGTTAAGCACTTTATTAGGGACTGTCTCAAAAAGAAGGATAATCAAAAGGGTAAGATAAGAGACGTGACGAATGTGGTTATAGGGTCGAGTGATGACCCTAGTGATGTTTATTGAGAGTAAACATAGTTACTCCATGTACATCCTTATGTAATCATTTCTACATGTGTGTGATTACTTAATTCTATTACATGGTTATATGTGCATTTCAATATGTTTGATATGTGCACTTGCAATAATTTGAGAGCAATTTAATTATTTGGTGTAATTTGTTTGCATGCATAATGAGTTAAGATGTATTAGCAGTATATTGTATGTCTATTGATGAGATTGAGTATAGGATCTTCCTATGGGTACATTGGTGGTTTGTACAGGGGATGTGGAGTGTGACTTTGGATAATGAGTAGAGATGTGATCAAATGTTGGAATCATTTATTTATGTAGAGACTTTGTACAGATGGGGTGTGAGAGATATACTTCTATCACTTTTGTTAGGTGGTGACCTATTATCCACTTAGGTTGGGAGAAGTATTGTAGTGATAGAAATTATCCTAAGCACTTAGGATTTATAGAGGTCTACCAGTTAGACATGTGTTGAGTGATAGTCTAGTGAGTATGGTGGGAAATGTGGTGAGATATGTGTTATTGAGGTGTGAGAAATATGGAATGGGATATGATAAGTGTGGTGAGATCTTTTCTCGAGATCATTTATACATTTGTTGCATATGTGTTGACCGTGTGCTTGATTAACTTGGTGTTAATATGTTATTCTATGTGAACGTGTCTTTTCAAAAAGATCTGTATTATCCTAAATGATATCTCCATCGCATATTTATTTGCTCTTGATTGATTATTGTGATTATTTGCTTCTATTTGGGTATTTGATCTTAACTTTAACCCTGGTGAGTACATGGAACAGGTATGTATGTGTTTTGGGTTCAAAACACAAGGTAACGTCTCAATAACTCGAGTTATTGAAAACAACTTAATTAGTTAATGTTGCTCATGGCCACTATAACTCTTGGATGATCCTTTTAATGTGTTGGCTAAATTATCTTAGTGCTGACCTATTTGTTGGATGATATTGACCCAAGTCTTGGTAACCTAAACTAACTTATATACCCATTTTCTTCTTGGCTTGGAAATGTGTGTGCTTTTTAAATGTTGAAGAGATAAAATGTGGTTTTTTCTTTCTCCTCATTCGTGCCTTGTCTTCTCTCTGCCTTTATGGCCCGCTTTTTGCAAATACCACCATCTTGTATTTCTTGTGGACATATTAGAAGTGGCAACCAAAAAATTATAGTAGTAGTTGTGAGTTGGAGTAATTGTTTGATTGTGTTTGATATTGGTGAGTTGAACTAAGCCGGAATTTACCAAATTGAAGATCGATTTCTTTACAATAATAGTGTACGTAATGATGACATGGGAAAAACAGAAAATAAACACACGAAAATAAAATAAATTCATTTGTTATAATCTTTCCGTCTTTTCCATGTCACCATTATGTACATCATTACATACAAATAACAGTACTCATAATTTCGTCATATTTACTATTTTTTTTAAATGCGATTAAACTTAAAATATGAAATAAAATATAATAAAAAATTGATGCAAGCTGGGAACAAAGACTATGCTCCTTGTCACTACAATGCCATCTTTGCCCAGATTCTTCAGCCAGATCAATCAAAGGTAGGGTATTTTATGATCCCTACTAATTACTATTTTTTTTTTTTCAATCTTTTGTGAAATAGGTATTTGAGCACACATAATAGAGCCATCGGCAATCCACTGAAAGTAAGGGAATCATTTGATCATTTGGTTAGGTTTGGTTCTATCCCGAAGAGAATCATAATCTGACTAAATCGTTTATATTTATTTTTTTCAGACAGGAACCATTTTCTTCCATTTCTAATATTGGAACCAAATTGAATAATTCTGGTTTGGTTTGGTTCCAAAACCAAGCTTTTTAAATAACTAATTCAAAAGTAAGAGTCAAGAGGGTTGATCTTTTCCTTAATGTAAGACGTGAGAATCAAATGAGTTAAGTTCAATGAAGAAAAATGAAACTGGTTAATTATTTAATTGTGTGATGATTAAATATTAAACAATTTACACCACCTAAAAAAAGTTAGAACTTGTTCTTGATTCTGGGTTTAGATCCAAAACCAGAACTAGAATCCGTCCGTTCTGAATTTCAGAAATCAAAGTTATTTGAAAACATACCCAGAACCTAAGCAAAACGGTCATTCGATTATTTTCTAATGGTTCTAGTTCTTTTGTACACCCCCATTAGAAATTAGATTTCATAAAATAATACATTTTGAAATTGCCATCCCGACCCTAAATGGAAAAAAAAATATATATATATCATTTCACTCTCATGAGATACATACAACTCCAAACTTGATCTTTATGCTGTCACCCGAGGTGTTATTTCTAAAAGTCACCCTTAGTACACTTAATACTAATTTACCTACCTCTCATGTCCCTTTGTATCAAATTAATAAAAGTAATTAAGACTCATTTTCTCCCCATTTTCGGTGCCCCAGCCACCATATTTTCATTAAGTCAGTCAAACTACAAGTTATCCAAATCTTCATATTTAGTATCCAATACTTAGTCCTTGCAATACGTCTTCTATTTCATGTGCATGACAGTTGGGATCTTTCAGGGGTAGCTTCGCAATGTGATGGTTTTTTTCTCTTTTTTGTTATAATTAGTGCAATGTCTTTTCTTAACAAGCAGTGGAGATTAGACCACTAGCATACGGTAAATCCTAGTTTCATCCGTTAGTTAAAATCATTCCAAACATTTAATTTATATATGAAACCTACAAACTATTCTTGCACATAGACTAAGTGATTGATTTTAAAATATGTATGTTTCGGATCCTTTACAAAATAGTTCTACCAACTCAAAAATCATTATATTATATAATAATTTTCAAGCGTAAATAACAATTAAAAACGACAATATGCTCAATATATGGATAAACAAAATAGAAAAATAAGCACAAAGTTGCGCCTTTCGATCAAATATCATAAATGAATTCAATATCAAACATAAAATCATCATTAGTTGGCAAGGTTGTTGACCTCAAAAAATCGAAATTGTTTTCTAATGCCAACGAGTTAATTAAATGATCAATCACAAACATTTAACTTCGATTATTACTTGCTCATCTAGAAATAAAAAGTTCCACATTGCTCATCCACTTTTAGACAAAGTTACTCATCCATCACTGATTTTCAATTGTATACAATGTTGCGGCACGCTGACATCAAATTTCATCACGTCGTAGAAGAGACTCTTTCAAGATCAGAAAATAGAATTAGTTAGTTACTCAAAAGCCTTTAAACTTTCTTTTCACCATGGTTGTTTGATGAATTATTTGTGTTCTTTACAAGTAACGGAAATTCCAATAAACATTCATAGAGCATTAAATGGTTAATGATTGTCTCTAAAAGTGGATCGTAAAAGTTTTGCATAATTCATCTTTTATTGTGGGGGCGTGCTCTCAAAATTGGTGAATTTAATTAATGAATCATTGTTATTACTTATTAGATAATTTTTTGTATGTGAATGAAAATTGATTTGTGTATTCAAATTATGATTATATTTTATTTGTTTGCTTGGACTTTATGATCTATATTGATAATTTGAACTTATTGAATGTTTGATGTTTATTTTTTTATTCAAGTATGTATTACTAACTCATGGATATGGGGCAAGTTTGAAAATTTAAGAAATGAAACTAGAACCAAATCAAAACATAATGGTTTAGTTCCGATTTGGTTCACATTTGATTCCATTCTCCCGAAACCATAACCAAATGGAATCATGTGATCCCCTACCAATTACAATCATATAACAGTAAAAAGAGGCAACCCCCCAACTGAAACCTAATTAATACGTACCCGAAGGCAAAATGGGGGAGATAAATGAGTTCTGCATTTTTTCTTGTATAATATATTTACTTTGGTTCCCCTACTAACCGATTCCTTTTCATAATGCATAGCTCATTTGGATACACAGGCAACTTCTGGGTTGAATAGCTTCCAAAAACATTTTGGCTTTTTTGTTGGGCTCAATTTGAATGTGTTTTTTGGTAGAGGAAATTAGAGTTCATATGATTTTGTGGGTTTCTTAATTTGACGTTCAATATGTAACCGTTTCTTGCAATTTGGGAGAAGAAATGGTTGGGTTGATTTGGGGAAGAATTGATTTAGGTTACGGAGAGGAAATCGTTTAGACTTTTTGTGAAGCTTTGGGATAAGAATTATTCTTGTTGCCAATTCGATAACACATTATGTACTTGTAGCATGATTGTTGTGATAATTGAATCTTGATTTGGAGAAAAACGCTCTTACAAATTGGGGAGGAAAAAAATATTTTAGTTAATTAATTTTGTGCTCATGCTGTCCAAAAATTTAACGCGGCTATTGACAAGTAGGACTTCCATCCATCGTGTAGATCTTTTTGTCCACGTGGACGGATGGATTTTAAATGAGTGATGAATGGTTAATTTTGTTTAAATGTGGATGAGCAATGGGTAATTATTATTTCTGGTGAGCTAGTAGTGATAGATGTTAATGTTAGATGTTCACGATTAATCATTTAATTGACTCAATGCAAGGGGTAGAGTTTTTCTAACCAGAACTTTGACAGGTTTTGTCCCATTTTTGGGGTTCTTTGGATGTGTTTGAGAATGCTAAGATTTCCAAGAGTGTAAACCTTATTTTTTGTCTTGATCCGAGACGATTTTTTCAGAGTGGAAGATTGAATCCTTGAAAATTTTCTTTCTTTAGCATTTTAACCCCTTGATTTTCATCCATTTTCTTGTTTTGTTAATGACTTTTTTATAGACAATTCTAAGGGCTTTTAATTATTTTTGTGAGTGAACATACTAATCATTATGCAAAAGTCATGATTAAGTTCAAATTCTAGAGGGTGTGTAGTACAGATTAAAATCAGATTAAAATTGAAAATATAGCCATTATTGTTGACTTTTATAAGACGGGTGGGATCCAATAACGGCCATATTTTCAATTTTAATTGGATTTTAAGCCGTACCAAACAAGCTCCTAATATTATAGTTGAGTTTTATGTTTTCATGACACTTGTAAATCATTACTTTCTTTATCCAAACTCATCCTCTTCAAGAATGATATGAGAGAGAGAGAGAGAGAGAGAGAGAGAGAGAGAGTGTGTGTGTGTGTGTGTGTGTAAATAGGCAGAACGAGCTTCAAGAATGATATGAGAGAGAGAGAGAGAGAGAGAGAGAGAGAGAGAGAGTGTGTGTGTGTGTGTGTGTGTAAATAGGCAGAACTGAGGCTCACTCGTGCTACAAACAAATCAGAAAACTTCACCAACTGTGGTTAACTCACTAAATTCTCCTCGAAAATGATAGAAAATGGGAGGCTCCGATAAAAATGAAAGGAAAACGGTGGAGCGAAGTACCAATTTAAAGATCTAACCTCTATGGATCATGGTTGAAATAACGACTCAAACAATGGGTGTATGTTCGTGTGACAAGCATAACACCCCGTCAGATGGCCATTACTTCGCAAATAATTGGGAATTGTGCAACAGCTTTCAGAACCATGGCAACATGATAAAAACCAACATACTGTTGAAATTATTGTTCAAAAATTAATAAATTATTCTTTGAAATGAAAAAAAGGATTTGTTGGCCAAACGCGATTGCATAGGCCTTTGTGGCCAGCGGTCTCATGAACACATGCAGGGCTTATATATTCTGCAAGTGATCAACTTATATGATCGCATAAATTTGTGGCATAAAACTAAAAAAGAGCTGTTAAGGTTTGAAGAATAATGCTACATGTACATTATGGACACCATTATGTGATCCATAATGTACATGTAGTATCTCCCTCGTTTGAATTCTTACTGGCCTTTGGTGAAAAGTTTGCAATTAGTTATGATTTTTAGGCATTATTTCGTGGGTATTGATTAAAATCTATAAATACCTGATAGATTATCACATCAAATTTATAATTCAACAACTTGAGATCAAATATTCATTCCAAAAGATAGAATTTATATTCTTTCCTTCATATTCAAATTTCCTTCAAATTGTTCTTGAAATTTTGATAGAAAACACTAAGTGTTTAAGTGTTTTTCTATTGCAATGCTTGATTAATCATTCAAAGCATTTGTCAATATTACTTTAAGCATCAAATTCAATCTGAGAAAGGGCAAATATTGTTTGAGGACAACATATTTTGTGTTTAAGCCTTCATCTTTAATATGGCGTTCTTATTTTTGTATTCTTTGTTTCTTCTTCATCCCTCTTTGTGTGGAAATATTTTTCCAACAATCTCAAACGATATATTGCAATGGAGAATGAGACTACGGTGGCGACGATCGAATTGATAAATCGAGATCTTGTCCATTTAGATCGATTTGATTAAACAAATTCCACAAAATGGCAAGACAAGTTGAAGTTCTTCTTACGGCACTGCAGATCTTTTACATTCTTGATCCAGAATTGGCACCACTTGCGGATCCAACGGATGAAGATACCGAAAACGTAAAGATGGAGAAACAAAAGCGTCAAAAGAATGAACTCATATGTCGCGATCATATTCGATGCTCTATCCAACCGATTGTACGACCTATACACAAATACATTGTGGACAAAAAAAATATGGGATGCTTTGAAAAACAAATACAAAATCAAAGAGGAAGGTACTAAGAAATTCCTAATTTCAAGATATTTCGACTTCAAATTCCTCGATAATATTCCAATTCTTCCCCCTAGTTACAAGTTCTTGTCAACAAGTTGAAGGTGATCAAAATTGAAATCTTGAAGACTTTCCAAGTAGGAGCAATCATTTCAAAACTCTCGGTTACTTGAAAATGATATCGGAAGAAAATAATGCATATATCCGAAAATTATTCTTTGGAACAAGTGCAAAAATATCTTTAAATTGAAGAAGAATCGAGGGCAAGAGATAAGAATGACAATTTCTTATGATAAGTGTATAAAATACACTTATTCGAGGTCCTAAAATATTGATATTTGGTAGTTCTTTTAACAAAATATATCATAAATTTTTTTTAAAAAAAATTATATAGGTAACATTCAATGATTGAACAAAGAAGCGAAAGAAAGAAGCGAAAAATGGTGAAAATTGCAAAATCCAAAGTTTGAGGACCAAATTGAAAATATTCAATAGTTGATTTGGACCAAAAGATGATACTTGAAAGATTTTCTTGAGACAATTGGATGGAATTAAAACTCAAAAAGAAATGGAATATGATAAAAATCAATTTCCAATTGCATGAGTTATATTCCAGATTTCTATTTGAATATTAAACTCGATTTTTGGCACAGTAAACGTCCGAATTGAAAAACTCATGTTACTATCAAAGATGTATCTCTTTGAGTTATGTTTCCAATTCACTTTGAATCGTATCAATCGGATATCGGGAGATGAAGTTATGGCCAAAATACTGACTTCTGTGCAGAGACCAAAAAAATTCGCGCCTGAATAGAACTTTCCTTATTCGAATGGAACTCTTTTGGAAGTCAATTTGGACATGATTTTCAACCATTTTTCGACTCCTAAAAATACATAAAAGTAGAATACACATGGGGGAACCTCTCATATACATATTATACTCCAATATTTATCAATTATTATCATCAAAAGAGGAGTGAATTGCTCAAATAATCACTAAACTTTACGTCATGCTTATAAGAAGTCACTGAACTTTCAAAATCACTCAAATCATCATTGAACTTTGTAAAAAGTTTCTATGAGGTCACTGAATTTTAAAAATCACATTATTTATCACTGAATTTCGCAAAATGTTTCTCAGGGGCCACTAATTAGTGATCTCCTAGGAAACATTTTACAAAGTTTAGTGATCTCGTAGAAACTTTTTGCAAAGTTTAGTAATGAATAGGGCGATTTTTAAAGTTCATTGACCTCGTGAAAATCTTTTTCAAAGTTTAGTAATCACTTGGATGATTTTTAAAGTTGAATGACTCATTGGAAGCATGACTTAAAGTTTAGTACCTATTTGGGCAACTCACTCTCAAATGAGGAAAATTCATAATTTTTGTGAGAGAATTGAAGGGGATTTGCAAAAATTCAATCAAGTGAAGATTCAAACCTAATTTTTGGACAAAGAAGAGAATGCGCAAGTGGAGATTCATCAAGAAACCATTGAAGAGATTCAAAATTTCAAGATTCATTTTCATCTTCTCAATTTATCAAAATTTCGAGTGATGTCTTTTCATTTAAATATGATTTCTTGTAATTTCAATATGCTAGTTAAATTCATACATTGTTAGGATGAGATGAAACCTTGTTATGATATTTTCAGTTTTTAATTAATTATATTGACTTTAATTTGATTTGATTTGTGGATATTTATTATCGTTTTATCGTTTTTTTAATTGCTTGATCACCAATTGAATTGTTAGTGAGTTTTATTATTATCGAGAAATACAATAGGGTTTAAGTACACTATAATAAATATTGTAAGGTTCGATAGATGATAGAGATATACCACTATGCTTTATATGGTTTTAATAGGTGTTCTAGCACTTGTTAATACATTTATCGTGTTTGCATCTTTCATCGAGAGATAAAAATGTCATATGAGGGGAATATATTTGATCGTATCGAGAGATCCTTTCAATTATATTAGGAACATTGACCAACATAAATGATTTCAAATTGTCACTTTAGTTGTTACACTAAAAATGGAATAACAATGGAGATTCATCATCTTAGCAATGCATCTCACATATTTGAAAAATACAATTACTTGCTTTCATAACTTTAGTTGATAATTTAGGGATTAGTATAAAAAATCACAATATTTGTTTGATATTCAATTAAAGTTGCAATTAATTTTAACTCGGTCAAGCACGTAGTCCTCATGAGTTCGACACTCAATTCGTTACTATATCACTTGATAACGATCTCGTTCACTTGCGAAGAAATCAAATGATCACTTATTGAGGTACTTCAAAGGCCAACGTCATGGAGAAGACTGAACCTTCAAATAAATCTAACAAGAGAAAACCTTCTAAAAACTTTAACAAGTTTAAGAAGAAGTCCCAATGGAGGTTATTTTATATGTGAAAAACTTAGATATTATGCAAAGGAATATCGATATCGAAAGTAAAACAACTCCGAAGGAAAAGTGAACTCTATCACAAAAGACAATATTGTAGCCACTGTAAGTGAGATCAATGCAATTAAGGGAAAAGTTCTTAATTGGTGGTATGATACATGTGCAACTGTATATGTATCATATGATAAGTTTTTATTCAAGACCTATTATGAAGTAGATGGAGATCAAGATATTCAAATGAGTAACAGAAGCTGCTCCAAAGTGGTTAGAAAAGGAGATGTAGAGATTATCTTCACTTCCGAAAAAACTATTACTTTAACAAATGTAATACATGTTCCTAAAATAAAGAGAAACTTAGTTAGTGGTAATCTCTTAGGAAAATTGAACATAAAAAGTGTTTATGAGTCCGATAAACTTGTATTATACCTAAATTGAAAATTTATTGAAAAATGCTATTCTAGTAAAGGAATTGTCAAATTTTATACTGTTGACGAAATTATTAATAAAATTGATTTTATTTATATTGTTGATTAATTTACTTTAGGCATGCTAGATTAGGTCACATAGATAAGTACCGCGAAAAAAATATATTAAAATGTGACTTAACATCATATAATTAACATGATGCATTTAAATGTAAAACATGTTTAAAATTTAAAATAACTAAGAGCATTATCAAAGTATAAATAGGACTTTAAATATTTTAGAATTAATTTATACGAACATATGTGAATTAAATGGTATTAGAGGTGGAAATGTGTATTTTATTACCTTTATAGATGATCACTCTAGATATACTTAGATTTATTTAATGAAACATAAACATGAAACTTTTGATATGTTTAAAAAATATAAAAATGAAGTTCAAAATCACTTAAGTAAGAAAATAAAAACTCTAAGAAATGATAGATGAGATGAATATTTTTCTAATGATTTTAACTTGTATCGTGAAAAACAATGAATAATTCATCAATGTTTTGCACCTAGGACACCTGAACAAAATAATTTAATTGGAAAGAAAAATAAAACTTTAGTTAAAATGATAAATTCTATGTTAACTTATGCTAAGTCGAATTCTTTCGAAATTTACAAAGGTTTATCCTTATGAATTGTAGAAAGAAAGAAAACCTAACATTTGATACTTCGAAGTGTTGGAGTGTCTTGCATATTATAAATACACGAAATCTTAATAGGACCAAGTTGGGTCTAAGAGGCATTAAATGCGCCTTTGTTGATTATGTTAATAATAGCAAATCATATAAATTTTTAAATTTGGAGACCAATGTGATAATTGAATCAAGTGGTGTTGAGTTCTTTAATAATTCACTATCCTCGGATAATGAATTAAGGGAAACGTACAGTGAGATCTCTAGCTCGAGTAGAATACAAGATGAAATAATTTCTAAAGATGTTCATGAATCTAGTGAACCGCGAAGAAGCAAAAGAACTCGAATTGAGAAGTTTTTAGGATCGGATGAAATTGACTCTCAACTTATTCCGTTTTATCTAGTAGAAGGAAATGAGAATAATATTGTAAGAACATTTCCTTTAGTTCTACAAGTGGGGAACAATCCTAAAACTTATGGAAAATTTATGGCTTCTCGTGATAGCATCTTCTGGAAAGATGCAATTAAAGATGAAATTGATTCAATTATATCAAAATACAATGTTGATGGTTCTCTTAATATATTTAAAGCAAGATTAGTAACTAAAATGTATCGACAAAAGGAATGAATGGATTATTTTGATACTTATGCACCGGTAGCTAAAATAATTTCAATTAAGATTTTATTCACATTAGCTTCGATACATGACTTGTATGTTCATCAAATGGATGTTAATACGACATTCTTAAATGGGGGATCTCAATGAGAAAGTTTATATGGAACAAACCGAAGGGTTTATTCTACTCGGAAATGAACATAACGTGTGAAGTTAGTGAAATTGTTAACGATTTAAAGCAAACACCTAAGAAATGGTATGAAATTTTTTACTTAACTATTAATTCATTTGGTTTCATAAATAATAGTATAGATAAATGTTTACATTTTAAAGTGTGTGATGAATATAGAATCTTTATTTGCTTGTATGTTGATAACATGTTGATTATGAGTAATCACGTGGATGGAATCAAAGAAACAAAGAAATTTCTATGTGCCACATTTAAGATGAAAGATTTTGGACAAGTAAATACCATATTAGGTATCAAAGTTACAAAAACTAGTGGGGGCCGTTTTCTTGAATCAATCACATTATATTGAGAATGTGATTAATAAGTTCAAATATTTGAACACAAAAGAATTCAATACCCATATTAACCCAAGTTTAAAACTTATAAAGAATGATGGAAGAGAAATTGTTCAATTAGATTATGCAAGTGTTATAGGGAGTCTAATATATGCAATTCAATGCACAAGACCGGATATAGCATTTGTAATTAATGCACTTAGTAGGTTTACTAATAATTCGAGTAAGGAATATTGGAAGTCCATTGGAAGAGTTTTTTACTATTTAAAGAAAACCAATAACCAAGGTCTACAATATTCTAAATTCTCGGCTATATTAGAAGGATTTATCAATACTAGTTGGATATCTAGCACGAATGAAAGTAAATCAACTTCGAGTTGGGTGTTTACTCTTGAAGGAGGTTCTGTTACATAAAAATCAAGAAACATATATTTATTACACACTCAACTATGGAATCTGAATTTGTAGTATTATCAGATACAGAAAAAGAAGCTAAGTGACTTAAGGATATTCTTTATGAGATTCCTTTGGAAATGAAAAATACATAGTCGATATCTATTATGTGCGATAGTCAAGCCACATTAGCAAAAGCATAAAATGAAGTATACAATGTGAAGTCTAGACATATGAGTCTAAAACATAACTACATAAGGAAATTAATTAGGGGTGGAATAATTTTCCTAAATTATGTTAAGTCAATTGAGAATCTAGCGAATCCCTTAACTAAATCTCTAAATGGAGATTTAGTAATATCTACTTCAGGCAGGATGTGATTGAAACTCTTAAAATAAAATGTTCACCAATAATGGCAACCATGCCTATCATTATGCAACCAGTAGTTCACGAGTTCAAAGGGAAATAACAAATCATTCAATATGTGAATAGTTTCAACATTATAAAACTCACGATAACCCCATGCTAATAATATAATGCTGATTGTTACTTGAATGAGGGTTGAGCTTTAAGCTCTTAATGAAATTCAATACTATATTACAACTATATCTAAAAGTAACAAAGATATTGGAAGAATTTTACCTAAATAAACTTCGAGGTGGTGCCACCTCAATAGAGAGTTAGAATTTCTCTCTTAAAAGTTTGTTGAATACGATAAGCGTAAGCCCATATTAGTGCTAAGCGAGATTGGAAAATTTGAGAGCACGTAATACTTATTATGTGTGCGTTCTTGCCGGTATTGTTATAAGGAATGATTGGTTCAAAACTTTCTTGATACCTTTAATTTCGGCTTTAATTTGTTTAAATTAGATTATTGTTGGATTCAAATTAAAAGATAAAATAGGCTTTAGAACGAATAAACGATTTGGAGGCCAAAACATTGGCCTACACAACCGCATAGGCCTTTATGCCCTGCGGTCGCATGAAGACATGTAGGGCTTACATGCCAAGTGATCAACCTATGTGACTGCATAGGTTTGTTCTATGCGATCACATATAACTAAAAAATAGTTGTTAAGACTGATTTTTGTTCGACTTCTTGGTGGCCTTTGGTGAAAAGTTCGCAACTTTTCATAATTTTTTGGCACTATTTCGTGAGTGTTAATTGAAATCTATAAATTCATTATAGATTATCACATTAAATATATAATTCAATAACTTGAGATCAAATCTTCATTCCAAAAGATAGAATTTATATTTTTTCCTTCATATTCAAATTTCCTTCAAGGTGTTCTTGAAGTTTTTGTAGAAAACTCGAGTGATTTAGTATTTTTCTATTATAAGACTTGATTAATCCATCAAATCATTTGTCAATATCCCTTTGAGTATCAAATTCAATCCTAGAGAGAACATATATTGTTTAAGGACAATGGATTTCGTGTTTAAACCTGCATCTTTAATTTTGGAGTTTTTTCTTCTTTTTTTTCATCCCCTTTGCGTGGAAACATTTTTTCAACACATACTTTGGTCCAGGTCCATGCTTAGGTTAAGCACATGCCAGGGGTCACTTGTTGGCCTCAGGGCTCCAATGTGGAACATAGAGGAACCCACTCTCTGCTAATAGCCTACTATCTCGCTCCCGTGAGGCAGTTCAAAGAACACACGTCTCTTATGTTAGGTTGCACACCTATGACTTGCGCTATCATTTTGACTATTGCCGCCGTGATCCACTAATTACAAATCATTGATTTGACAAGTGACAAATGCATCGAGATCGAATAGCTAAAAATGAACATGGCAGTTTCTGTGATACTCCTCAACTATATAAAGGGGACCATTCTCCATTTGTAGGATTAAGTTTAATATGCTATAAAACACCTATAACAAGCACACCTTCCATTAAGCTCGAATCAAAACAAGTCCGAACTTGCTATACGTTCAATTTCTTATAATTTCTTGTTAGCCGGATCAACAGGTGTCATGTCATCTTTTGACATCAACATCTTCTACACGAAAGAGTGACGAAAGTTAAAATTTATTGCTAGCATAGTGTAATTCGAAAAGACTGAAAATAGATAGTATAAGAAACCAATTCTATATTCGTGAGCTCTTTACACGCCTCATCTCAATCTATAGACCGTGCCATTAATTTTGTAAATTCCTCCTTGATTCTCTTTGCAATTCTTTGAGTTGCTTAGTTCTAGTTAAACCACAAGGGAGAAAAATGCTTCAGAAAAAATACGATGTACAATAAACAAAGGGCATATAAGTTTGACCTCTCAAGCTCATAACAAAGAGTACATGCTAAAAGAACCTATGAACACCAAGGAATGTGAAAGGCGAACTTTGTGATATATTTGCCCTCCTACACTTTCCTACAAAATGATGAATGTGACTAGATTCTCATCTGCGAAGCATTGCAACCTCAGAAACTGCTAAACTTAACCTACACATCAGATTAATAGTTATTAAGCATTATTAAAATCACAATATAGACAAAAGAACAGCGCAGAAGGTAAAAAAATCTTGCTCGGCCTAAGATACATGGAAGTTAAAGACCTTCTCAAACAACAATTCACACCAAATCTCTTACCTTTCATTCAGTTTTCTTCCCCAACCTATAATGACACTCCTGCCGCTTTTTACAGCGTCTCTGCAGACTGCTAGAGTAGTTATATACGTTCTTTACATGAACAATGATTAAATCTACAATGAAATGTCTTGATGCTTATTAATCAATGTTGCTGGGTAAAGTTTTGGTACTTATAGAGCTCAGAATCCAATTCACATGAGCCATAGAATTAACTATTTGCCATTGGATGGCCATTAGGAGTCTCTGTAAATGGGCTGCGGATTCCACTTGAGATACAAGTTGAGTGTTCCCGTTTTGGCACCGTCTAGCGGGAAGGTATCTTTATATTCGCCTTCTAATATAACCCTTGTTAGTGTCAAGATGCATCTGCCCATGTAATCCTGCAGTCAAAGAAAGAAGTAATTTTGTCACTCGTAATGGGTACTAGCAGCATGTTTGATCATGCTAAAAAATAACTCACTTATTTGCAAGTAAAGATTTAGCGTTAGAAAAAGCAAGATTTAGTACTGAAAATTCAAAAAGGAAAAAGTAAATTCTGAAATACCTCAAACATGTTTGGCAAAAAAACAAAAAAAAGGTTAGTAATTGGTCAAACAAAGTATACAGATAGGAGGTCGATATACAAGTAGCAGTGCGGCTCATTTTAGATAGATATTAGGATACCCTACCATCCATATCTATAAGGAGTCCATGCTTGCAGTCGATATTGAGACGGGAATAAATAGTAGAAAAATAACTCATTTGTTAAAAGGGTATGACGATTAAATCCACACCAAATTCTCACTCCTTTGTGGACTCTTCTCCAACTTACATGTATTATGATAAAATGAAGCAGATCCTTATCACTCAATAATTGCAATGCATCAAAGATCTTACCATTTTGCTCTTCAATAAGTCCCTTACTGTTATATTAATGAGACCCACAATATAATATGCTATTATTGTTTCCATTGCTAGTATTAATTTTCAGCAGGTTTTTCACAAAAGAAAATGAGATAAAATCAACCAAGTCCAGCAGTCTAGATTGAAAAGTACGCCTATGATCTAAAGTTAATCATGCCTAGTAGCTATGTTTGGAAACTCGGAAGTTAAACAACAGCTAAATAGCTAACAGAAGAGTTTAGTTCCGTTAGCCATAAATTTAACTGTGTATGATGATCTAATGGATTAATGGGTAGATGCGAATACTTTTTAAATCCTTTAGCAGAGTAATTGCACTCTCATGGTGCTTCTCAAATACAATTTACAATTACTGATAAAGGTGAAAAAAATCTCATTCACATTGTTTAATATAAATCTCTTTCAATCAGTGCAATTTTCTCTTCTATTTAGTACTTTTTATCATTTTCTGGTCTCTTCTTTGTGTTAGAAAAATATTCAGATCCTTTATCTAATATAGATTGCCTCATTCATTATAGGAGAGTCATGATGTACGCTAAGGTTTGCAAGCACTAAGAGCCGGTGCTGCCTAATGTCCATTTACTTCTTATCCATCTTGATCCATATAACTCACCACCTAAAAATTAATTCGGAAACATCAAATTTACAGGAAAGAAAAGCAAACTACCTTTCCAAACGTGTCATGGTCCCAGACTTCCACGATTAACATATCATGTAATCCATCCTCAACAACAAAGTCAAAGGTCTGATTCCAGACAGGATTCAAACTGTCATTCACGACCTGTAAAAGTAAGAACAAATAAAAATTAAGGAATTAACATGTTAATTTAGAAGAGCATATTACTATCTATCAAAAGAGAATATACAATAACAACACAAGTAACCGAAGTAAAATATTTCATGCATTAAATGTGAGGGTTCATATGGGATAAAAAGAGGAGGACCACTTTTCGTGGTAGAGACGCGAGATTCCAGACAACAGTAAAATTAAGGAGAAATATACCCTGGTTTTGTTTTTTGATTCAGTTTTCTTCATAATAAGTACCACGTAGGGGTCAGCTTTTCCTATTAGGTCTGTAGGTGCCAAGTCTTCAGCTGATATCACAGTAACAGAAAGTACCCCTCTCACAATTACATCCCTTCTTTTTACTTCACCGCCATTTTCAACTAATTCCGTTCCTTCGTTGCCACTTTTAAGAACCTTCTCCAGTGAAGTCATTGAAAACTTCTGCGCAAAGGGGTTGGTAAATCCATTTTCCATGCCATTAGGGATATAAAGAAGCTCCAACTGCACCTGAAAAAGTCATGATATGAAGAAAGAAAAAACAGAGATTCATGTCAATCCGGAATATTATTTTTTCGTAATTTTTGATAAAATATCTTGTAAATATATATTTCTATATAGTGTAATAAAAATTGAAGCCATTATTTCTCATTTTACTTCACAATTCTGACACTAGTAAGAGCTTACACGGGAACACATTTATTTAATTAGATTTAATCTTCAAAACACCCAATTATGTGCAGCCAGTCGTGCACAATTCTCATAAATGGGGAGCGGCAAGACTTGAACTCAGTCTCTTTACCTACTTTAGGATATGTTGAACCACCTTATTTAAAAACTTAAAGAGGGTTGGTCTAGACTAAGAGGGTTGAATTTCTTAGGAATTGTAGAAATCCCGCTTAATATGGGAATATTGTAATATATTGAGTTAGGGACTAATTGATTTTCTTTCCTAAGTTAGAATATTTGTTTCCTTTTATCTCTATTGTGATGTAGTATATATATTGAGGCAAGATTGTAATACAGCATAAGAGAGAATAAACTATTCTTTTATTACTTTCTACATGGTATCAGAACTCGGGTAATTTTCAAACCCGACCATCAATGGCAGAAGTCACTGCCGACAGTCAGAAATCGGAATCCACTGAATCCGAAATCAATGAGACTGGATCCATTCACAACATGTCTTCAATCGGAGTTGATAATTCTTCTTTTCAACTCACCGTCCAGAAACTTAATGGCCAAAATTATAGAGAATGGGCCCAATCCATCAAGCTATTAGTCGAAGGGAGAGGAAGAATGGGGTACCTTACCGGCGACACGAAGCAGCCCGCAGACCCAGCTCTACTACAAAAATGGAAATCTGAAAATTCTTTGGTCATGTCATGGCTCGTCAACTCTATGGTGCCTCCAATCAGCAAAATGTATCTCTTCATAGCAACTGCGAAGGATATATAGGACGGCGCATGAGATATGTACTCCGACACGGAGGATTCCTCACAAATTTTTGAAATTAAGACCAATCTCTGGAAGGCGAAGCAAGGAGAACGCAGTGTCACAGAATACTACATGGAGATGTCCTCTCTATGGCAGGAATTGGACCTGAGTATGGATGAACAGTGGGATTGCCCTAGTGACGGGGTTCGGTATAAGAAGAGAGTTGAGAATGAGAGGTTGTATGAATTTTTGGCTGGGTTGGACAGAGATCTCGACGATGTCAGAGGTAGGATCCTCAGCCGCCGGCCACTGCCATCCACCCACGATGCCTTCGCTGATGTTCGATGCGAGGAGAACCGCCAGGCGATCATGTTGAAGAAGCAGGAAGCTGGGTCAGAGATAATGGGTCAGCCCTATTATCTAATTATGTTGGGCCTACTGGGTCAAATGAAAATGGGCCTAAAGGAGCTTTTAATAAATTTAGGCGGAATTTAAGTGATAGGCCTAAATTTTTTAGGCCTGATTTGGGAGCCCATATGCCAAGAACCTCAAAAAATTTGGACACGGCCCAAGACAACAAACGGGTCGACCATGGTGCAATCACTATCGAAAACCTAGGCATAAAGAGGACACGTGCTGGGATTTGCATGGAAAACCGTCTGATTGGAAACCACGACAAAACATCAAAAATTCCGTCTACCAGGCTGCAGTCAATTCCTTTGAAACACAGAACTCCACCTCCGATAATGCATTTAGTCCTGCACGGCTGGAACAACTTCAGAAATTGTTCTCGAATTTCCAACCACCTAGTTCTTCAAGTTCTTTGGCTCACAGAGGTAATATCCTAAAAGGCCTTAACACCACTGTACTCTCAAAAATACCTTGGATTGTCGATTCTGGTGCATCCGATCATATGACGGATTCACACTATCTGTTTGTGTCATATTCACCTTGTGCTGGCAACCTTAAAGTTAAAATTGCAGATGGCTCCTTATCTCCCGTGGCTGGAAAAGGGAGTATTCGAATCTCCAATTTAATTACACTTGAAAATGTTCTACATGTTCCAAATTTATCCTGCAATTTATTGTCCGTTAGCCAGTTAACAAAGAGTTCACATTGCTCCACTCATTTTTTCCCGTCCTATTGTGTATTTCAGGATCTATTATCGGGGAAGATGATTGGCAGTGCTAAAGAGTGTGAGGGACTCTACTACTTTGACGAGACTACTGTGAGTCAACAACGTCAATTTGCTAGTTGTGATTCTGTTTTTGCTCCTAAGAATAATGAAATTCTGTTATGGCATTACCGTTTGGGTCATCCTAATTTCCAATATCTCAAACATGTATTCCCTTCAATATTTTCAAATAAAACATCTTTCGATTTGTCATGTGATATTTGTGAACTTGCAAAACACCACCGCTCGTCATTTAAAAAATCAGTGTATAATCTATCTAGACCATTCACCTTAATACATAGTGATCTATGGGGACCTTCTCGAACCCCTAATCGTACTCACACAAAATGGTTCGTCACATTTATCGACGACCATACTCGAATATGTTGAAAGAAAAAACTGACGTCCGATCTGTGTTCATGAATTTCTACTCAATGGTCCAAACCCAATTTCACACTAAAATTCAAATTCTGCGTACAAACAATGGCACTGAGTACTTCAATAATACACTAAGAACCTATCTCCAGGAAAATGGAATCATCCACCAGAGTTCTTGCGTCGATACTCCCCAACAAAATGGGGTTGCCGAACATAAAAATAGACACTTACTTGAAGTAGCTCGGGCACTACTGTTCACCACAAATATACACAACACATTTTGGGGGGATGCCATTCTTACTGCGGCCTATCTCATAAACAGAATGCCTAGTCGCACTCTCAATTTCAAAACTCCCCTCCAGAAAGTTAGGGAATTTTTTCCTAACACTCACCTCACTTCTGACCTACCTCTTAAAGTGTTTGGTTGTACGGCCTTTGTTCACATTCACTCTCATCTTCGTACTAAACTCGAACCCCGAGCAATTAAATGTGTATTCATTGGTTACTCGCCTACCCAAAAGGGATATAAATGCTATGATCCAACCACAAAGAAAATATTTGTCAGCTTTGATGTCACTTTCTTCGAGAACGAACCCTACTTCAAAAAAACCTCTCTTCAGGGGGAGATCCTAAGTGAAGAAGATCGGTTCTTGAGCATACCTCTCGATCTTGGTCCCTCCAACTTCATCCCAAACACTGAATCCAACATGCCATTTACAGAAGACAATTTAAACTCAGGGGGAGAACGGAAAGAACAACATGACAAAGAGATGATTGTTTACTCAAGGAGGCCGAAATCAAAGGATAAGGAAAAACTCACACTCGAAGCACCAAGAGAGTCAGAACCGGTGATAGTTCCTCAAGAACTTTCTCCAAAATCACATAACACTGACGATCTACCTATTGCCCTCAGGAAACAAACTCGGTCATGCACTCTTCATCCTATTTCAAACTTTGTTGCTTATAACACTCTATCTTCCAAATTTAGAACATTTGTCTCTAACCTTGATAGCACAGAGATTCCAAGAAACATTCAGGAGGCCTTGGAAAGTCCCAAGTGGAGGAAAGCAGTAATGGAGGAAATGAAAGCACTGGAAGTAAATGAAACCTGGGATGTGATGGAACTTCCTAGAGGAAAAAGACCTGTTGGATGTAAGTGGGTGTTTAATGTGAAGTACAAAGCAGATGGAACAATAGAACGGTACAAGGCTCGTCTAGTTGCAAAGGGATATACTCAAACGTATGGTATAGATTACACAGAAACATTTGCACCAGTTGCAAAACTAAATACAGTTCGGGTCCTCCTGTCACTAGCTGCGAATTTAGATTGGCCACTCCAACAGCTTGATATTAAGAATGCATTTCTGAATGGGAAGTTGGAAGAAGAAGTCTATATGATGCTACCGCCTGGTTTTTCTAAGGGAAATGAAGGAAGTAAAGTATGCAAATTAAAAAAATCTCTATACGGTCTCAAACAGTCACCTAGGGCATGGTTTGACAGATTTGCAAGCGTGTTGAAAGGGCAAGGATACCAACAAGGGCAATCAGATCATACTATGTTTTTCAGACCATTTGAAGATGGGACCAAGACTATTCTAATTGTATATGTTGACGACATAATTCTCACTGGAGATAATATACTTGAGATAGAAAGATTGAAAGGTGGATTAGCTGCAGAATTTGAGGTGAAAGACTTGGGACAAATGCGATATTTTCTAGGCATGGAAGTAGCCAGATCAAATAAAGGAATCAGTGTGTCTCAACGGAAATATGTTCTAGACCTCCTTGCTGAAACTGGTATGCTTGGATGTAAACCAAGTGATACTCCTATGGAGACTGGAAGGAAAACAGATAATATTGGGGAGTGTGTTGAGAAGGAGAGATATCAAAAACTGGTGGGAAAACTGATCTACCTATCTCACACTAGACCAGATATTGCATTTGCAGTAAGTATGGTGAGCCAATACATGCATGATCCAAGGGAAACTCATCTTGAAGCAGTATACAGGATTATAAGATACCTCAAAGGCTCCCCTGGGAAAGGACTGTTGTTCAAAAAGAATGAGAACAGGAAGTTAGAAGTATTTACTGATGCTGACTGGGCAGGAGCAACAGAGGATAGAAGATCAACCACTGGTTATTGTACATTCGTATTGGGAAACCTAGTTACTTGGAGAAGTAAAAAAAAAAATGTGGTAGCCAGAAGCAGAGTTTAGAGCAGCTGCTCAGGGAATATGTGAAGGTTTATGGCTAAAAAAACTGTTGGACGAACTACAAATTCCAACAAACATTCCTATTAAACTCTACTGTGATAACAAGGCAGCTATCAGTATCTCACTCAACCCAGTTCAACATGATAGGACCAAACATGTAGAGGTGGACAGACATTTCATCAAAGAAAAAGTTGAAAGTGGAACTATCTGTATGATCTACGTCCCCACTAGGAAACAAACTGCAGACGTATTCACCAAAGGACTATCGAGACAGACATTCGATGAGTGCATCTGCAAGTTGGATATGATCAATATCTATGATCCAACTTGAGGGGGAGTGTAGAAATCCCGCTTAATATGGGAATATTGTAATATATTGAGTTAGGGACTAATTGATTTTCTTTCCTAAGTTAGAATATTTGTTTCCTTTTATCTCTATTGTGATGTAGTATATATATTGAGGCAAGATTGTAATACAGAATAAGAGAGAATAAACTATTCTTTTATTACTTTCTACAGGAATATCTCAATCAAATGGGAGTTTGGGACAGTAAATGTCTTAATGGAGTTTAAAAAAAATGGATGCCATTATGTCATGCAGCATGTTGATCCAAACACTAGAAAAACTGAGATGCTATGTAAATGACGTTACTTTTCCGAAATAGCCCATTTTGTACACAAAATATCAGCGATAAAATGACTAGTAGTGGATATTAATATTAACAAACTACGAAAATTCACATAAATGTCTCTCAGTTGGAAGGTTCTTATAGCAGTTTGAAAGATTACTTGCAAAAATAATGAGAAGCACAACCACTTATCTTTGTTTGATATGTAGAATAAGTGAACATACAATCAACTTGTCAATCTAAAATTATAATCTCCTTTTATTTCAAGTCAATGTCAAACTTTACTTCAAGCATACTATCACAACTACTAACCACTTATTAACCACAAATTTTGTGGGACCACCACTCCTATTCATTATAATATCAGTGCAATTTTATCCAACCAAGTACAATATCAACAGGAGACCTAAAAAGAGATTCGCCGTATTCAATCCAAGCTACAGAGCCAATCATGAGAATACAATCATAACAAAATCAACTTAAAAAAAAAAAATCTGAGCACCGCACTGCTAGAAGTGTTTTAATTTTATTTTAACTACCTAATAATTTTGAAGGGTAAGACTTTCAAGATCATTAAGCAGGAAGCGTTTTTCTTGATTATGGTAGACGTAGTCGTAATTTATTCACCATGCAGAAAGTTTGCGAAATTTCAGATGAGAACTTTGAAAAGTGCTTCCAAGCACCATTCATTGAATAAAAATTACAAATTTAAGTCGACAATTTTCTTACCCACCCTCACATATATGGTAACTACTCCAAAGCAGGAATAAGTTTCCCCCAGTTATTAAATAGT
Source organism: Fraxinus excelsior (assembly GCA_019097785.1). Lineage (NCBI taxonomy): Eukaryota > Viridiplantae > Streptophyta > Magnoliopsida > Lamiales > Oleaceae > Fraxinus > Fraxinus excelsior. Next base: position 3,099,324 of record CM032627.1, read on the forward strand.
AGTAATATTTCTAGCAAAATATAAAAATTTGAAGTAATGAGAAAGGGATATTTCACCTGCCCCCTATTTTTATTGTCCCTCTGAATTTCTAAATCCTTCACCAATTTCAGCCACACGTCCTTCACTTTACCAGGCTCGAGATCACTTAGCTGAAGTTGAGCACATCCAATTAGTTCAGATGATTGAACCCCTTCGTCATCATAGATTTTTATTACCAAGTGCTGTGTTGATGCATCTTCAATTACAAACTCAAAATGTTCATTCCAGATTGGATTCAACTGGTTGTTCTGGGGGAAGAGCATAAAGGGAACTCTATTATGAATTGATAGAAAGGATGGTAGCGAACTCTTTAAAGGAACCAGATTAACAACTTACAATAGTCCTACTTTTCTTCATCCTATCGCGCAAGGGTCGCACATATAACACAGCATAAGGATCAGATTTCCCAATCATATCTTTGTTCGTCAACTCCTTTGCCTGCACAAGTTTCACCTCCAAAATTCCTACAGTCTTGAGCTCAAGATCACTGAAAAAGACAATGAACATTAATAAAACTACCGTGACCTAGCAGATTCAGGATTTAGTTCAAATCCACAGATGAACAACCATAAATCAAGGGATAAGAATTATTACCATCATCAATATCTTTTTTATTTTTGTCGCATTGAATCTTATAGCTGTGCTGGTCATTGCTATTACTATCAACATTGTTATTATTACTTGGATCTGTTATTGGAAACTCACTTGTAGTTGAAGAGGGTATTAAATCCAAAAAGTTAATAATTGATTTAAGTTAGAAAAAATCAGCAAGTTTTCAAGATCAAAAAGGCACTAAATCCCTATTATTTAAGAAGGGATCTGATTAAAAAGGGATCTCACCCAAAATGATCAAATAACATCTATGCAGCTCCCCTCAAGCAGCTTAACCTTCACAATGTCATACTTGTATATGCCACCATTATATTTATAATTCTTCGGGATACAGACATTATATTTAGTTAGAAGAAGTAGACTAAATTTAACAAGACTTTCTGTGGATGTAGTGATGATTGAACATAGTGGTAAAAAAACATTCAAGTTATCAACCTCATATGTCTTGGGAATGAGCTCATTTGTTTGTTATAAAAATAACAAGAAAAGGGAAATACACTGAATTCCTACAATTGTGACTTACCTATAATCTCCAGGCAAAATGGGGATAATTTTTCGAACTGGCCATGTAATAGAATCTTCAACAGCATCCCTTATCATGCTCTGTGAAAAATCAATACAGGATAATTTTAATAAACTTCAAACAACAATATTGTCAACCAAACTCCAGTAAAATATGAAAATACGGATTATTAAATTTCTTATACTGAACTGAACAGGTAGCATGTTTGGATGCTTGCTTATTTTACTTGTAAGGAAAATAAGCAAGCACCCAAACATGCTCTAAGCCTTATTCCCAGTAAAATTGGGATATTCTACATTAATCCTTCTGTGCCATTCCTCTATGTTTATTGCGAAAAAGGAAAGTATGTATAAGTTTTATGCTGGAACACATAAGTGATTTAATATAACTATTGAAGTAATAGTTGAAATATAATTCCACCAATACAATATAGTAATAATATTAGTTACTTATAAAAGCAAAAAAGTAAATCGTTACTTTAACATTTTATTTAATCTCTCTTCATGCTTTGTTATACTCTTTCGCCTTATAACCTAATCTTAACTAACAATCCCATGTAGTAGTATATAAAAACACATTAATATCGTATACTCCATGTTTATAAACAATTGTAAGTTTTTTCCAAATAAAAAAATAATAATATATTATGCTAAACACAACACCTATATTTTAGCTTCAGTGTAAGGACAACATATTTTTTGGGATACAAAAAGCATTACATGTAACACATTTTATTGCAATTCTAGTACAAGGATAACATATCTCACAGCGTACAGATCGATACACAAAGTGATCATTATATAAAATTGATTCATATCTCGATTCAATAATGACCAACATCATAACATTTATCCCACATATCAAATGTTCATAAGGCCTTGTTTGAGCCAAATTATTGTAGAATAAGAATGAAAAATATAACCGTTATTGGGGTCCACACAATAGATAGAAAATTTGAATTTAAATGTTGATGTGATTAGGGATGTCAACGAGCCGAAAAAAAAGCTCGGGCTCTACTCGAGCTTTTTTGTTCCAAGCTTTTTTTGGCCCGAGCCGAGCCGAGCCGGGTCAAAAAAAATAAGGCTCAGCCCAAACTTTTGGTCCGAGCCTTAGCGGGCCGGGCCGGCTCAGTTTTTTTATTTTTTTTAATGTCAAATCTACATCTTTTACTTAAAAAATTTAAAATTTGTACGGTTTATACGTATTATAAATTAAAGAAAAAAGCTCGGACTCAACTCAAGATTTTTTGTGCCGAGCTTTTTTTGGGCCCGAGCCAAGTAGAGCAAAGCCTGACAAAAAAAAAAATGAGGCTCGGGCTCGAGTCCGAACCAGCTAGCTTTTTTGCCATCCCTAGATGTGATGGATAACGGCTATATTTTTCATTTTAATGAGATAATAATATAGATCAAGCGGAGGCTAAATGTTACTTACATTGTTTCTTGCAACAAAGAGCTAATAGGTCAAAACCCATAACAGTTAAGGTTCACATGGTTGCACTACTATAAGGCATCCTTGGCATATATAATCTCCATTCACACTCAATATATTCTAATAATCAAATGGCACTCAAAATAAAAAATAAAAAAAGGATATTACAGACCTCAATGGCATCAGAAAGGCCAGGTATGGTTGATATATCACCACCAATAACTTTAAGCTTAAAATCCAGCTTTTTCTGAAAGTCAAAAGAAGGAAATAGTTAGCATCTTGAGGGAGTATGCAGTGTATAGTGCAAGAGATATTACTGTATAACTGCATTTCATACTAGGATTTCTCCTTGTAGCATATATGTAACTAACTTTTGCTTGAAGAATCTCAGAACTGGTATAGTAAAAAACAGCACCTTTTGTCTCAAAGAGAAGCATACAGCTCCAAAACAAGGCAATTCATCAACTAGCGGTCTGAAAATCAACCTGAAAACCCCAGTAAATCCAATATTTTTCACCTATACAGAGAAAAAAAAAATACAAGGTTGAATAATTGTTATAAACAAAGTTATAACACATTTTATTATATAAAAAAATCCATAAACAACATGTCGAGATAGTTACAGATTTTTTTATTGTTTTATTTTATTTTATTTTATTTTTTTTGGTTAAACAAAAATATAAAAGAAAAAAATGTGGATGTAAGAAGCTGAAATACTGTGGGTTTAGGGAGAGGGATACAACAGTTACAATCTTGTATCTATGTCGAAGTCCAAAGCTTCCAACTAATCAAGTAGACAAGTCATCTCTAGCACATAATCATTCTGATCACTCTGTAGTCCCATCCTAAAGTGGTTCTTGGCGATCTCATATCTTGCTGACTTTGCTCTTAAACAACACTTGTAAATAGAGCAGCATAAATACACGCAACACATTTCCTCACATTGAATTATATCATTGCTGTGTACCAGCTTATAGCTTTTGACCTTTATGGTATCGTCTTGCCAGTGCTTCTAAATGACCCTTTCCCCTTCTATGGTCCATCTAGCCAACAGCCAGGTAATAAAGCATCCAGAAGATACAGCTTTCATGAAATTGAGAACTATTCTCAAATTCCTCAGTTAGAACATAAAGTTGTATCCAGATACTCTTTCGAGTACACAAATTTTAGTTAACAGACTACACTGCCATTCCAATTACAGAGTAAAAAAGACTAATCAGTTCTCATAAGCTATGTGAAACAAAATTCCTTGCCGATCAATTTCTAATGGGAACTCACTCTCAACATATTTATAGCTAATCACACCTAATAGCTAATTGGAAATAAAATAGCATTTTAGTCAACATTAGAGATAGCACAGTATTTCCATCCTCATCTCATGAGCTTGCTGCAGCAGATATTGAGCTCTTGCAAGGTTACCAACTCACCTCGTGACGTGTGATTCGGAATCACAGCATCAGACAACCAAAGCCATTGAGGATATACAGCAATAGATCCTCATCTGTTATAGGATTACCAGTAGAATGCAGAGTATCAAAAATCCCCATCTCGAGGAAGTAATCCCCAATCGATTTCTCTGTGGACAGAAGAGCAGCACGGAGATGAAGTAATTGAGTCTTCAACTGAGAAACGAACAGCGCTCAAACCTTTGCCAAACCTGACTGGTGGTGGCACAGCCAACATGTCTGAACAATGAACATAGATTCAGAGACATATCCAAACAACAAACTCATAAGAGGTTGATCTGTCATCAGCCACAACATATAATTGTTGTTGATTGAGTTACGCTTTGGCAGGTGTCACGAGATCTGGACACAATAAACTTCTGGGGACAACCCGGTCACAAATCCTTCCAAATCATAAGTGTTCGTAACACTTGCGATCTCCAAATATTATGGCCCATTTGATTGTAAGAGTGGAATTTGGATGGAAAAAAATGAATTCCAGGGAATTGAATTGCCTAGAATTGCTTTCATGAGAATTGTCAATTAATTGTGTTTGATTAGTATAATTTTCCACATGAAAAATATTGAAATTTTAGATCTTTTGGTATTCATTTGACTTTATTTTACATGAAAAATGTCCATTAAAAAAATATAATTTGTTACAATAAGGGATAGAATTTGTTTTCATTGCCAACTGAAAAACCATTTTCCCACCAAAGTGATGGGAAAACTATTTCAATGAAAACCTGGAAAAAGGGGTCACGTGGTGGGTTGGGGGGAAAATGTTTTGCCAAGAAAAATTTGGCTATCAAACAAGAAAAAAGTTGGAACTTGGAATGGAAAATAGTAAAGATCAAACAGGCCTTATAGTTCATATACCCTAGTAATCGGAACAAGTAGATGCGTAGGAAGAGCGGTCGGAGGAGCAATCGGAGCAATGCAGACCATATAGTAGAAGGCTTGCTACCAGCATCCGCTCCATCGGAAGTAAAATCACTCTTGACATAAGAATCCATGACGGTCAGGCAAAGATGCTCTGATACCAAGTTAGTATGCGAAAGAGAAGAAGAGATTGGGGTTTGTACAGAGAGTAAATACGTCTCAGGAGAGTGAATACTAAAAAATATTACAAGGGAGCAAATGTCTATATGTACAAGTCATAAAACGCTATTGTACAAGTAGAAAATTTATACAAATTCTAATTAACTCCAATAAGTTACAAGAGAGAGAAGAAGAGAACTAGGTTCTTAGCCTGATAGAGAATAATTGGTGGATAACCATTATCAGTGCATCTCATGCATAGTACAACACTACATTGACCTCAAGAACATGAGCTTTACGTTATAGATTTCTACTCACATAAACTAGTTGAACTCTTTCATATCATTTGTTACAGGCTAACTCCACAACAATCTTAATCTTTTAACTACACCCAAAAAAAAAAAAAACACTTACTGCGTTCATTGTGCCGTCCTTGTTCATAACTCATTCTACATATATTTGTATTTATGTGTGTGTACACTGCGTGAATGCCAAGGACGTGATAGTGTGGTGTTTGTGAACTCAAACCCATTTGTATGCCATGTTAAATTAATAATGGATAAATTAACTTATCTTTTTGTGAATGTTGTATGTCCCTGTGAGTTCTCTCAAATAAGAGGAAACTAAAACTTCAATCTAAAATGATAGGATGACCTACTTTTTCTAATCAACTGGGTTATTCTCCAAAGCAATATTTACATTGATCTCCAAAAACATTACAACTGTAGTATTTGGTTTAAATTTCAATATTGTTAAATGAGATGAAATATTGCTACAAAAAGAGTTCAGTCGACCACCAGTAGAAAATTCCATCCACTTTGGTATTATGGAAGTCATAAGTTTATGACCTCTGTTGCATGGACTCTTCAACGAAGGTGGCATGTAGATGAGTTGATTGTGGATCGTGGGATGATTGACTGGTATGATGGCTTGGTGGAACCTCCCAACGTGTATTGGGGGTGATTTTAATGTAGTTAAATTTCCTACTGAAAGGTCAAGTGGTGGGAGATTAACAGTGGCAATGGACGACTTCTCAGATTTTATTAGGGAAAATATGTTGGTGGACCTGCTATGATTGGTGGAAACTGTACTTGGTCATCTAATCAAGATCAACCTGTTGTATCTTTTGAATAGATCGATTTTTTATTAGTGGAGCGTGGGAGGGCAAGTACCCAGAAGTCACTCAAAGGAGACTGGAGAGAGTGTATTCTGATCACTTCCCTATTTTTGCTATCTAGGAATGTGAGGTGAAGTGAAAGAAAGCTTTTTAGGTTGAGTAGATGTAGCTAAAAGTAGAAGGTTTTGGGGAGCAAGTACGGACTTGGTGGGCATCTTACGATTTCGAGAGTCCCGGTTATGTGTTGATCAGAAATTGAAAGCCTTGAAAGGGATCTAAAGAGGTGAATAGAGGAGGTGGTGGGAGATGTTAACTACTGGCATAAAAATCATTGCCTTTTAGATATAGAAGAGTTGGATAGGAGGGAGGAGAGTCGAGAATTGGCAGAAGATAAGGGGGGAGAGAAGTGGATATTTAAGGGGAGAGTTGGAAAGGTGGGAGAAGGTGGAGGAGATTATTTGGCGCCAGAAATCTAGGGTCAAGTAGCTGAAGGAGGGGCATAAATGCACCTAAATTTTTCATAGGGTCACTAATTCCAACATAAGTAACAATGCTATCACTATGTTTGAGGTAAATAGGGTTACTTATAAGGACTTACAGGACATTAGAACCCAAATGGTGAGTTTCTATCAAAATCTTTATCGGGAGCAATTTGAGGAGGATGAAATTAGGGAGACAGTGATCAGTATCACAGTATGAATGACAATAAGGCTCTAAAATCAGACGAATTCTATTTCTCATTCTATAAGGCTTGTTGGGACGTAGTGTGACCGGACATTGAGGATGTCCTTATTTCTTCCAGTTTGGCAAATTCTTGAGAATTTTTAATGCTACATTTATTGTGCTAATTCCAAAGAAATCGAGAGCAACAGATATTAAGGACTTACGTCCTATTAGTTTAGTAAGTAGGGTATACAAGATTATTGCAAAGATGCTAGCAAATAGATTAAAGGATATATTGGGAAAAGTGGTGTCTAAGTTTCAAAATGCTTTTGTCAAAGGGCCAAATATTGGATTTCGTACTTAATAGCAAATGAATGCATTGACTCGAAACTGCGCCTAGGGGTTCCAGGGATGTTATGTAAGCTTGATTTTCAAAAAGCCTATGATCACGTCAACTAGGGATATGCTCAAGCGATGTGGCTTCGGGGATTCAGTTTTGTATCTCTACTGTTTCCTTTTCAGTTTTGGTGAACAACACTCCTGAGGATTATCTCCGAAGTAACAGAGGTTTGAGGCAAGGGGATCATTTATCTCCATTGCTGTTTGTTATTGTCATACAAACTTTTAATATGATGCTTGAGAAAGCTGTGAGAGAGAGTTTGTTAAGGTGATTTATGATTGATCAATTGCAGGCATCCCATTTGTTATTTGCAAATGGCATGCCGATTTTCTGTGATGCAGGAACTTGCGTCATCTGCTTCTATGCTTTGAAGTCATGTCTGGATTGAAGATAGATTTGGAAAAATTTGAGGCCATAATAGGTTGTCATAATGTGGACGAGTTTTCATCTATATTGGGTTGTAGGGTTGTGCGGTTGCCTATGTTATATCTTGGCTCCCCTTAGAACACGGTTTAAAAGTATGCATATTTGGAACATTATTGTGGAAATGGTGGAGAGGAGATTAGCGGGTTGGAAGCGTATGTATCTTTAAAAGAGAGGCCGTCTTACTCTCATTAAGTCCGCCCTATCGAATCTCTCCACTTATTTCTTGTCATTATTTCCTATTCGTGTTGCAATAGCAAAAAGATTAGAAAGGATCCAAATGAAGTTTATTTGGAGAGGGTCAGGGGGGAAAGGAAATTCATTTGGTTAAATAGGGCGCAATTTGTTCTCCCATAAGGATGAGGGGTCTCGGATTGAGGAACCTTGTATTGTTTAATAAGGTTTTGCTAGGTAAGTGGTTGTGGTGATTCAGAGTGGAGAGGGAAAGTTTTTGGAGAAAAATTACAGGGAAGAAATATGGTGTTATGGAGAAGGATGGTGCTCAGTCAAGAGTCGTGGTTCTTATTGGGTAAGTTTGTGGCAGTATATCCGATAAGGGTGGAGACTTTTGGGATGGATCCCCTTTTTACGTCCCCATGTCATGGTGGGGAATGGTAATACTATTAGTTTTAGGGATGATTGTTGGTGTGAAAATCAACCGTTAAGGATAGGATTTCCTTTGTATCATATTGTTTTGGTGTCGTCTGCTATAGTGAATAATGTCTTAGATATACATAACGAGAATCTCAACTGAAACATTGTTTTTGGAAGGGGCTTGCAAAACTGGGAATTGGATGATTATGCGTTGCTTTTGACCTCTTTGTACGAGGTGTACATCAGGGTAGAAGAGTGATTGTAGCAGGTAGAGATTGACAAGGGATATTATTTTCTCGGTTGACACTTATTTTAGATCCTTATTGAGACCTGTGAAGAGCTCGTCCCCTAAAAGATGGTATGACAATGCAAACTGCCCCCACATGTAGCATTTTTACAATGGACAGTTGTGAGAGAACGTGTTAAACGGTGGATAATCTCCAAATAAGGGTTTTTATATTACAGAGTGGTGTTATATGTGTGTGAGGAATGTGAAGATGATTGACCACTTGTTCCTTCATTGTGATGGTGCTTGTTTGCTGTAAAACAATATTCTGACTTATCAACACATGGATTGGGCGTTGCTATGGCGTATGGAAGATTTGTTAAAAGGCATAGAGGAGAAAGTTTCATATTAAGGACAGTAAACTTGTTTGGGACCTTATTCTGGTTTACATTGTATGGTGTGTGTGTTGAGAGAAAGAAATAGTCGCTATTTTGATGATCATACACACACAACATAGCGGATTAAAGAATTGTTTTAATTAAAATAAGAATAAAAAGTTAAAATCTATTACAACTAGAAAAGATAACACAACTAGAAAAGATAAATAACAATTGTAGTAGGAAACTACTAATCATGATTGTGTACTATATCACAAAGTTATTATTAAATAACGAATAGGTACTCATATTTTAAATACTTCAATATGAAAAATTAATAATAAGTATAAAACTAAGCCCTTGTTTGACAACCATTATTTGGATAAAATGGAATTTTGAATAGTAATTTTTTGGTGTTAAAAAATAGGAAAAAAATTTGGATTTACGTGCAGAATATTTGAATGTGTGAAGGTGTGATTGAAAATGAGTATATTGTAAAAAAAAAAAAATTTTAAAATAATGATAGTCAAACAGAGGCTAAATTTAAACTATATAAATGAAAAAAAAAAAAATTTAAAAAATTAATCAACGTATTGTGGCAGTACTTTTTTTGAAAAATCATGGACATGTTTCGTGTTGAACACCCACGACCATGTCTTCGTTTGTAACTAAAATATAACTTGGGTCACAATATTTGGATGGTTCTTTAAGACAGAACTCAGGAGTTGCCACAGAGCACGGGCATATAGCACTAATAAAACAAAATAAAAGTTACATAAGTTATTTATTCCTTGTTGACATTAATATAATATTTAAAAAAAAAAGTTATTCCTTGCTGACATTAATATAATATTTTTCGGCCTAATAGTGTCATGCAGTTAAATTTAAGGGCACAATAAGTAGATAAAAAGGAGTGGTTGAGCTTTTGTAGGTCCTACTAAAAGTGTGGATAAAAACTGAATAGTAGTTGTGGGTCCTACGAATATCCATAGTTAAATGAAAGTTTGACCAACTTAAAATATAAGTTACGTCAATCCACATATGCACTAAATATATTGCATGTATTAATATGTGTGTAATTATTTATACGTTCATCTAAAGGAAGATCAAGCAACCAAGGAAATTATTAGTCACAAGATCGAAAGCACAAGTGCAAGAAAAGAAAAAAGAAAGAAAGAAAAGAGAATAAGGACACTAGAAGTTACCTGCACAGGGAGCGCAACACCAAGATAAGTTTTAATATCAAGTATTATACTTGGGTTTCCATCCCACTGCATCTCCAACTCCATGGTGATACCTTCAGTACCATCTTCAATAATGGAAATTCCTGAATAACTCTACAAATTAGTAAGGACAATAACCTTTTCAATTCAGTAGTCATAAAAGAAGCAATCTCATAAACATTCCCATCAACACAGCTCATTAGAGAAGATACTGTTGAGGCCAATAGAAAATGAAATAAAAGATAGAAGAATCACTGTGCCTGTATCCAAATACCTTCCAATTAGTAAGATAAATTCTTAGATTAGCTCAAATGGAAAACATAAGTTAGCATCCCATATTTCATCAACTGTCAGCTGTCCTTCAGAGTATGAGATAATGCAAGCACTACGAATCCTTTTGCTTTCAGAAGAATAGCTCAATATAGATAATCTCATTATTACATTTTCATCTATTGAGGTGACAAATCCATCTCGACACATCCATCATAAAACACCTTGAGTTCCACATGTTAAGCTCCTACACAAGTACGGCATTCTAACTTGTGGACTATCTCTATATCTCAATGCCTAGTACCCTGTAAATATTTGGTAATTAACTCCCCCTTCAAAGCCTGAAATTTTCATCCACCAATATATGTCACTCCATACACCTATTGACTTCAGTTATGCCAACTGACAACGTGCCTAATTTTAGGCACTGATATTATTGTTGAACTGTCCCACAGATTTTTAATCAACCGAACAATTTTCTACTCTTCATTCTTTCAAGCTCCTTCTTTCGTTGCATGAATTTCCACAACTATAAGATGATAACAACATCTAGGGTACATGTGAACATTACCTTGAAAGCATTTTAGACAAAATGTAAAAAAAAAAAATTAAGATATTTTATTCATTTCTTACATTAATACATAAGAAACACCCAACCACTTACATTGACATGGCAACATTCACAGAAAATATCAGTATTGAACTTGTGTAAAGCAAGGGAAGAGGAGAATTAATCTAGCCGCTTAACTAATGGTCTTGACCAAACCTTTTATATAAAGTTAAATGATCGAAAAGCTAACCTGTAAATTGAGGAGCTACAGTTCCAAGCGTTAACTTGGAAAATGTCAAAGCGGCCAATATCACCGGTCTATATTGCTCCAAGATTGGTTCTACATTCGCCTTTATAAGCTCAGACGCTGCCTTTAAACTCCAAGAATTTGAAATTAACAAAATTCACCACAACAGATTAAAAAAAAAAAAAAAATCTTTTATACAAAACATAAACTGAAAATTATACCTCATTGACATATGGCCATATCTTTTCGAGGTGAAGATTAAGCCAAGTCAACTGAAAATGCATAAAAAACAGATAAATGATTAACTACATTGCTCCACGCATTTACATACAGATTATGTACAGTTTACAAAGTGAAAAGGCTAACCTTCTGGCGCTGGGAGAACACAACCCATGAAGGGTAATACTCCGGCGACAGTAATTTTCTAGAATCTTCCGCTGTCATTCTAGCAAACGCCGCAATTGTAGTAGCCTTTAAATTTCCACCAAAAAATAAATAAATAAACACAAAAAACGCAGTTCTATAAAGGATTTCATGTTTCCATACACAACTAGTAAATAATTTACAACTTACAAGGTCGGAGCGTTGCTTGGATCGAGCATTTTCCGATCGAACAAAAACAACAACTAAACCCAGTCCGAAAATCAATCCAACCACTAAACCCACTACGAATCCCATTATTATTCAAGTAGTAAACAGTTTCAACTTAAACTTGTGCTTCACTGATGTGTTTTTCAAAACTGATTTTGATTTTGGTGTGTGGTGTGTGTGGGTTTTTGAGTGCTTTGGATTCCGTGGTGTGTGGGGTTGGGAAGAGTTATTGGTTGGAGGATTAATTAGAATCCTGTAATCCGTTCTTAAATTGTCCTAATAACTGTAATTACTAATTCGTCGTAATCAAGAAATGAACAGCCACTACCGTCAATAAAGCTATTGGTACAGAATTGAGTTACAAAAATTATTTGACTAGTTGTGAACTGTAGGAAAAACAGCTGTAGGAAATCATTACGCTTTATACAGGGTCTGAAAGATATGATGATGCCGACATCTGAGCTGACCGCTGATAGGGGCGGAAATAGATTTTTGGAGGGGACAAAAATCGTAAACGTAAATAATTGTTTGTAGAACTGTAGGCGAACTAACTGTAGGGAAATTATAAGGCCATTTAAAAGTTTCCTGTTTCAAAGGGTCCGAAAAGCGTGTTTGCCGACTTACGAGTCGACCATACAATTTCATTTATGGGATTCATCCCTTGTTTGATCCTCATTTTGTTCAAGAACTTTGTTATTTTAAAAATAACTAGGTGCAAGCAACATGCAATGCACGTTTGCTTAATTTATATTTAATAGTTTTGTTTAAAAATTAATTTGTTGTTAATAAAGATGTTATTTTTTTGGTTAATTAACTAATTAATGATGTAATGTTTATATAATTGATAAATAATTAAATAAAGTACTTCTCTCTGTCGTCTCCAACCCAAAATCACAAACATAAAACTTAAAGTTCATATGATGCACAATAATATTATACTATATTCTAAAAACAAATGACAGGAAAAAAATGCCCCCAAATAAAAATACATTTTGAACATCCAATGACATTACCATCTATCAGGCAAACTTCAGTTAGTTTCGTATTCTTATTTTTGTGTCTAGATGTCAAAAAAGTCACAATCATTATTTATTTTACCTGACTTACATTGAGTAAGTACCTCTCTCTGAGTTTTTCACCTCCAAATACACATATGAAGTCGGTACAGCTTGCCATAGAACTATAGTCTACAGAGGGTATGAGGGATCGCGAGGTGTAATCTTCGTTCTCAGTAAGCTCACCTATTACATTGTGCTCGAGATGGAGGAATTTGAGGTGGGTGGGAACTGCAAGTGAGAAATGGGAGAAATGTGCTCTTTCCTTCCTCTTTGCCCTATTTTGAAACGGCTTCTATCTCTTTTCTCCCGAACCGGGCTATTTTTTTATTTTCTATGAGGCTTCTGTGAAACAGTAGCCTGTAAATCCAGCATTTCTCATGAATTGATTGCTGGATTTGAATGGATTAAATTGGATGTCTCCATATATTACTTGTGCGAGAGAAAAAAATAATTATTGCGCCCATGATTAATTTAACTAAGATGATGGGCAAGCACAGCCGCCTCCAACCCCCGCCCACTACAGTTCTTAGGGGCGTCGGCCATGAAAAGGGGGGAAGAGCTTCTCTATTAAGATTTTTCCTGTGTTTTGAAAATCGACCTGGTCATCAACCCGGAAAATGTGAAGGGTCAAAAGGTTCAATCGGGGTTGAATCGGATGCAATAAATACATACAAAAATAATAAAATAATATATATTTTTTAAAATTTTCATATTAATAATTCAAAGTAAATATATTTTTACTAATTAGATTCATTATCCTACAATTAGTCTCAATACTAAAAATTAAAAATCAATATGTTAAAATAGTTTACTTTGTTAAATTAAAATAATTTAAACTTATAGAAAATGATAGTTAACATTAATATATTAATAATCAAGTGTAATTTAAGTTAAATTTGAAAATTAAATAAATGAAAGAATGAAGGTGAATATTACAATTTAATTAGTTGTTATTAAAAATCAAATTAGCCAAACATACATTTGAAAATGATTTTGATGGGTATTTTAACATTTTTTGGTTATATATCACTATCCCACATTGGAAGTTTATAAAACTATTAGAGTTAAGAGCATGTATAAAATGCACAATCCCACATTGGAAGTTTATGAAACCTTTGGAGAGAAGTGTATCTATAAAATGAGCATGACATCCATTACTTCTCCATAGGCTTTAAAATTCTAAATAAAATTTGAAGCACATTTATGAAGTTAAAAAATTTTAAACCAAAAAAAAAAAATTTGAAAATCGGGACCAGTTTGATGGGTTTTAACCGGTTTTGAAAATAATAAAAAATCGGACGTGATTTGGCCCGATTTTGGGCCCCGTTCCCAATTTTTCCGGTCTAACTAGCTGGGCTGTGCCGGGTTTGACAACATTGGGTTTTTCAGTCATGGAAGATTAAAGGTTTTTTCCGATTTTTGGGAGTTGAGGAGGCGGGGACTTCTTGTGTAAATTTGATATGTTAAGGTCCTTGGCTGCAATTTAAGGATTATTGTTAAATTTTAAGTTTTAGTCCCTAAGGTTTTAAATAAATTCAAGTTGGACTCTAAAGTTATAAGTTTTTCATTAAAACAAGAAATTCCGTTAGTTTTTCTGTTAAAACAAGAAATTCCGTTAGTTTTTCCGTTAAACCAAGAAATTCTGTTTCATAGCCACTTTTTATATATATATTTATATATAAAGATATATAATAGATTACATAATATGATGTGAAGGAAAAATATTAGATAAAAAAGTTGATATGTTTTAAACTTACAAATGATAGAGTCTCATGTGACATTATATAGGGCTCGTTCGGTGGGGATTAAAATCAGATTAAAATTGAAAAAAATGTGTTATTATTGACTTTAATGAGATGAGTGGAACCCAATAACGACCATATTTTCAATTTTAATTGAATTTTAATCCCTACCGAATGGGGTCATAATCAATTATGTAAATCTTGATGTACATATAAATCTAAAAGAAAATGCTAAATGTACATTTTTGCTTTACATTATGGTTGACAATCTCTCTACGTGGCACAATCTGGACAGATATGTGAAAAGGTGGTAGAAAAATCAAATGAGATGATGGTAAAAAATGTAAATAGTGATGTAAATCGTAATGTACTCATGGCATGATTGTATTCTAAATTATTCTTGCCTTCAAGGAGAACATCATATTTATATAACATTGAACAAAATATTGTATTGTTCCATATGAACAACTTTATACATATTAAATTTCTAGTATATTTGTTACAAGTGCATAATTGCTTTACTTGTGAAAATAATTTTTGTTATTATTTAAAAAAAAAAAAAAGGAAGGAAAAGGCGAAAAGGCATTAGCCTCAAAGACAGTATGCCTTAGATATTGCAATTTACATATTATATTTAGCCTCAGTTCAGCAAGGATTAAAATCAGATTTAGTAAATTTTGCTAAAAATTGATTAAATTTATAGTTGAAAAGTTGGGAATTCCATAATTATTAACTTTGATTTAGATTTTAATTAATATCAAACGAGGCTTTAATGCCAAATAGAGAAGATGAATTTTTTTCCAAGTTCCAACCCTACGTATTCTTACGAACTATGTACTTAGGCAATTTCTTTTATTGGGATCATTCGTGAACCATTACCAATTATAGATTACAAATTATCTGTAAATTGCATTGATATTTTTATTTATTGTCCTATTTGTTAATTAATATAATTAAAGTTTTTACATTTTGATAAGTGGTAAAAAAAAAATTATTCATTTTCCTTATTCTCTTTAAGATCCATTAATTAATGGTTGCCTTTATGAAACCAGGCATATGAGCACATTTGAGTTTCAGATCATTGTCTATCTCGTAATCATTCGATCCCGTCTCTACAAAGGCTAGCTCCTCCTCCTTCTCTTCCTTCATTGTCATTGGTCCTTCATTCGTAGTGGTCAATATATAGTGAGAAAGCTCCCCTTGCCTTTAGATGAGAAAGCCTTCTTTTGCATACACAATGACGGTTCTAAGGAGTGGTTTATAGTCGACTCAATATCGACTTTTGGAAAAGTTTAAATTAAAATTTAGCTACTAAACTAACATTTTGTCAACACATAGATCCACAATTTATTACCCACTTTTTAACCATTCATTATGTGGGACTACAACTTAAATTTTAATTCCATACAAGCATTATGTATTAATATATACGTCATTTTGCCATACTAAACCCCTGTTTGAGCCAAATTAAAATTTACATTCTCATTTTTTTACTTATTTTTAACCACACATTTTTCAATAGAATAACATTTTTCATCACATCAATAATATTTCCTTCTTTTTCAATCACACATTTTTCATCAATCTACTATTCCAGAATACATTCTTTTAAAATAATGTGGCTCAAACACACTCTAATTTCTCTCATGGTAGATAAAATATTTTTGCATAGCATGAAGATATTATGGGTCCGTTCGGTAGGAATTAAAATCAGATTAAAATTGAAAAATTAGCCGTTATTGTTGACTTTTATTAGACGAATGAAACCCAATAACGATTATATTTTTAATTTTAATTGAATTTTAACATCTACCGAGCTGAACGGGGCTTAAATCGCTCATTGTTCATGTTTATTATAAATATCTAGTTCAATTAGTTAATGTTACAAAGTTTAATGACATTGGTTAGATTAAATTTGTAGCATAGAAAGTACCGATACAGAATATTTTTGTCTTATTATGAGTACTTGTCGTACGTTTAGATATCTAGTTGTATTCGTCATCACTCCCTCAATAAAAAAAACAAGAATGATGAAAACTAGCACCAGCACCAATATTAAATTGAGCTATTGAAATCTTATTGAAAGTTCTAGAAGAGTCAATATTATGTTACTCATTCCCTTTTAGCTTGTATTATATAATTATTAGTAAATTGTAAAAAGATAAATAGAACCAAAAATTCAATATCTTGAAAATATTATCATTTGGCATGACCCATTATATCGTAGTGATCAATAATGATATGAATATTATTGAGAATTTAAATAATACTAATTGACGAAACAAAAGATTTCTCAATCCATTGAATTTTTATGTGATGCTAATTTTTCTAAGAGCAAATTGTTTATTATACCATCACTAGTTAAAGTTGGCACTGAATCTCAAACATATTTGGAACGTATTAAAGGTGAACTTTATGGACGTACTCACCTTCTATGATTGTCTAGAAATTTTACGTTATAATTATATGAATTAAATGTGTGTTTACTGTACACTTGTAACTTAGAGTTTGCGCTATTATTTTCTCAAACAATTTAATTATGAGCGCAGTTTCCAGATTTTCAAATTAAGATAATTTTGTTTTAACAATGATATAGAGTTTATATCCCAAATCTTTTAGCATGGAGAAAGAAACTAGGTAGTTTGAGATATAAATGAAATGCATCATACTTTGTAATCTACATCCTCTCTTTTGACAATACTAGTTGGCGCCTCGTACGATGCACGAGTTTTGTACTTATTATATGTTTATTAGCGTGTATATAATGATAATAACAACGTAAAATAAAAACCTTAAATATCATATTGATTGATCAAAATAGAATACAGGATTAGGAGATACAATAAAGAGCTGAAAATATCAGAACTACAGGAGAACTGAACAATTTCATTCGCATAAGAATTTCTGACAGTTCCACCATATCCAGTGACTAAATCACGCATGAAAAACATGAGTCTATGAGTTATAGTCCCAGAAACATCAGCATGCCCGCTAAAAAAACATAAATACAGTGTATATCAGTTCAGCCCATCTTCATCATGGGACCAAAAGCTGAACATTAGGAGTAAAAGGCCTTATATATCGTATCCTAGACAACATTATACTCTCTTACTTCTAAACAAAATCTGAAAAAGGTAAGAGGTTATTGTGTTATTTATGAGTATCCAAATCATTTACTTAAAACGAAATTAATGTTTCACTTCCAAGGAGCATTAATCGAATTTCTAAAGATGTAGTAAGTGAAAAGAAACAAAAGCAAACAGAACTTATTTAGGGTTCAGGTCCCTCCCCCGCCGTCAATCATCATCAGAAAGTCCGACCTTTAACCGTTTTACACAATTCTATATATTAACCCTTATTGATCGGACAACGCTTTTAATTTCTCTTCTTCGCAACGAAATAACTATATTTTAACCTTGAAAATACGCTAATCATTTGAAAGAGGCCTCAGAATACGAGAACATCACGAGTATTATCAACACGAAAATCTATCAATTTTCTTCCAATGGAGATCTCTATCAAGACTTTTTTATGCTACATGATCCATGAAGAAATAAGTAACTAAATGCCCAACTTTTCATTAAACTACACGTTGACGATTTAAGGATGGAACACTAAATGTCAATGCTCAGTTAATTACAAATAAACATCAAAACTGAGTTAACGTGCTAAATAACAAGTTAGTTGAACCATATTAATTAAAATTCATACCACTTTGATGTTTAGAAACAAGATGCAGTAAAGGAACTTGCCTTTGTGGGGTCAATTATGCCAGCGGCCATTAGATCTTCGTATGTTCCAGTTGCGGCATTGTAACCATACTTAGGATTATCATTGGCCAACACCTAAACAAAGAATCTCATGTCAATTGAACACAATTCAGATACAAGCTCTAGAACGATTAATTTTGACGAAAGCAGTTGAGTCAAGCCTCACCTTCTCTATCACAACACTTCCATTTACCCAAACATTTTTGGCTATTAACTTCAATGGATAACTGAATGCTCTCTTAACAATATCTGCTCCAATCTGCTGCCATTCCAATTAATCCTTGTTTATCAATCATACAAAACCCAGTATCACATCTCCCTTGAGTAAATTATTAGCACAAAATTAGAAAAAATGAAAAAAAAAAGCAGAGAAACAAAGTAATTAGCCTCCGCGCGCGGAGTCCCAAACCTCCGCACGCGGAGGCTTAAAAAATTTATTTTTTTTTAATTTCCTCTTCAAACCTCTGCACGCGCGGAGGTTAAAATATTTTTTTTTTATTTTTTTTTCCCTCTTCAAACCTCCGCACGCGGAGGCTTGAAATTTTTTTTTTTTTTTTTCCAAACCTCCACACGCGGAGGCTTTAAAAAAAAAATTTTTTTTTTTTTTTGTGCTGCTTTTTTTCTTCTTCTTTATATTTAATATCCAATTCCAAAAAAGCGGCGAAAATCGACGACCGACTAAAGAAAGAAAATACAGTGAATTTCGGCGCCTACATTTTAATTGGTAAAAGCAAATTCTCGGCGCCTATTTTTTTTCTCGGCGCCACCCTTTTTTTCCTCCGAACAGTAACTCTTTTTAATATATAGATTGTCCTATATAGATAGAGGACAGAGAGGAGGAATTTGTTAAGAAACTGGGGATAAACAGGGAAAACCAAAATAGGCCATAAATGAACAGTAAAATGCGGATTCCCTCTTTTAATAGAGGAGTAGATATGAAGTAATGGTTCAAAAGATAATTCAATTATAAGATGCATTCATTAAGACATAAGAGATTAATAAATCTCATACGCCTATTATAAATGCTCCATCTCACATTGATATATCATAAGGACAAGCCATTATCATAATGCAATGATATATCTAAAGCATAGTGAGATACGATTCTAAACATAAAAAAACCCCTAAAAATGAGCAAATAAGAAAGATTATCCCATTTAAGGGACATATACTTTTGGAGTATAAAGATATAGCTAATTTTCAAACCCCAGAACATGTTCAAGTGCTTGAAATATACAAAATAAAGGAGATCCAAGATAAGTTATGTCATTATAAGTAAAGAAATTGAATCAAAAATAAAAATAGTTGAGGACAACATATAGAGCTCAAAATTATGAGCAAAAGTTGTTGATCTATGATTTAATATAACTCGACTTGTTTTGATTATAACAAACAATACACTTATGTTTCTAATAAGTTTTTGTTTCTTGAGTTTTTCATGAATAAACATTCAAAGAATCAAATCGTCATTCGATAAAGAACAAGCAATCAAATGAGACTTGAAGAGAACAAAAACAAGAACTTTGAAGATTAATTCTTGGAAGTAGTTTATTATGTAAATGTATTAACTCTTCAATTTTTAGTAAATGCATAAAGCTCAAATTATTTTTCATAATTTATCACTTGCATAAAAATGATTTTCATTCATATAAAATAGATTTTGAAAAAGCTATTTAAAAAAAAAATCAAAATCAAAGTTTGGTCAACCGAACTTTCCGGTCAACCAAACTTGGTCAACCAAAAGTCCAACGGCTAGTATTTTGCAACGGTTATATTTTCAAAAATTGGTCAACCAAACTTACCCGAGAGTGCCTCTTTTGCTCTATGAATATCAATCTTTTTTGCATTCAATTCTACCAACTTACAAGAAAATTTTTATGAGCTTATTTATTGAAAATCTTTGAAATTACTTGAGTATTAATTTTATTTCATTTATTACAATAAAATTTCTTGATTGATTTAACATATTTCATTCATTATCAAGAATTCTATTTTGCAAGAAACCTTTTACAATTTCATATATTTTTCACTCTTGATAAAGTCTTATTTGCCAACACTTTGAATTAAGTGTAAATCTCTCTTCATACTTAACTTGTATTATTTGTTAAGAGTGATTATTGGTTAAAAGACTTTGATATAAAGACACAAACTATTTTATTATCAATCATTCATCAAAGTTTTCATCACAAACACTTGAGCTTTATTATTTGCTATCTATTGAAATGTTATCCTAAACTCTCTAATACTTGACTTGATTATATAATTTGTTAAGATAGTTCTTTCAATTGTAAAATTATCATTTTTACTTTGGTAGTTTCGAGAGTCTTGTGAAAACTCGATTGTTGTTAAAGATATATGCTCCTTGTTGCAAGTCACATAAGGATAAATGTTCCTTATTGTAGGTCACTTAAAGATTGATACTCTTTGTTTGTAAGTTATCATTATAGTGCATTTGACCTTACTCGTGACGGAGAGTTTTGTAATGGAAACGTAAAATACATTGTGTATCGAACTCCATTAAGAGCTTGTTTGGGAGGGATTTTTTGGGGGAAGAATTGATTTTGAATAGTGATATGATGGGAAATGTGTGGTTGAAAAAAAAAAAGAAAAAATTATTGATGTGATGAAAAATATTATTTTATTGAAGAATATGTGGTTGAAAATGAAAATTGATTTACTGTAGAATTTGGAGAATCTGTATCAAACGAGCTCTAAATTGATTTGTTATCTCTACATTATCGCACTTTATTTTACATTGCTATTTAATTGTGCTATATCTATACTTGAATATAATTATTGAACTAGCATATTTAATTCTTGTATCATACTTTGCACTTATATCTTGTGTGTTAAATTGTTTAGAAATTAAGTGTCGAAAAAGATTCAAAAATCAATTTACCCCTCTCTTGGTTAGTTATTCTTGGGTTATCAAAAGTAGTAATGATAAATCAGAATCCATTGAAGAATGTTGATGTAAAAATAGTTGGGCAAAATAAAAGGATGAAATCTAGGTAAAACTAAACTTACTATGAAAATTTGAAATTTTTAGACCTAAAATCTAAACACCTGACGATGTAAAGTCAGGAATAATTTGCAAAAAGGATATGAGTATAAGCAATTAATTAACCCTAATAACAAGATCTTTAAAATTTATGATTTTCACTTATTGATTTAATTTATCAAGAAACATACATTAATCCATAACAATAATTGAAAGATTTAAACCTGCAAAATATAAATTAGTAAAATCAATAAACATTTATCTCTATTTTCCTCTTTGTAATTGAATGTTTTAATTTGATGGGTTTCATTCACGTTTATAGACAGAGAGAGACAGCTTCATGAGCCACAAAAGAAAGCACTCACTTTCCATCAAAGTGGATAGTTATTACACTATTACTTCTCAATGGATCAATAGGATTTTAGCAATAATAAACCACTTCAATTAATTTATTAATAATATTACTTGGACCATATTAATTGGTCTTACATTCTCTCACTTGGTCCATGTAATATTACATCGTTATGTGGGTTATAACATAATGCGCATATGGAAAACTAAAATATCTCGTACATTGATCACTTAATATATCATTCTTAAGTAAAGACTAATGAGAGTCAAGGCGATTTTACACCATCATTTCGACATAATTCCTTCCATGTACTACAATATTATTCACCACCTAATATGACACGTAATGAGAAGTTCGATAATTCCATTTCAATAATATATTTAAAAAGATTGTCCATATCAGCATTCATATAATTCATTCATGTACATATACCAACTATTATGACAGAAATAATATTTTGTCAAAAAATAATACTTGAATGAGCTCAAAGTGTCAATTACATAAATTTCATAATGTCAATGATCATTTCCAATAATGTTCATTCTTTCGACATACTCATTGCATGTCTTTGGTGGCAATCCTTTCGTTAGTGGATCTGTAATCATAAGATTGGTGCTAATATACTCGATTGACAATTTTTGTTTTTGAATTTCTTCTTTAACGACAAAGTACTTCAATCCAATGTGTTTAGCACCTTTGGAGTACTTGTTGTTCTTTGAAATGAAGACTGCTGCAGAATTGCCACAGTAAAGCTTCTGCGGCTTGACAATACTGTCGACAATTCCAAGCCTAAAATAAAGTTCCACGACTAGTTTCCTTGAACCGTAGCCTCAAAGAATACCACAAACTCAACTTTCGTAGTGGATGCAATAGTGATTGATTACTTCTCACGTTTCCATGATAGAGCCCTCCGGCCAAGAGGAACAAATAACCAAATGTTGACTTTCTAGCAAAGTCTGAATCTGAATATCCAATTACCTCTAAGTTATTAGATCTCCTATAGGGTCGGACTCTCATAGAGTGATTATGGATCATCAACCTTCACAAGTGAGATTTTTCCCATTGTATTTAATTGGTGAGTTTCAATCTCCAGGAGATCGAAACTATCAATATTGGTGTTAAAATCATACACAACTCACAATTAGAGGACAAAATAATCAGATCATTTAATAGTTACCTCCAATTCAACTGAAACGCACGTGCAACTTTAACATCTAAATTGACCATTTTCATCACGTAAGAATTCAAATTCATAGATTCGAATAGGTTTCGAACCTTACTTTTAAAAGTTAAAGACCCATAAACATACCATGTGAACACATACAATAGGAGGTACTCTAAGTGTCTCAAAGAAAGAGAGTTAGGGACTAATAAAACTCTGGTGGTGTGCGTAGATGGCGCCAAGCAGAGGGAAATAGACAGTGATATAGGATAGGTGGAGGAAGTGGAGGGATATATCTATGATCCTTTGGAGTGTTGTTATGCGAAGGAAACAATGAATATGAATGTGATTGAAGTTGGATCCCCACCTTCAAATTGGGTTCTTCAAAAAATTCAAGATTTCAAGAAGATGGTTGGGAGTGTCTTATGATTGATATGAAAGTAAACTCTTGCAATTATTCGAGGAACTAGAGGCTGGTAGGGGACAGGGGATAAGTACACAAGGAGGTAAATCAAGAAGAAATGGTGATTGTGAACTTAAGTGGCTCGAATGGTCAGTAAATTATGACGTTGATGGTGGCGAGTCAAAAGAAAGAAATGCTGGAGAGAGATTACGGAGGTGTTGAAATGATTCAAAAACTCATTGGTTGGAATGTGAGGGGCTTAATGAAGTTGAGAAAAGGTAACGTGTTCGAAATATGTTAAGGGAATGGAGGGCGGACCTTGTCTATCTACAAGAAACTAAGCCCATCTTTGGTGAGGATAAAATCATATTTTTAGTAGATTTTGATAAAAGTTGATGAGATGTGTGGTTGAAAAATTGTGGGTCCCATAAAATATGTGGTTAAAAATCTATATTGACTTTAACTTGAATTAAAATCTAGATTTTAATGTGTAACAAACATGAGCTAAGTTGGAGTTTATCCCGAGGACTATGGTTAGTAGCTTATGGGAAAGATAGTGTATAGGGTATCAATTTCTGAGGTTATCAGGGGCCACATAAGGAGTGCTAGTCATGTAGAACACTAGAGTTTTTGATATGGAAGATGTTAGTGTAGGATTATTCTCTATATCGTTTTCGATTATAAATATTGATGATAGATTCCAGTAGATGTTTATAGGAGTTTATAGGCCTAACTCTGATGAGAGTAAATGAGGTTTGTGGAATGGGTTGGAGGGTACAATGACTTGGTGGAATCTCCCAACATGTATTGGGGGTGATTTTAATGTAATTTGATTTCCTACTGAGAGGTTTGGTGGAGGGAAAATAGAACGGACCATGGAGGACTTTTCAGATTTTATTAGGGAAAATATGTTAGTGAATATTCCTATGATTGGGGAAGATTTTACTTGGTCATCTAATCGAGACCAACCTATTCTATCTCGTATATACCGATTCTTGATTAGTGGAGAATGGGAAGCTAAGTACTCAAAGGAGATTAGGGAAGGTTTACTCTGAGCATCTTCCTATTTTATTATCTAGGAATACAAGGATAGTAGAAAAAGGCTTTTTAGGTTTAAAAAGACGTAGTTAAAAGATGAAGGTTTTAGGGAGCACATATGAACTTAGGCTTTTTTTAATATCAGGAGGTCTCCCAGTTATGTGTTGGATCAAAAGTTGAAGGCTTTGAAGAGAGATTTAAATAGGTGGAATAAAGAGTTAGTGGGCAATGTAAAGGGAAGAGATGTAGAGTATTGGTTGGGGAGGAAAAGGAGAGACGTATGATATTATGGGAAGAGCTAAGAGAGATTGGTAGAGATACAGAAGATTATTTGGTGCCAGAAACTTAGGTGCCACATGGTTAAGAGAGGGGAACAAATGCATGAAGTTTTTCCACATGGTCACTAATTCTAACAGGCACAAAAACTCCATCACATTCTTGGACGTAGATGGGATTACCCAAGAGGACCTGTTCGTGAAAATCTCGCAAGCGTACGAGTTCGTTGTACAAGTAATAATCGTGATGAGTGAGTTATCGTCCCACAGGGAATGAGGCTCAATTTTAGTGTATTTGATATATCTAAATTTGCAAAAGTAATAAAAGATGGTCGATTTGTATTTAACTCCGTTCTATAACTACGAAAGCAATAAAAAATGGTTTTAAATCAAATGTGGGAGAGTGTATTGAATTTCCGACTCCACTAATCAATTCTTAGTTTCAATTCTCAACCAGTGATAATTAATTTAATTCATGCAATTGTGACGATCGATAATTCCACTTTTATTTACTATTCTTTCCCAAGATATAATAAGAATATGATTTCCACGAGACAATCTTATTCCTAGTCCGAATTCATATGATAAACATGCATTCACATATAGGATTATCATACATGATCGCACACGCCATAAACATTATTCCTAATATTTATTGCCGGTGTGTTCCATAAATAGTGTTCTACCTACCGTGAATTTTCCAACGCTACGAATAAGCAACTAATTGTCATAATGGTGCGCAAGTATTAAAACAATAAACTCATACATGTTTATGAAATCACAACGCAAGAATTAAACTAAAAACACATAGTCTCGAATTAAATACTAAAAATCAAATAGTTTCATCATCCATCCAATACAAGATAATTTAGCCTAGCATATTATCGAGATTAAACACATAGAAGTGGAACGACATCACTTATAAATTGAAGGAATGCGATTAATTGCCAATTTTCTTGCTACTGCCGAAGGCTGCCTCCAATCCTTCTCCCAATTTTTAGCCTCTAATCCGCCAATTTTCGGCTCCTAATCTACCAAATTGTATACAATATAGAATAAATAGCAGTCGGCCAATGAGTTTTTCCTTGTAGGCGTGTAAATGTAGTTTACTATTAATCTAGCAACCAAATCCTTCCACTTTAACCTGCAAGTTGCCGCCCACTCATAACAAATTATCTCTTTAAGTCTACCCACTATTGTGTGTGTAAAGAATAAAATATGGCAACCACCTAAATATTCAATTTATTCTCGCCGTTTACTGCCCTACTTTCCTCTCAATTTTATTCAGCAGCTTTCGTCCCTTTTTTTCTCTCGATTTTCACTCTTTTCCCCAAGGTGCGATATAAGGTTGAATGTGTGATGTAATACTAATCATCGCCCTCTCTAGTTTGGTTCAATTTTGCTAATTGCAGCTCAACACGTCAACAAATACAGATTCTCCATGTTTTTGATTGCTTCAACCTCTAAGAGTCAATTAAGCTAATAATCTCTCTCAAAAGTCCAATTCTCTCAAATGAGTGTTCGAGGCTAACTCAAGACATGCAGCAAAAATATTTATTTCTTTTTTCTTTTTTTTTCGATCTGCTATTATTTTTCACACTACTCTCTATTAAACTTTCTAAATGACCCTTGTAACAAGCTTTCAGCCGATGACTCCAAACTAAGACGACCATAGGGCACTAGGTTTTTAGAGATCCTTACAGACTTAATCACTCGAGTCATAAAGGCTACAAAGAGAAGTTTCACAATAAGAGCTTTGATATTTTTTTTCTGATGATTTGTGCAATGCCCCTTTATAAATACTCATTCTCAAAAATCAACCTCTTAACTTAAGATTTTCAAATAATTTTCATCTTATTGACATTAGACAATCCACACAAAATTTAACACACATGGAATCCACATATTTCTCAATGTCTCCCCACAACAGCTCAATCACCTCCAAACTATCTAAAATTGGTTTAAGGATGTATACTATAATGGTTATGTGGATTCAACATCTATGGTCCATTATTGTCAATCTACTTAACAATGTGAATCAATTTTTTTCTTCACAATGCAAAACGTAAATCTTGTGCTCAAAAATATCAAATTACACATAAATAAGCATAAACTAACTTAACATATAAGTTATTCATAATTTATAGTCCAATTCTATGTTTCAATAAATATATCATCGTTCGCAGATTATCTGACCCACACAAGCATGCAAAAATACATAAAAAGAAGTAATAAAACTGATTTTTTATTTTATTTTAGAGTAACAAAAGCGCACACAAACCAATCAAAACAAAAGAAAACTCATGTTTTCCACCCCCAAACTTAAAGTAGACATTGTCCTCAATGTCATAAATCCTAATTTCGCATATTAAGGGGTATGGAAGAAAATGATGGAAAAGACTTCTCTGGTATGGCTCAGAATCCGAAGGCTAGCTGTTCTACTGCTCCCTTTTGGCTCATTGATCAATGTTGATTTAGATGTTCTGTGACATCATGTTCCTATGCAAAACAGTACATAAAATATTCAAGATCAAATACCTGGAACAAGTGGTACTTAACTCTAACATCTATTAAACCAACTAACAAATTGAAGTTATAAGGGGAAAATAGGGTGTGGACGATGAATCCCAGAAATAATTAAATAAATAAAACTAATCTAAATTATCTTAAATTATTCTAAAAGCAGAAATAAAAATAAATACTAAATAAAATGGTAGAAATATTGGGTTGCCTCCCAACCAGTGCTTTGTTTAGAGTCTTTAGCTAGACTTATGTTGTTTGGGCTAGTCTGCATTATTGAGTTGCATGATTGTTTTCTCACTGGAGTAGTCACCTCCCCAATAAGTTTTCAACCGTTGTCCATTTACTTTGAACCTTCTTTGCTGATCCTGTGATACTACCTCAACTGTGCCATATGGATAAACAGCTACAACAGTGAATGGACTCGACCACCTTGATTTTAATTTGCATGGAAAGAGCTTGAAGCGTGTATTGAACATAAGTACTTGTTGACCAACCTCAAATTCTTTTTCTCTTATATGTCTATCATGCAATCTCTTGGTCTTTTCCTCGTAAATTTTTGCGTTCTCGTACAAATCCATCCGAAACTCATCGAGCTCATTAAGTTGCAGAACTCTCTTTTCTCTCGCTGCCCTCATATTGAAATTTAGTAAGTGTGTTGCCCAATATGCCTTATGTTCTAGCTCAACTGGGAGATGACAAGCCTTTCCAAATACCAGCTTATATGGAGACATGCATATTGGAGTCTTGAATGCCGTTTTATATGCCCAAAGTGCATCATCCAATTTCTTAGCCCAATCTTTACGTGATGCATTGACTGTAGCTTGAAGAATTTTCTTTAACTCCATGTTGGAGATTTCCACTTGCCCGCTAGTCTGAGAATGATATGGAGTTGAGACTCGATGTTTAACTCCATACTTAGCCAACAATGATGCAAATAGGCGGTTGCAAAAATGCTTTCCACCACCACTGATAATCACCCTGGAGTGCCATACCTCGAGAAAATGTTCTTCTTTAGAAATTGATTACCACTCGGCCGTCATTAGTTGGCAAAGCCACAGCTTCAACCCATTTAGACACGTAATCTACTGCCACCAATATGTATGGTTGACCGTAGGAAGAGGGAAAAGGTCCCATGAAGTCGATGCCCCACACATCGAATATCTCAACCTCCAAAATGCTGTTTAAGGGCATCTCGTTCTTTCATGAGATATTTCCAGTCCGTTGGCATTTATCACAATGTTTCACCATATAATGCGCATCCTTGAACAACG
Source organism: Fraxinus excelsior (assembly GCA_019097785.1). NCBI lineage: Eukaryota > Viridiplantae > Streptophyta > Magnoliopsida > Lamiales > Oleaceae > Fraxinus > Fraxinus excelsior. The sequence goes on from CM032627.1 coordinate 3,127,688, forward strand.
TATGCCAATAAAAACCTGATTGTAGTACCTTTGCTGCTATCTTGACTGTTGTGAAGTGGCCTCCATACGGTGCAGAGTGACATGACTCCAATATTTGACGCTGTTTTACTTCCGGCACATAACGTCATATAATCTGATCTGGGCCCCTTTTGTAAAGAAACGAATCATCCCAAAAGTAATGTTTCAGGTCACTGAAAAATTTCTTCTTCTGATGACTTGAGTAATCCAGTGGGATGATGGAGCGGGCCAAATAGTTGATGTAATCAACATACCATGGCGTAGTAATAATCTGAAAAAGCATCTCATCCGAGAAAACTTCATTTATCTCCTTTGTAGGGTATGATTCATGTGATTCTAGGCGAGATAGATGATCTGCAACAACGTTCTCACTCCCCTTTTTATCTCTGATCTCCAAATCAAACTCTTGCAATAGGAGTATTCATCGAATGAGTCTTGGTTTTGCATCCTTCTTACTCATTAGATACTTCAAGGCTGAGTGATCCGTGTAGACAATCACTTTCGACCCGATCAAATATGATCTGAATTTGTCAACAACGAATACTACTGCTAAGAGCTCTTTCTCTGTAGTCGCATAATTCAACTGGCCACGTTCAAAGTCTTACTGGCGTAGTGAATGACATAAGACATCTTTTCCTTGCGTTGACCCAATACTGCCCCCACTGTGTGATCACTAGCATCACACATAAGTTCAAACGGACGGATAATCCCAATCTGGAGAAGTCAACACTGGAGCATAAACTAATTTTTCCTTTAAAGCGTTGAAAGCCATCAAGCATTCCTTGGAAAAATGGAATGGAGCCCATTTTTCCAATAGATTGCATAGAGGTTTTGAGATTTTGGAGAAATCTTTGATGAAACGACGGTAGAACCCGGCATGACCCAAGAAACTTCTAACTCCCTTCACAGTTATCGGAGGTGGTAGTTTTTCAATGACCTATATCTTAGTTTTATCTACTTCAATACCCCGTGCCGATATCAAATGCCCCAACACGATCCCTTCCTGAACCATGAAATGACATTTTTCCCAATTTAATACTAGATTGGTGTCTTCACATCACTGCAACACTTTTCCTAAATTTTCAAGGCATTCATTGAATGACTTTCCAAAGACTGAAAAATCATCCATAAATACCTCAATGATATTTCCCACCATATCCGAGAAAATAGACATCATACAGCGCTGAAAAGTGGCTGGAGCGTTGCAAAGGCCAAACGGCATCCTCCTAAAAGCAAAAGTGCCGTAAGGGCATGTGAATGTAGTCTTCTCCTGATCATCTGGTGCAATAGGAATCTGGTTGTACCCTGAGTAACCATCAAGAAAATAATAATAAGCATGTCCTGCAAGTCTTTCCAGCATCTGATCAATGAATGGAAGAGGAAAATGATCATTCCTTGTTGCATTGTTGAGTTTGCGATAATCAATGCAAACTCTCCAACCCGTGACTGTGCGCGTAGGAATGAGCTCATTGTTTTCATTTGGAACTACCGTGAATCCTCTTTTTTCCGCACGACCTATACTGGACTGACCCAATGGCTATCTGATATGGGGTAGATGATCCCTGCATCCAGAAGTTTCAATACCTCTTTTCTCACCACTTTTTGCATAGTAGGATTTAATCTACGTTGATGCTCAACTGAAGCTTTATAATTCTCTTCCATCAGTATCTTGTGCATGCAGAGCGAATGGCTGATCCCTTTTATATCTGAGATAGTCCATCCTATTGCAGTCTTGTGCTCCCGAAGTACTCTTAGTAATTGATCTTCCTCTGTTTCTGTAAGTGTATTCGAGATGATTACCGGAAGTGAATTCTTTTTCCCCAAGTATGCATAGTGAAGGTAAGTGGGCAGCTGTTTGAGTTCAAGGGTTGGAGCTTGCTGAACAGATGGTAAAGGTTTTGTAGGGCCTTTACCCAGCTCCAGCCGTGGTTGTTTGAAAAGGGATGGTCTGGATGCTAAGTACCTTGCACATTCTTCTGCTTCATCTTTCTCTAATAGCAAATTTTTGAGAGTGTACCAAACAAGCCTCCAGAGGGTCCTGAGGATGATCAAATCTAAATGTCTCTGTTACTACCTCCTTTATTACATCAATTTGCGTGCATGAATCTAGTTCATTCTGAAACTTGAATGCCTTAAACACATTGATTTTCAATTCATCATCATCCAATCTCAATATCAACTGACCCTTTTGCACATCAATCAGAGCTCTTCCCGTAGCCAAGAATGGATGACCCAAAATGAGAGGGACGTCCCTATCTTCCTCCATATCCCGAATAATGAAGTCGGCTGGGAAGATAAACTTGTCTACTTTCACTCAAATGTCTTTACAAATGCCACGAGGGTGCTTGATTGATCTATTAGCTAATTGCAATGAAACTGTGGTAGCGTTTGTTTCTCCCAAACCTAATTTCCTGAACAGAGATAAGGGCATTAAATTAATGCTAGCTCCTAAGTCACACAATGCTTTATCTACATACAAGTTACCAATATTGCAAGGAATAGTAAAACTCTCTGGATCTTTTAACTTCGGCGGTAACTTATGTTGGAGAATTGCGCTGCATTCCTCAGTAAGCATGTCTATCTCATTATCCTCCAGCTTCCTTTTATTTGATAGAATATCTTTCATGAACTTAGCGTAACTTGGCATCTGAGCTAAAGCTTCAGCGAATGGTATATTGATGTGCAGCTTCTTGAACACATCCAAAAATTTCTGGAATTCTTATCAAGTTTGTGCTTTTGTAGTCTTTGAGGGAATGGAATCGGAGGAACATATGCTTTGATAGGTGTGGTTGCTTTCACCCGTGGACTATCTGGTGACTCAACGTGATTTTCCTCTGTAGCCTTGTTTGACTCATCCACATACTCCTCGCCAGATATAAGTACCTTTTCTATTATTGGTGGTGGCCGCTTTACATGTATTTCTGGTAACTGGACCCCACTACGTGTAGTAATTGTTTGGACCGGTCCTTAGGATTCGTCTCTGTATTGCTGGGTAAAGTCCCTTGAGCTCTATTCGACAATGCGGCTGCTATTTGTCCCACTTGTTGTTCCAAGTTCTTGATCGAGGCCTGTTGGTTCTGAAAGTTGGTCTCAGTTTTAGTAATGTACTGAGCTAGCAAATCTTCCAACGATGGCTTCCTTACTTGCTGTTGTTGCTGTTGTTGGAATCCTGGTGGTTTATTCTGATTGTTTTCTCTCTGTCCTTGCCCTTAATTGTTAGACCATGAAAAGTTTGGACGGTTTCTCCAGCTCGGATTATAAGTGTTGGCATAGGGGTTTTTCTGTTGTCTATGAAAGTTCTACGCATAGCTCACCTCTGTAGGTTGACTAGCATGTGTAGAGGCCAAAGGGCGGCTTGTAGTAGTATGATCAGCCCTACAACCTTCACAAACAAGTGGTGATTGGTGTACCATGTTAACTGACCGGGATAGATTGTCCATTTTCATTGTAAGAACTTTCATTTGTGCAGTCAGCCATGTCATTGTATCCACGTGTATCCCTGCTATTTTCTTTGAAGCTTCCCTATTGGTTGGCCACATCGACTGATTTTCGGCTATTTTCTCGTACAAATCATAAGCTTCATCGACGTCAAGTTTCATCACTGATCCTCCCGCTGAAGCATCTACCATATTCCTGAACTCTTGTTGTAGACCGTAGTAGAAGAGATAATGCTGAGCTTGTTTAGGAATGTCAAGGCTAGGGCATTTTCGGAACAAATTCTTGAACCTTTCCCATGCCTCAGGGTAGCTCTCTAAATCTTTCTGCTTGAAAGTGTGGACTTCATTCCTGATTTGGTGGACTCAAGAAGGTGGGAAGAATTTCATCGTAAATTTTTTAACCATATCAGCCCATGAATGTATGCTTCCTGGAGGTAAGCGAAGAAACCATTCTCTAGCAACATCCTTCAGAGTATGAAGGAATAAACGCATTTGAAAAGCATCTGCTGATACCCCCTCGTGACTGATCACCTCACATAACATGAGAAAAGTCGAAATATGTTCGTGAGGGTTCTCCGTGGCTTTTCAAAAAAACCTGATGTTTTGGTGATTTTGGAACAAATTTATGACATCCGGTCTAAGGTGGAAGTTAGGTTGTCCGAATGGAGGGTAAATTACAACAAGTTGCACTGGAGCAGGAATTGGATTGACATAGTCCCCAACTATGTTGATTTGGTTGCGGTAGTTGATTGTCAACTGGAACATTAGCCTGATTCTGTTGTTGATTCTGATTATCAGTCATTCTCCTTGCTTGACGTTGACCTCTCCTGCGATTTTTGAATGTCCTTTCAATTTTGTGATCTATTGGAGCTAGACCAATCTCGTCAGGAGCTTGCATAAACCAAGTTTACCCAAGAAAAATCAAGACTCAAGAGAACTCAAAAGTGTAAAAAAAATAGCCTGAAAACAACGAAAAATAAAAATTAAAGCGATCCTAAAATATCAAATACCCAAGAGTAACACCGTTATTCCCCGACAACGGCGCCAAAAACTTGTTCGTGAAAATCTCGCAAGCGTACGAGTTCGTTGTACAAGTAATAATCGTGATGAGTGAGTTATCGTCGCAAGGGGAATAAAGCTCAATTTTAGTGTATTTGATATATCTAAATTTGCAAAAGTAATAAAAGATGGTCGATTTGTATTTAACTCCGTTCTATAACTACGAAAGCAATAAAAAATGATTTTAAATCAAATGTGGGAGAGTGTATTGAATTTTCGACTCCACTAATCAATTCTTAGTTTCAATTCTCGACCAGTGATAATTAATTTAATTCATGCAATTGTGACGATCGATAATTCCACTTTTATTTACTATTCTTTCCCAAGATATAATAAGAATATGATTTCCACGAGACAATCTTATTCCTAGTCCGAATTCAAATGACAAACATGCATTCACATATAGGATTATCATACATGATCGCACACGCCATAAATATTATTCCTAATATTTATTGCTCGTGTGTTCCATAAACAGTGTTCTACTTACCGTGAGTTTTTCAACACTACGAATAAGCAACTAATTGTCATAATGGTGCGCAAGCATTAAAACAATAAACTCATACATGTTTATGAAATCACAACGCAAGAATTAAACTAAAAACACATAGTCTCGAATTAAATACTAAAAATCAAATAGTTTCATCATCCATCCAATACAAGATAATTTAGCCTAGCATATTATCGAGATTAAACACATAGAAGTGGAACGACATCACTTATAAATTGAAGGAATGCGATTAATTGCCAATTTTCTTGCCACTGCCGAAGGCTGCCTCCAATCCTTCTCCCAATTTTTAGCCTCTAATCCGCCAATTTTCGGCTCCTAATCTACCAAATTGTATACAATCTAGAATAAATAGCAGTCGGCCAATGAGTTTTTCCTTGTAGGCGTGTAAATGTAGTTTACTATTAATCTAGCAACCAAATCCTTCCACTTTAACCTGCAAGTTGCCGCCCACTCATAACAAATTATCTCTTTAATTCTACCCACTAATGTGTGTGTAAAGAATAAAATATGGCAGCCACCTAAATACTCAATTTATTCTCGTCGTTTACTGCCCTTTTCTCCAATTTCAGCCGGCTAATACCTTTAATTCAGCCCACTCATGTTTCCCTCAATCTCAATCTGTATAAAAATGATAGATTATATCAGCCACAATAATATACTTTCCTCTCACTTTTATTCAGCAGCTTTCGTCCCTTTTTTTCTCTCGATTTTCAGCCTGATCGCCCCTCTTCTTTTCTTTGTCCGTCCGTTTGTATATATATGCATCTTAATACACCCTAGGCGGTTTTGTCCATTCACTCTTTTGAATTAATGCAATTTAATCCTTTAACTTCTAAAGTGTAGACTTTGATCCTCGTACTTTGCCACTTTTCCATTTTTCGTCACATTTTGCTTCTTTTCTTCAATTCTTCATCAAACATTGAGTTTTACCTATAAGATGAAATATAAACACAATTTAGGTAGTATTTTACCAAAAGAACAATAAAATTCTATAATTTCAAGTCCCAAATAAGGGTAGAAAATACATTTATCAGGACCCACAGGATATTGGGACTCAAATGGAGAGATTCTATCAGAATCTCTATCGGAAGTAGTTTGAATAGAGGCCAGAGTTAGAGAGATTGAATTTTTCTACTATCACGAAGAAGGATATTGGTTGGTTAGAGAGACCATTTGGGGAGGATGAAATTAAGAAGGTGATTTTAGTATGAATGATGATAAGGCACCAGGACCACACGGTTTCTCGTTCTCATTTTATAAGGCGTACCGGGAGGTGGTGAGACCAAACATTATGGATGTTGTTACTTATTTTTTTAAGTGTGACAGGTTCTTGAGAATTTCTAATACAACATTTATTGTGTTGATTCCTAAGGAATCGGGAGCGGTTGATATTAAGGATTTTTACCCTATTAGTTTAGTTAGTATGGTTTACAAGATTATTGTGAAAGTTATGCAAATAGATTAAAAGAGGTGCTAGGGAAAGTAGTATCTAAGTTTCAGCTTTTGTGAAAGGGCACCAGAGTTTGGATTCTATACTTATAGTAAATGAATGCATTAACTCAAGATTGGCTTTGGGGTTTCAAGGGATGCTATGTAAGCTCGATATTCAAAAGGCTTATGACCACGTCAACGGGTGGGGAGGGGGGAGGGGGAGGGGTTTCCTTTTATACATGCTTAGACGATGTGGCTTTGGGAATAAATGGTGTAAGTGGATTCAGTTTTGGTCAACGGTGCCCCTGAAGCTTATTTTCGGAGCAGTTGAGGCTTGAGGCAATGGAATCTTTTGTCTCCATTGTTGTTTGTTATTGTAATGGATGCTTTCAATAGGATGCTAGAGAAAGCAATGTGGGAAGATTTGATAAGGGGCTTTACAGTTGGTCACGTACAGATGTCCCATTTGTTATTTGTAGATGATACCATGATCTTATGTAATGCAGATGATGAGTAATTCAGGAACTTACGATATTTGCTTTTATGCTTTGAAGCGGTTTTTAGATTGATGATAAAAATAGCAAAATCTAAACTACATCAGTATGAGGGGTTGCTAACGTGGACGAGTTGGCTGATATATTGGGGTTGTAGGATTGCGTAATTGCTTATGTCATATCTAGAGCTCCCTTTAGGGGTATAGTTTAAAAGTTAACATATTTGAAATGGTATTGTGAAAATGGTGGAGATGAGGTTAGCGGGGTGGAAGTGTATATACCTATCAAAGGGATGCTGACTTACTCTCATTAAATCAACTCTTTCTATTTATTTTTTGTCATTATTTCTTATTAATGTTGCATTGCATATAGATTAGAGAGGATTCAAAGTGAGTTTATTTGGGCAAGGTTGGGAGAGGAGGGGAAAGTTCATTTAGTTAATTGGGGTGTTGTTTGCTCTCCTATAAGGATGGGGGGCATTGGATTGAGAAACCTTGTTTTGTTTAATAAGACCTATTGGGCAAATGGCTATGGCAATTTGGAATAGAAATGAAGAGTTTTTGGAGAGAAATCACGGGGGGCGAAATATGTCGTGACTGAGGGGGGTTGGCTCGGTCGAGATTCGTGGTTTTTATGGGGTGAGTTTGGGGATGTATATCCAACGGGGATGGAGTGACTTTCGGGATAGATTGACCTTTGCGATGGGGAATGGTAATGATATTAGCTTTTAGGATGGTAGTTGGTATAGAGATCAACCGCTAAAAGTCTTCCTTGCATCGCGTTGCCCTAGTACATTCTGCTATGGTGAATGATATATTAGACATTCACAATGGGAGTTACTGTCAGAATATTATTTTTGGGAGGGGTTTACATAATTGAGAATTGGATGATTATGCGTTGTTCTCAACCTCCTAGCATGAGGTTTAAATCCAAGTAAGAGGGTGATCATAGCAGTTGGAGGTTGACACGAGATGGTATTTTCTCAGTTCGCACTTGTTCCAAATCCCTTTTGTAGACCTATGGAGAGTTCATTCCCCTCGAAAATGGCACGACAATGTAAATTATTTTCGCGGGTGTCATTTTTACTATGGACGATTGTGAATGGGGCAAGTGTTAACGACGGATATTCTTCAAATAAAAGGTTTTTAGGCAATCGAGTGGTGTTATTATGTGTAAGAGGAAGGAAGAGATGATTGACCACTTGTACATCCATTGTAACGGTGTTCATTGGTTGTGGAACGGTATTCTAAATTCTCAATATATGAATTGGGTATTGTGTAGACGTATAAAGGACATGTTGCGAACATGGAGAATAAAACTTTGTGATAAAGATATCAACTTTATATGAGATCTTATCCCGAGATGCATTATTTAGTGTGTGGAGAGAAAGGAATAGCCGTTGCTTTGAAAACCAAACACGGAAGACAGAACTGTTTTGCCTGCCACTCTATTGTTGGTTTAATCCCGAGCTACTAATTCTATAGAAGGGGTGCCTAATTTCATGTTGTTTCTTTCTTGTTTAAATTGATAATACACTTCATGTGTATTTTATTTTGATTAATAAAATTACCTGATTACCTATAAAAAAAATCCAAATTACACATATAAGCATTAGTTATGGAAGTTGAATCATTAAGAGTGAGAATAGGCTAGGAATAGCAAGATTTGGGCACATAACAGAAATAAAATTCAAATCAAGAATTGTATAAGAATCTTTGACATAATTCATGATGTTCTTATCATTTTATTTAAATACAAACCACATTAATGCCAAAATTGTAAAGTACGACTTAGAGCAACGATTAGAAAACGTTCAAGACGCTAACTAACAATGCCTAGCGCAGTGCCAATGATCGAAATATAAGACCAACTGCACTGTCCACCGTAAAAGCCATCTGGCCGGCAAATCACAGCACAATGACGTTGCTTCTAAATTGTCCTGGAAAGAGGAAGCTCTGTGACTGGCAGGTCTTTGCCTCTACCACCACTAATGGACCTGTTTCTGTTAACAAATCAAGAATGAAGATTAGGGTTCCATGATCTCATAAAGACAATTAGGCCTAGTCATTCCAATATATTCCATGAAGATTAAGTTATAGGCATATAAAGGTTAAAACCTTAACTAGAAGTAGTGTGCAATTTGAAAGTGACGAGGCAAAATCAAACGCAAGATATCAACAAGTGCTCATGACAAGCATCAACACGAGGAACACAGCTCAAAAACGCCACATTACTACATAGAAGCAGTAGAGAGCGCGGTAGAAATTGTAATGATATGAAATAATACGTAATGTTATCATTTTCAAGCTAGTATACATTGCATGATTCAGAAAATATAAAAAGGCAAAACCAAGTGTGAGAAACAGAAAGGTAGAGCGACACACCTGCTGCATAATCATAGCTTTGATGGTACTTATATTTTACTATAAACTAATATGTAAAGTTCTTGATCAAACCTTAAACGGAAAGGAATAAACTTCAAATTACAAGTATCTATATCAAAACCTAATACAGAAATTTAAACACGAAAGTATTACTCCCATTACAAATAGAAACATTCCAGACCAAAGACAGAGCTGAATCAAGCTCAAAAGAAACACAACCATGGACAACCTTTCAAATTCTAACCCTGCTTCTAAAGTTTTTCAGGCACCCCCAACAATTATATACCTGCTAATCTGATGTACACCTACATCATATTATGCCGGCTATTTCCTACAAATCTGTGCCATTCTTCATAGTATACCTAACAAATCGAAAGGTGTAGCTGGAATGGCACAAGTTACTATATCTATTGGTGTTGGATTCATAGACACCACATATCTCCACATTGGTATGATATTGTCCACTTTGGGTCTAAGCCCTCATGGATTTGCTTTTGAGCTTTACCCCAAAAGGTCTCATACCAATGGAGATATTGTCCTACACTTATAAACCCATCATATTTCTCATGTCTAGCCGAAGTGGGACTTCTTTTGCTCCCAACAATCCTCCCCTCAAACGAAGGACCACATCATTGTGGCCTTCCCTCAAACGATAATCCATCAGCCAATCTTGTACCGACGTTATTGTCGTTGCCCTTGACCAAATGGGACCCGCCGCCTGACCACCATATTTTTATGTCAGGAAGACTTTCGACAAAGGCGCCTCAAATGCGGATGATTTTTTTAGTCAGATCGTAAGGCTAATTAGGGGACCTCCACCACACTTTCCACTACGTTCCTCCGGCTAAGTTTTGGGTCCTGAGCTCTGATACCACTTGTTGAGTTTATGGACACCACATATCTCCACATTGGTATGATATAGTCCACTTTGGACCTAAACCCTCTTGGATTTGCTTTTGGGCTTTACCCCGGAAGGCCTCGTACCAATAGAAATATTGTCCTACACTTATAAACTCATCATATTTCCCATGTCTAGCCGATGTGGGACTTCTTTTGCTCCCAACAATTGGCTTTATCTTCTCCTTGCTAAGAGATGAGGTCGAGTGGTATTATATGGAGTACTAGAATTTGGAAGTGAGCAACATAATTTGCATAAAACCTATGTTGCATAAAACCAATAGAGAGAATTAAATGAATGAGAAATGCACAATCATGCTTCAAATTGTATGATGTTCTAGCAACGATTTATAAAGAGGAACATTTTGTTCAAAATAAGATTTTACATGTTTGGTACATAGGATTGGACTGTACAATTGACAAATTTTGCATGTCCAGTCCAAATAATGTAAGCAAATTCTCTGGTCTTTTGTCAAACAAGAATCATACATGAATTGAACAAGATATAAGCAATCATTGCCTTTGTTTAGTATAGTCAGTCACCTGTAACTATCTCCTTTCACTTTTCAAGTAGTCCATTCTAATTCCCCACAACTGCTCCCCCACTGATTTCATGTCTGGACGATCTGCTCGAGTAGGCGCTGCACACTGGATGGCCAAACCAAACATTTTCTCCAGTATATCCTCGTCTACCATTTCATTCATCAAAGGATCTAACATCTCCATATATTTTCCTTCATTATACTTTCTAAAAGCCTGCACAAAGTTTGTAGATAAGGTGATTCATCATATTAGAATAGTCCAAAGGTCCTGGATGCCAATCTTACCGTCACCTATTTTATGAAAATTAGAATGTCCAGCCCTTAGATAAAAATAAATAAATCCATTGTGCACATGAGGGACGTAAAAGTGAAGAATTATTGTGTATGTTATTTAATAAACATGGTAGTGAACCCTCGTACAATGAAAATTATAAAGAGGACAAGTTGCATAAGTGGGGAGATTCTCCTGCCACAATGAGGCTCCGCCACAGCAGTGAAGTAGTTGTAACCACCAAAAGAAGTATACGAGTGTAATTCCATGTCTGACTAATCCAATTTCAACAGAAATCAAAAGGAAAAAAACAACACAGTAAATTGCACTTCTACAAAGTATTTTTAAACTATTTTGTGAGAACACTTGTATAGAGCACCTGTTGCAGAATTTGGGTCACTTAATAACAGCTCAAACAATACTATGATTACAACCTATGACAATTCTGCATCCACCCCTGGAACAAGTAAATTCACTGCTCGTTAATCAGAATACAGTTGACAGTCAGACTACCTTGATGCTTGCTTTGTGCTCATGAAAGTAGTTTCCTTCGTTCTCTCCGTTTTTCCCAATATTTATCCTTTTCTGTTACCTTTTCATCAGTGCAAACTTTTTTTGTTCCTAGACCAATTTATTATAAGAACTAACGTCTGGTCCATAAGAAGCCAGCATTCTATCCTATGGACTAGGACCTTCATGACAACTAGGACAAAGACTTCACAGAAAGTGATGCAGATAGATAAGCCCATCTTCCTAGCATTACTAAGTTCAGATAAAAACTTCTAACTAAGTCTGCTTCAGACAGCTCTATAACTAAGAGAAACATTGTTAATGATTTTTTATGGATGTGCTTACCAATTATTGTTGGGTGGTGTTTAGCCTGCTTATATTATTTACGTCTTGGGTATTTCATAATTGTATTAGGTTGGCCCTAATATTCCAACGGCACAAAGAATTTTTGTGGAGCTTTTTTCTGTGGGACAAAGACTAAGAGGCGTGAGATCATCATTGTAAACTTCTTCTTCATATTGAAAACCTACAATGGCGAGTGGACGTAGCTCTCACATTAAAAGTGAATCACTATAAACATGTCTGTACTTTGCTTGTTTTCATTTCTTTTATTGCTCTTGTAAATAGGAAATAGGAGTGTAGAACTAAATTCTTATCAGTTACTCGAAAGATACCTCCCATGAAGTTAAATATCATTGCTAGAAACATGATAAAGTCTTGTCCAGATCACGACCTCCTCCTTACACAAGTATTACATGACCACCAAAAAAAATAACTTTGTTAAGTACAAAAAAGGGAAAAACTTACCCATCTAATTGTCACCCTCTCATCACGTGATCTCTTCAATTCCACAGGTCTACGACCAGTTAAAATTTCTAACAGCAAAACCCCAAATGAGAAAACATCGCTTTTGGGTGTGAGCTGGTATGTCTTCATATACTCAGGATCAAGGTAACCAACCGTGCCCTTTACTTTGGTTGAAACATGTGTTTTGTCAGAGTCATCTCCTAGCCTCGCAAATCCAAAATCTGCAACTTTGGCTCTCATGCTCTCGGTCAATAATATATTGGACGACTTCACATCTCTGTGGATAATTTGCTTCTCTGTAATTAAAGTGAAAAAAAAAAATAGCCATGAACCTCCAGGATAAGAACAGAGATAAGCACATTAAATATAGGCTAAGCTGCAAGACTTTAACATGTATATAGAGTGAATGAAAATAGCACCATGAATTTCAATCTTAGTTTATCCTATTTAGATATCAGTAGTGCCTCATCTGAAATCAAGGAGCAAATTCATGACTAATTCCTGCTGTTGGGGATCATGGTCCGTACAGTAAAGGACCAGGCTGTTTCAGTTTCGTGGTTGTAAAGTTACATTTCCTGTATTCTCTAAATACTGACGCCAAAATCAACTCAGAGGGAAGTGTTCTTACCTGCGTATAGATGGAGATAGGTCAGGCCGTGAGCAACATCAATGGAGATTTCAAGTCGCTGATTGAAATCCAATATCTTTTCCTTCAGACCTACCATGAACATCAGCAAAAATACTGCATTTATACAAATCCACGTGACTGGAATGCTGGTAATGCTGAGTTTAAAAGCTTTACCGTCTAGATGTTCTCTAAGTGTACCACCTGGCACATACTCAGTAATAATCAGGCGTTCATTCCCTTTTTCAACATATCCAAGCAGCTTGACTAGATTTTTGTGATCAATTTTTGACAAAAGTTCAACTTCACTTCTAAATTCAGTTTGTAAGGCTTCAAAATATTCCTGCATTTATTTCCCAAATTAGCAAAGACCATAAATAGAAATTAGCACATTGAATTTCATAGCGAGAAACGCATGTGTTTTTTGTTTGACACCTATTTCTGGTATTTTTCAAGTAGCCTCTCTTATGAATGGGGCAGCAGAAAGTTGCTTCAAATTTTCAAAATATAATCATCAAAGACTGTCACCTAAAGAGAATAAATAATATTTGAAATAATACAAAATGAATTTACCAGTGAAGCATGTTGGATTTTCTACAATGACATTCACAGCCTTATGTGTTTCAATCATCAATATCAACATATGACTTTCTTTGTATGGCAGGATAATGTCTTGCTTGGTCAAGCCTTCGAACACAATGTTTTTTTATGCAATTATTGATGACCTTAAGAGTATCTCCAAGAGACTATTTTTAAAGAGCATATTTAGCAATTTAGAGAGCACTAATATATTTAGAGAGTAAAAAATTTTAAATACTTCAACGGGTTCTTTACCTTTTAACACTTAATTTTACTACTTCCCAAAAATACTTATTGTTTTTTCCTATATTTTATTTTCAATAGCTTCACTTTAAATTATTATATTATTTTCCTCCATTGAAAATTGAAATACGGTGAATCAATTTAATTATAGACATGTGGTTTGGTGAGCTTAACTCATTCTCAATTTTAAAATGCTACTCTTGTTTGAGCCCCATTTTGGTAAAAAAAAAGAGAGAGAGAGGGGGAGTTTTAGAATAGTGTTTTTTTGAAGAATATGTGGTTAAAAAATAATGAGGACCTTTATGTTTAAGTGCAATATTATTTTATTGAAGAATATACGGTTGAAAATAAAAGAGAGAGAGAGAGAGAAATGTATTCTAGGGTTAATGGAGCACAAACACAGGCCTAATTTGAAGAGTCTTTTGGAGTATAATTTTAAGGGTTGAATCCTTTAAAATAGAAGGGATTTTATGTTTAAAAAGTCTCTTGGAGATGCTCGAAGATTCTAATGACGAAGCAACAAACTCAAGGTCCAGAAAAAGAACAAAAGCTATACCTTCCTAGCTCGTTTAATGGCGACTACCTTGCCATCTGGTAACTCAGCCCTGTAGACAGTCCCGAACCCTCCTTCACCAATCAGTTGTGATGACGAGAAATTGCGTGTCGCTCTGGCAACTTGGCTCATATTAAGATGAACAGATCCAATCCTATCAAGTTTTGGTGACATGGAAAATCTTGAAGGACTGGGTGGCATTCTTAGTGGACTAGCCATAATCTTTTCAGACACAGAATTCGTTTCTAAAGATGAAACTGAATCCACTGCAAGAATAGTGCAATACTATGTAAATAAGCAGACAAAAATCAATTGAGTGAATTGCATGAATATATATTCGAATTCTTTCATACTGAATATGCATAAGCATGACTAAACAAGAGGTCTTGTGCCATTGAAATTATCCTTATAACAGAGATAGAATTTACCATAAATTATCTCTTTCAAACATGGAATTGACTTTTATTCAGAAGTCTACGCATGTAATGCATCTACAACAGATGAGACACTCATGATTGTGTTCTAGATTTTACTGCACATAGTATAAAATCCATCATTCATAATTATTATTTTATAAATTGAATTCCCAAATATTTTGAGTTTTTAAGAACCAACTCCATTCCACATGCCATAGTTGATAGTATTAGTGATAAGAGATATTTCTAATAGATTATAATATGTGCCAGCGCATGTCACCCATAATATGGTTAGCAATATAAATTTTCAGCCCATTTACTTCATTTCATGGAATATGTTGGGGCCAAACATTATAAACACATAGTTACTACACTTCAAACTATTTTGATTGCATCTTTTGGTGTCTCGTTACAAATATATTTGATAATTTCAACATTAATATATTCTTTTGTTAAGTCCAAGATAATTAATTTTCTGTTTCCAAGTCTTAGGTTACACGTAGAATTGTATATTTTGGAGAGAGGGAGGATGATTTTGACTGACATTAATATATTCTTTTGTTAAGTCCAAGATAATTAATTTTCTGTTTCCAAGTCCTAGGTTACACGTAGAATGTATAAATCAAAAAGCATGGTTCAGTTATAAGCTATAATGACCAAGATTCTAATCAAACTACATCACGAGAAACTTTTAAGTGAAATAACTACAACATATATTAATTGATTTATGTCCTTTTATACTATGTATGGATTCAAAATATTTTGCAAATTGACAAAATAAAACTATATATTTTAATATTAAAGCCCTAACATCAATAGTTTTTCTGTTGGCCAATATTATTTGCTACAAGACAGTCGACTCTACACGAACATCAATAAACACTAGAAGAATGCAAATGATTTCACTCACTTGAATTTAGCTCCTTGGGGAGAACACTATGGCCAATTCCTTTCTTCCTCGCTTGAAAGCACGGGCAAATTAATGCGCAACATAAAACAAAGAAAGCTGGTATTGCCATGACCAACTTTTGGGGGGTTAATAGAGAGTTCTTAGCATGTTTATCCTTTGTCTTCTGAAATATTTTATCGTAATCATGCCCTGTAGATCCTTCTCTAACCACTGGTTGTAAAAGTTTTCTTCCTGGCCGCGAAGGCAACTCATCTATGACAGAACAGAAAGATGCAGTACTTCGTAAATTATTGAAACCTTTTTCTTAGGGATCATCATCTAAAAGAGGGTTGATTGAGATGGAAAGCAAATATCTACATAAATTTAAAGGTGCATACCTAACGAAAAGCCCAACCCACAATATTGAGTTCTGACATTTCCCGTAATGAAGCAATGATTTGCAAGATTCATTCTGATTGCATTACAGAAGAAGTATTTGTCCACCAATGTTCCATCTATATAAAACAATTCCTGACTTGAATCGTACAAGGTGCTTATATGGTATGTTACACAAGTCTTCCTATGCTTCCACGACCCAGAAGCAGATATTATTGACGATTGCACCACCAATACTAGACTTAACAAAACTAATGCCATTTTAGAGCAGCACCGCAAAAAGATTTGCCCTTCAAAAGCCAAAAGGTAAAAGAAACATGCTCAATAGTGAAGCTCTGGTTGAGTTGAAGAAACGTAGCCCCAGTTCAATTAACCAAAAAAGAACTTCCGTTCAAAGTTCACAAGAACCCAGCGTAGAGCAAAATCAATTTGCACAATTACCTGCCAAGTTAAAGTCAATAGTATACAAACTCGGACTTGACAAAGCAAATGGACACAATAGGCACTTCAAAGTTCCATAATCACTATTATTCAGAACAGCCTACTTCAATTTTGACTGGGCTACTTTAAAGTTATATCAAAAACCACAATACTCCAAGCTGAAAAAAATACAATATATCAATGCAGTTATTTCAATAAAAATGATTTCGAAACGTAGAAAATCCTCAATAGGCACTGAGTTTTTAGAGTGCCCATTCAACAAGTTCAGTTTTCGACCAACAAAAAAAAAAAAAAAAAAAAAACATTTCAACACAGCAATCTCAGGTTTCTATTAGAACTCTCGAGTTCAAATAGCAGACTACCGAAAAAAACACATTTAAGTTTCAGCAAATACTAAATTAATCAACAATTTTACTGCCAACTTCACAAAAGCACCTACAAATCCAGCCCAGAATTCAAATTATACACCAAAACTTAAAAATTCAACTACATACGATTACATAGATTACACACTAAACTAAAAATGAATTACAAACTCAAATCAGAGTTCAAATGCTAGTTATAAACCCCAAAAACAAAACACCATCTGCTGATCAATAAATCGTTTATTGTAGTCAAACAATCTAACCAGAATAAAGGCGGCTGCTTTATCGAACAAGTTAGTGCATAAAGACGTAAAACTTTGATATGTTGCGATACTCTGTGTGTGTGTGTGTGTGTGTGTTGATTGTTTGTGATAATCTCAAAGAAAGAATCAAATCGACATTCACTGGATTTGGCCAGAAATATTATAATGATGGAGTGTTGAAAATTAATCAATTATTGACCATTTTATAGAAATGATATACTCGGTCTTCTATTTGATCACACTTTAATTAATTATACGATAGCATTTGAGATAGTAACATTTATTTCTGCTTCCAAATTTTTAATTAGTTGAGATATTTTATTTTATTTTTCTTCAATCAAAAAAAGGCAAAAAGTTGTAGTCAATTGAGTTTACTAATAAACTCTTAATCTGCTCATTGAAAAGGTAATCATTCATTTAATTTTAGATTATATAACAAAGCAATATAGTTATTTGATCTGATATATCGATTTAACCATACCAATTTATGATAGATTAATATTTGTTTGAATGTAATTCTTTTTCCATTCAACATTTTGGAATATTGTATATTATTCTTGAAAATAAATAATATATATCAACATTCTAGAAGTAACTGTAGTATTGGTTAGGGGTGTTCAAAAGTTCCGAACCGAATCGAGCGGTTCTTCATAAGTTAAATACCTGAACCGGTACCCGAATCGAGAACTGATGGGTATGGGTCGGGTCTAAACCAAGAACCGAAAAATCGAATAAGAACCGAAATTAAATAATTTTTTTATTTTTTATTGAGTTAATTAAATTATTTTATTTTTCTAAATAAATTAACAAATTAATTAAATAAATTAGATCATTTCATAAATTTAAGCATTTGGCCTCAATTTTTTAATATAGATCACCGACATTTTAATAGTAATATCTACTTTTTTTTATTTGTATGCATTGAATTAATGTTATTCGATAACTAATTATTTATATATTTTTGAATTGAGCTACGTTAATTTATAAAAATTACGAATGAAATGACATTAGTTATATTTGTATAGTGTTGCTGTAAATGTTAAAAAAATTAATTATGATATAGAATCGAAAGGAACCGAACCAAACGTAACCGGCTCTGGACGGTTCCATCATTATATTTAGACCCGACGGGTTCATTTATTAAATACCCAAAAATTTTGAAACAGAACTGAACCGACCCACGAACAACCCTAGTATTGCTTAAAGACGAATACTATATTTGTGTGTTTTGTTACTCCTGTAAAAACATAATATAATTATTAATTGTCTAGAAGAATAAGGACGGACATTTTACTAGAGGTTTCTCATTTACCATTGTGTGACTCCTGTTGAAGCATATACTTGGGGACGGGAACATGGCAGACGATTTTAAAGTAGACATAAATAATTTGTCGTTACTCCTAGAGTAACACAATATTGAAAAATATTAATTGCTACAGAAGAGTACGATATTACAATTTCAATATTCTAGAAGAAAGAATATTGATTGATTTCTCATTAAAATAATGAATTAAATTACTTTTCCATTATTCTGCATACGTATTTATATATTGATGTTCTAGTTAAATTTTACATACTTCCAAAAGGTATAGTTAAATAAAATATAACATAAATTATATTAACTTCTCCAGAAAAGTATGAAATATAATTTTCAATATTTTAAAAGAATATTGATATATTGCTCTTCAAGAAGCTATAATAAAATACAACGTGTTCTCGAAGTAGCACATGTTTCGTGTGTAATTTATGAATTTGTGTTTATTCCTAAAAAAAACATACAACTTATGTCTTGTGAACATTGATAGTCGTATGACTAAAGTTTACGAAATTACTAATCAAATTAGGGGTGTAAGCGTTCCAGTTTTATCGATTTTTGACAAATTTTCAAACCAAACCGTTTAAACCGGTTTGAGAAAAACTAAAACTTAAACCAAACCATTTTAAACGGTTTGAAAAAAACTCAAACTTAAAGGTTTGGTCCAATTGTAAACCGCCGGTTTCATCGTATATTTTTTTGTCGTCTACTTTTATGACATTAATTTATTGAATTTAATATATAGTTATATCTTACTAGCAATAAATCTAAAATAAACTAAATATATCTACTACAAATTTAAATACCAACTAAATCAGAGTGAAATCATAATAAACTAAAATATAGTTTTTTTTTTGACATTTTAGGCTAAAACGTTACGATAACGTTACAATATAAGTCTATTAAACTAAATGTAAAACCCAAAAAACATAATGATGTTTAAGAAGACATCATGATCATCATATCTGAAAATAAAACTACTGATTAGATAGAGAGAATAACCAACCAAAATAATAAATCAATTGTTTATAATATCTAAACATGATAATTACACAAGCCTACCGTTGTATATTGTTACGAATTCAATTTCTCATATATATTCAAATATCAATTGTTGTCACACATAATTCATAGTCTCCATTGTCAAATAAATGCATTCGTTACATCATCACAGTATTGAATATTAGATAGATAAGAGAATCTTTAAAAATATGGTAATAGAAAATATAAATCACATACCACAACTTTCAATGAATCATCAAATGATTCCACTTCATCTAAATATTGGCACAACACTATAGATTCATTCTTAATTTGCAATCAATTCTTTCCGCATATATAAGTATCAACCATCCTTACACCTAATAAACTCCTAAAGGAATTAAGTATCCGACCTCCAGTTGAAAATGCAGACTCAGAAGCAACTGTAGAAATTTGAATTCTGAAAAAGAAAATTATTTTTAATAGATTAGATTAGTCTTGAGATTATTAGATATAAATTAGGATTATTTGGTAATAATAATATATATGTAATAGAAAATTATAAATTGACAAAAATATACACAAATGACAAAACTATTGAATTTTACATATTTGGATGAATTCTCAAAAAAATTCATTATCTGTATTTTATTTTTTTATATATTTTTTCACCGGTCCGATTGGATTTTAAACCACAATTAAAATTCTCAAACCTAAACCAAACCATTTCAAAACCATTTCGTTGATGAGTCAACGTGGCACCAAACAGACGGTTTCTGAAATGCGGTTTCGGTCCAATTTTTGGGTTTGGCGATTTTTGCTTACAGCCCTAAATCAAATTATAAGCATAACTTCCAAATTATACAATTAAGACGGTATGTCTTGTTAATGCTAGTGATCCTTAATCTCAGTTTTTTTAACAAGTGTTAATTGAGATATTGATAAATGATTTAACAATATTGCATGTTAAACGCCTCCAATTAATAAAAATGAGAACAAAATACTTCCAGTTTTTTGTTTAGAGAATTCTGATAAGTGTGCTTTTGCGCACTTATTTAATACCTAGACAAGCTAATTATTGATTAAAATGAGTGGATTTCTATTCACAATTGTGTAATATTTGCTTTTGTATGCAAAAATCACCCAAAAGAAAGAGAACAAGACAACAGAATAAAAAAAAATGGACAAAAATGTGAAGTTTGGGACCAAGTTGCACAAGTAGCGAAAGTTTGAGGACATTAGGATGAAATTTATGGAGGGCAAATTTGAAAGAAAAGTCAAAACTTGAGGACCAAAATGTCACATATCAAAGTTGAGGGACTAACTATTCAAATTATCCTGAGGACCTCCTGTGCGAATTTTGATTTCATCAAAAGTGCGCACCCGCGCACTTCACCTCTGGAATGGTGCGCACCCGCGCACATGTGTGTGAAAAAATTCTGAAAATCAGAATTTTGGAGGACATTTTGGGCTTTTGTTTGTGCTCGATTTTGGGAGTATTTAAGAACCAAATCTCATGACTCAAACCCTAGTTCTAGTTTTTAGTTTTTCTAGTCTTAAGAGAAGAAGAAGAAGAAGAAGGTCTTCTTCTCCATTTATTCTTTCTTTTCTTTTCTTTTCTTTTCTTTTTCTTACTTTTTTCTTTTCATTTTCATTTTCTTTTGTTTCACTTGGTATTTTGGGAGATAAATTCAAGAGTACAAGGAGATTCAACTAAGGATTTCGCAAGGATCTTGGAAAAATCAAGTTCAAACTTCAAAATAGGGTGTTTTCTATAACTTTACATTTTCTCGATTCTTTTGTCAAAATTGTAATGTATTAGATGAATATTCTCCTTCGTTATGATATATATTGAATGAGCTAAATTATTGTGTTGGGATTTTTGGTATTAGTTTAACTTAGCCTTGATTAATTTTAATATTTGCTTTTTTGATGTTAAGTCACTTATTTTCATGTATTTCTATTATTGAATTTCTTGCATTTTCATTTATGTGGCTAATAAATGATTATGTTTAGTGATTTGTGCATCATTCGAGAGAAGATTGTACATTTTGGACCAAATAGTAAAAATCATAGGTTTGTGTAATGTGTAATGGATAGAGATATACCATTAGCCCTAGGTGACCTAATGAACTATTTTCACAATGATTGAATGCGATTAGTTGATTGTAATCGACATAGAGATATAGTAGGTTAAACCAATCGATTATGATTAATTTCACTCGAGAGAGGTAATTAACAAAAATTGAAAAATCGGGTCTAACATCGGAATTAAGTAATTCGTTAATTGACATGTGGAGAGATTAATTAGGCGACGGTTAAGCGAAACCATGAATCTCAACCACGTTTCCTTAAAAAATTTCCAAACATTCTTATTTTGTAGATTTTTAGTTTATTTACCGCTTTTCAAATCTTATCTTTAATTGTGTGTGTCTTTTTTGATTGTTAGAATTAAATTGATTAAAGTCGTGTAATCTAAAATATCATTCCTCGGGGATCGACAACTCGGACTCAAAAAGTCCACTTTATTACTTGAACGCGATCCGTGCACTTACGGTATATTTTCAAGCGAACAAATCCTATTATGTATAATGTCAATATCAAAGTTCTCCCAATTATAACTTGGCTTATGGTCAGAGCCTAATTTTTCCATCAAATTATTTTTGTAGTGCAATATATATAAAATTGATCCACCACAACGCACTAGGATAGAAAGTAAAGAATGTTGAGAATAAATGTGTAGTTTGAAACATTATCCTAAATAGGTGATATTTTATAATGCAGTAAAAATTATAGTCAATTTGGTTGGACAGTTCTCTCAGCATTATGGGGAGAAATTAAGAAATCGGAAATAATGTACAGATGCATCATTATCCTCGTAAAAAATAATTTGAATCAGAAACTCGAAAGATAATTTATTTAGATACATTTACTGATCAAAGAGATCAACAATATCTCATGCATCAGTTTTAAATGCTCCCATGTGAATTGATGCCCTACGATGACAATTTGTTAGCATTATATTTGATAAATTTATGGCACGCTTGACGTGTGATGATATTCAATTTTAATGTAAAATCTCCAAACAAAAATGGAGCAATTAGCAAAGATGATCCTATTAAGAAGCATATATTATAAATGAGTATTTAGATATAACAAGTTTTAAAACTCTAGAAGAGGTTCATGTACCTAAAATAATGAAAATTGAGATATTTTAATAAGTTATGTAATTATAGAATCGAAAAAAGAAAAAGTTGTAGATAATACTTTTGCACATATATACTCATCATATTATAAATAGCGATGACATCGAAAAAAATTTATTAAATTGTATTGATTGAAAAAAAATGATTGACTAAATAAATTGACGCAATCCCAACAAATTGAATTTGCTAGAGAAACCTAAAATTTTTGAATCTACGGCCTCAACACATAAGGTATATACTTGTGCAAAATAAATATAGGAAAAGCAAAGTCGTAATATGAAATGTACTACTCTTTATATAATAAATTTAGGGAGGACTTGTGTAAATAGATAAATTATCATGTGGTTGATGTAATCACAAGTACCTATTTTATTAGTGTGACAATACGTGAAATTTGATATGCATATAATAAATTTGATTATAGTCAATTCATCCGGCATGATTTGATGTCTTAAATATATAATTCAAGCAATATTATCACGGGGAGATTAAATAAGCGTTGTACTCCTTTTCCGTTAACTAATGTTTTGTCACATTGGAATTTCCTATCAAGGTTTTTAATGAGACGACATTTGTAGCGTATTCCAAAGAGAAATGTATTCTTTTTCTTTCATTAGAATTTTTCCCACAGGGTTTTTTCTAATAAAGTTCTAATAAGACATATTCTTTATGTAATGAATATTCATAACGTACAAAATATTTACCATTAAAATAATACTCCGATATGTATAAGATTTTCCAAGATCATCACGTTACCACAATCATAAGAGGTTGATTAATAACTCATATGAAAACGGTGTTATTTAATGACTATAACAAGACAACACGAAATGTGCTTCAACAGAATTGCAATATCGAAGACATTGACGTACAGTATAATGATGAATTAATATAAGGATTGAAATCAGAAGAGCAGTTATACTCTTTTTCCTTCAATCAAGTTTTATTCCACTTAATTTTCTTGACAAATTTTTAACGAGACAAATATTTTGTAATGTTTTGTTCAAGGGTGAGTATTGTAAATGGTAGATCTATTAGTGAATAACAATTGTATCCCTACAACCTTATAAACTATTACTATTGTATTCAGTTCACGAAAATATATTTCGAATTAAAATCAACGCAAGTGTACGGTTAATTAACAAGTAATAAAGTGAATTTTGAGTTCAAATATCGTCTAACAGAAATTGATTAGTTCAACTTTAAATATTCGCGACCTTAATCGAAACAAGGATAATATGGTGTGTTTATAACTGAATTATATCTAACTTAACCTACTTATATAATTATGGGTGAATTAACTAAATTAAATGCAAATTATGTTAAAGCAAGTTAATGTGTTTTAATGAATGACAAACAAACTATGATCTCGAATTCCCATGCAATAATCAGTTTTAATCCTAATTTTACTCATTGACAACACAATTGAATTTGACGAATCAATGTTTCTATTTTATTTAATAATATCTCTCGAGTAATGTTAAACCTACTTTTATATATGATCTAACTATATTTCTATTATGGATGTGAACATAAAAAAAAAATGCATGAGTTTTTATGAATACTTAACGATTCACGTAAGGCATAGCAATATAGTTATATCCTCTATTGAACCACATATTAATTTATATATGTCGAACATATTTTCCTTCTTTTGAATGTATAAAATAGGTCATCACATTCACTCAACTACCGTGCACATTAATTGTGGAGAAAACAAAATCATATAAATTGTTTAATATCCAGAAACGTGTTTCAATGTCAAATATATAGAACTAAGGATTAAAAACTCATATTACACGGTTCATCATTCTCCCAGTATATAAAAAAATTAGTCTAACATGTTATGAAGAAGAAAACAAAAGGAATATTGAAGAATTGACATCACCCAATATAATTCTTGAATTGATTCTCGTGTTCTTGGATTCAATTTTTGTATTCTTGGATTCGATCTTCGTATTCTTGGCTTCTTCCCTGCTCCAAAAGTCTCTTAGAATATATTATCCTACATTCTGGACGGCTCTAGGGTTTTAAAAAGTACCACAAGATTCGTTTCCACAAGTGTTGTATTGAAAAAAGGAAATCAGATTTTTTCCTCCGCAAAATGCCTATGCGACTGCATAGCTCTTCAATGTTGAGCTCTTGAAATCCCTGCATGTTGCAATGCAACCGCATGGATGAAAGGGCTATGCGATTGCATAGCTGTTCATAAAATTCCAAATTTTCATTTTAGTTCCCAAACTCCTTTTTCTCGTTCTTTGATCTGTTTTTTCATTTCTTCTTCTTCTAAGACTTTATTCCTTTGCTCAATTGATCTTCCACTTTTTCACATCCTTGTTTCTCTCTAGTTTATAATATATTTATGTTTATTTTAAAACATATTTTTTTATTAATTTACGTAATTGTTATATTAAAATATCACCATCTTGTTAATTTTAGCCCTTGATAGAGTTTCATTTTATAAATCTCATTTTTTTTTTCAATTACGTCATTTCAATAAAAAAAAATTGAATATAACCTAATTTTTTAACCATATATCTAACTAAATATAAAAGAATTGGTTTTTGTTACTGTTCATAAGCCTTGTTCACAAGCTGGTGTTCTCGAGCCGTCCGTCCTTAGCCGCTTGGAAGTGAGCGGTGTAAAATAAGTCTTCCGATTCCAAATTTTTCTCCTCTTTCCACTCACACTCGCCACTTCCAAGCTCTAATTTGGGTTTACCTTCACTCCTTCCCAAAACTCTCAGATCCCTGATGAAATCGTAAGAGGAAGAAACTCCTAAGCTAAGGGCAGTAGCATTGAAGATACAATCAGGCGTCCGATCTCTTCCATCTGATATTAATGGATCCAGCGGTCGAAAACTCTATTGAAATTTCATAGCTTCTAAGATTGGTTTTGTGATTAGATTGGATCGATTTGGGTTTGGTTCCCAATTAATTTAATCAAGAAAGGTAATAAGCGTACTCAAAATTTACCATCTTTATCTCTGTTTCTGTTTTTCTCTATTTGCTTTGTAATTCCTACTCGACGTCGGAAATAGAGTTGGTGGCTGTAGATCGGTGTGGCATATAATTATTTTCATTTTGGTTTTCTCTGACTTCGATGATCAATTGGAGATTCTTCTACAAGTACTCTCGAGTTCATTTAGTAGCATTGTTAACTGCAAAATGCTCATATTTTGTGTTGGTGCATGAACTTGCTAAGTCTAAGAAGATAAGCCAACATGGCAAGTTCTTGAGTTTACAGTACCCACCACTATATATGGTAAAGTTTGCTTGATAGATCACTGTTCTTTATCATTTTGTGCAATCATCATGATGACATATACTTTCTTTAGCCAATTTTTGTTGTTTATTTTAAGCTGTTTACCACTCTATTTTTCATATAAATCACGACACTTTTAATTAGTAGTCTATGTTTCAGTCACTTGTTAGACCGATTGTTTAATATTGTTGTTGATTGCTATTAAAGCCTGTTTCTTTTAATTATATTATAGAATGGCGAATCCCGATTTGAGGACCTTGAGCGGATCTGTTATACCCGAGAACGGCTGCATCAACTAAAGGAGGTGCTGCTTCTTGCCATACTTCATGTTTAGTAGTTGTAGTCATTTTGTCCATATTAGATTGGTTCACATATTTCCAAATTATGTTTTATCATTAGTTCTGGTGGCTTGGCATCGTACACATTGCTTAAAGTTGAATTTAAATTCTTTCTCTTTAATTTTGTATGTAATTGCCTTGTTTATGTTGTTGTCTTTCCAGTGCCTATGTAATTTCTTCCTACATATACCATTAGGCATTAGTTGAGGCCGATTCTTTTAGTCTTATTTGCTCATTGGGCCATTTTTCTTCAGGGATGGAGAATGATGCATTTTGCTGTAGTGCCATTATTCTTTCATTGAGTAATCCTTTCAACCGTCACATATAGCATCCCTTAGATATGCCCTTCTATTTTTTACAACCTTTGGCATGTGCATGTAGTTATATTGTGCTTTTCACTATCTTCGAAATTTATAGGATGCATTCTTTGACAGTGCCATTAATTGATTTCCTGGAGTTTGATATGGCTGATTATCTTTTTTTTAGGTGGTCAACATCTTTGAGGAAATTCTGAAAGTTAAACAAGAAGTTGAAGCTAAATTTTCTGGTATTGATCCAAGCTGGGGTCATGGAGAAAGCAATGTGAGTTTCTCTGGACTTTGATCACAAAAACATCTGTCTTTCCTATTTTAGCCAAACTTCTACAACTATTTTATGGTGTTCTTGTTCATTCATTTTTGTTTCTTGAGTATACATTTGTATACATCCTTTTGCAATTTATCGAAATTGATGGGGGCTATTAATTCGTCCTTTTTTTCGTGATTGCATCCTTTGATGATAATATATAAATAGGCTATGGTTTCTTTTTATAAGTTCCAAATCAGGCTCAGGGTCATTATTCTGAAACAGACAATCGTGACTGACGGAATCAACATGCACAATTTCCTGTTTCTGGAGAGGAGATATCCTGGGAAGCTACTCGAGAGAGAGACTTTGATGGTCGGTTTGATTCAAGGCAACCAGAAGTAAACCAATACAATGGGAAAGAGCATCTGAGCTCACAGTTTGCAAGATTGCAAACCCAAGGGGTAATAAAAGATAATCCTTGCTACTAGTGTTTTCCTGCACTTGATCTTTGTTTTTGAGTGCCTGTGTGAACTAAAGCATGTTTGATAAGTGTTTCTAAATGGTTTAAATTATAAATAGATAAAAATGAGTGATAGATAAATGGATAATTGGATTGCATAATTGGATAGTACTTTTGGTTTCTCGAAATGTGTAGATAATGAGTATGAGGGTTTGTAAATAGTTTATAAATATGAGCCAAACATAAGCTAACTACCCGATACAAATCAACGAGCTATCATATCATTTTCTTTTGTAAAATGTAGAAAACAATTTGTAAAGTTGATCTTGCATATGCTATTTATTATATCAGAAGTTATTGTTTTAATACTGGAATTGTTTAATTTGCACTTGTATTGTTAAAAATGTCAATGCTCCTAAAATATGCTGAAGGCGAAGACTTGGAGAACAAAAGAATCTAGGCATCATGTTGGATCGGATCTTACAAATCCTGAACAATGATTAAACCCTCGGAAATCTTCAACGAGGCATCTACTTTACAATCTAAAAATTACTATAATATGCTCCGAGCTTTAACTAATATTCAAAACGACTCTTAGTGGGATGCTAACTTTTTCACCAGATCAATTTTTTACACAAAGCTTTAGTAGAATACTTGTTTGTGTTGTGTGGTATCTTTGGCAAGTGCTGTCGTGTAATGTTTTGTTAAAAAGATGAACATTTTTTGTTGTCTATGAAACAAGGAAGGCCTACTCATGCTCTAATCAAGGCTGAGGTGACATGGTCTGCTTGAAAGGGACATCTTTCTGATGAGGAGTGTGTATTGAAGACCATGAATGGGGTATTCCATTTTGTTTAAGCCACTCTTATGGAATGTTCATAATATCATTTTGGATTTTTAATAATATATTTTGACTGTTTTTCAAACCATCTATTGGTTTATTATAGCAGTTCTCCTTGATCTGTCACCAGGGTGTTATGCCTGCATGACACTTGCCACTACTGTTGTTGAGATCCTTGAAGAAGAACCTATTTTTTATTGTGTGCACTTTTTGAAAATACATGACAACTAATGCCTTCATGGCAACTCATTTTGTTCTCTAATTTGCGTTGCATATTCCTTCCTAGAGCTTATGTTGCCCATTTCTGTGCAAGGAGTCATCTCTTTGATATTTGACAAGGCTGTGTTGGAGCCCACATTTTGCCCTATGTATGCACAACTATGTTCTGATCTAAATGAGAAGCTCCCCAACTTCCCTTCTGAAGAGCCTGGTGGAAAAGAAACCACATTCAAACGAACCCTTTTGAATAATTGCCAAGAGGCATTTGAAGGGCTAACAAATTGAGGGAAGAGGTTAGGTAGATGATTGCTCCTGAGCAAGAATCAAAACAAAGGGACAAGTTTGGTCAAACTCCGTCTAATTGGGGAGCTTTTGAAGCAGCAAATGGTTCCAGAGAAGATGAAAAACTTCACAAAAATCTTAACTTACAAATGCAAACACTACACCAAGCAGCTCAACAATCCAGACATCATTTGCACAGGAAGCTGACAAACACGCAAACAAAAAGCAAAAGCAGGAGTAATAGTTCTCAGGCTGAAAATATGTATTTTGAATCTCTTTTACAAGCATAGACACAATCCACCACTTGGCACCCAGTAGCTCTATTTACCATACCAGATTTTGTTCATTGTACATATTAACATGTTAATACTCATGTATCCAAGTATGGCACGTAAGATCTCCTATTTTTGCTTCATGTTACTATCACCAATGTAACTACCTATAAACACATTTCTCATAATCCAATGTGATTATCCTTCCTTCAAACAAGTTTCATTGTTCATTGAAATACCACATAATCAAATGTCAGCATTATTACTTACATTGCATCGTTGCACGTGTACCCACTAGTTGTCAAAAAAATTACGAGTTCAAACAGAAACCTGATTTTGTTTAATCAAATGTGCACATTTCAATATATTAGTTTATAATATGTGCATTGCACGTGAATTTATAAAGATGATGTGAAATTTTATATGCAAACATACCAATTCTTTTAGCATTCCAAAATCTTTTAAAATAGTCAAATCTCTTATCCTATGTTTGGAAAGAATTTATAAGCGGATTTATTCATAAATATAATGTGCCTTATTTTTTCCTATGCTCATTGAATATGGTTGAGAAAACCATGGGTTACGGTTTTTATTTGTGGTGTAGCATAAATATATAGGAAATACATTGGTTAAGAATTTTATTTTTTGTATTCATAAACATTGATGTAAATTAGGTTTTACTAACAAAATTCTTGGGATTAGATTTATATTTGATGCCACTAACAAAATCATGGTGTGAGAATATAATAATACTTAATTAAATTAAACAATTAATTTTAAGAAGACATTTTAAACTCTTTTACATAGATCGATAGAAGTCATGTATTAACATTATTCATGTTAATATCAAAATGAAATAAATGACTTAAATTTTACAAGTTGCTCGTAGCAATTTTTAGGAGTCTTCAAAAATCTTAAATTTTTTATCCACTCCCAGTATATTGCATGCTATTTAAATATACGCAAATAATAAAATTACTAAATATTTTTAATTTTTTATGATTTTACATATCTATTGATATTAGAAAAATGCTAGATGTACATCAAGGTCTACATCCCTTCACATGGTGGGGCCCACTCGAATATTTTATTCGAGTGGGCCCTCTACTCATGTGAGGGGGGTGTACACCGTGATGTACACCCCGATGTACCGCTAGCATGACTCTTGATATTATTTATTGCTCTTACTTTTAATATACAAATAAATGACTTGTAAAAAAGGAGAAAAACAAAATACTATATGCACAACTTAGAATGATTGTTAATGTGATTGAAGACTTGAAGTAATTTGCAGTATACTTTAACATGAATTTCGGGTCAACATCCTTACTTGAAATGATGAATTTCAAGATATTTTGAATAATTGAATCACATTACTTTTCAAAACTCCAAATCTACAATTTTCTTGCACTCCAATGGTCTCAATCCCGATTACAATGGAAGGAGATTATTAGCCACAACCTAAGTGTCAATATTTGTGAGTTTTCATGCCAAAATAGTGGTTTTAGGTGCCTTTCAATTTTGGTGATATTTTTCATTCGAATTTTCACTATTTTTCTACCATCTTTTTTCTCTCCGTTGTTAGACAAATAAAATGGAGGTTTTGTCGGAGTTATGGGAGGTTATGGGGAGTTGTGGATTTGACTCCCTCCAACCCTTTTGATGTTTTGTGGGTTGAGTCACCCCACATGGACGACTCGTGATCCATGTTTTCTAACATCTCTCACTCACACATAATGAGCTTCATTCGAAACACGAGGGACAACGAACGTTTCTCACAAAAATTCATACGACAAATAGATCGTGCGGCCAACAAGTATATTAGAGCTCACGGTACTATAAACATGTTAGAGATATATAGTAGCTCTACTAGAGGAACATTACATCTTGCTATACCTCAAACTTATTTTCCAATATTAATTCAAATATTTTCGATCCCTCAAGTATTTATGGAACA
Source organism: Fraxinus excelsior (assembly GCA_019097785.1). Lineage (NCBI taxonomy): Eukaryota > Viridiplantae > Streptophyta > Magnoliopsida > Lamiales > Oleaceae > Fraxinus > Fraxinus excelsior. The sequence continues at coordinate 3,158,521 of CM032627.1, forward strand.
CATTGAACCCCACATCTTATTATTGTATTTACAATTGTGTCATATACCCTAAATGGTTAAACACAATTATCTGGTCAGTGAATACAAATATAAATGTTGGTCAAAATAGTCTTTCTTTCCTACTTGAATTCTTCGACTTTAAATCAGTTATTTTTCTAGACATGTCCCATCAAACCGAATCAATCATAGTTATTGGCAACATGCTAAAGTAACAATACCGAAATAAAATCTCAAGAAACAATCAAAAGTCATAAGGCTATATATGAGGTATATAAACATCAAGGTCTCACACAATGAGGAAGCGGAGATCCATTCACTCATTTACCCAATATTGGTCGTAAAAGCACACGTGGTGTAAAACATGCGCCACAATGTTTTCTCTCGTTCTTAAGGTGTATGTCATATCATTTATAAACAAACAACACCAAACAGATCCTAGTTCAAGTATTCTTCAGTGCCTAACTTGAGTTCCCTTTATGTTCGTTCCTTTAGGCAATCTTAAAACGAGAACTCGATATGGCTATTAAATAAGTTTAATGGATTAACAAAATCCATTTCATCTTGATATCTCATCAAGGCGACTAGATCATGTACATACCATGATCATTATGGGTCTGTTCGGTGCGACTTAAAATTCAATTAAAATTGAAAATATAGTTGTTATTGGGTCCCATTCGTATAATAAAAGTTAATAATAACGGCTAGTTTTTCAATTTTAATTTCTACCGAACACACCCTATATCTCATCTCAACCCACTCCAAATTAAATGTCTGAGGTGATTGCTCGTGTGAGTGAGTCAATTTCAACCTGTTTGACATACTTTATATGTACTTTATATGTCCATACAAAATATTACCTCGTAATCCCAATAATATATTATACATGAACTCATAATTGTTCACTATAGGCACATACAACTCAATCAAGAGTTTTCTAATATACTAAATATCATATTATACATAATTTTAGAAATTCGACATTACCAACAAGTATATTTCTAAACATTTTTAGAGTATGATGATTACATACCATCATTTACGTAGATATATTGCAAAGACGCATTCTTTGCTAATATCTCTCATAGAAATATTATCGAGTGTTTGATTCCATTATGATATTTGAGATCCTCAACACATGAGATAATTGCATAACTATCATGGATCTCACATTCACAACTAGTATCATTAGATGCCCAATACATCTATACCAACAATTTCTTCAACTGTCAAGATATATACAACAAGATATACTTCTTACTACTCTTTATAGAAAGATTGCATAATTCTACTAACTATTTGTGCTCGACTAACTCTCATCTTTAGTTAATATTTGTACATCTATTCCAAGTTATTCATGTGGCAACAAATATAATAACTAACAATAGCAATATTCAGGTATCACAATATCCTTTCCAAGACAACTTCAATACATACTGACTAGATCCATGACATGACAAATATTAAGGCAAGTATACAATATAGCATACTTCTAATTCTTAATCGCACTAGATATGATTCTCTGAATAATTCTTTGTGCACTTATGAGGTCCTTGAACATATATGAAGACTCATATGTTCATCTTTCGATATAAGAGCATGGACATGGTAGCAATTTCATAGTTAAAAATATTTTAGAATCTTTTTGGTATACAACTCTTTTGACAGAGAAATAAGACTATAATAATTTTTAACACAAAATATACAATTTTCTAAAACTATGTCATTCGTCTCTAAAATTAAGGACAACAATTTCAAAATAATCTCAATACACTCATTCTCATGCTTAGCCAATATAGTGTCATCAACATCAAAATTAGAATTACAACATATCATCAGACTTTACATAAATATAGTAAACTTCATCAACATAATGAAATTTTGTACGAGATTTAAACCCTGTTAAAACTCAAGTATTAGTGCAAGATGATTGTATTAGACTACAAGTATAACTAAAAAGTTACCACATTACTATAGAAGCTTTTAACATCAAACTTAATAATCGATTCATGCAAATATCTTCAATCAATTCTCAATTAAGAATGAAAATGCAGTTTATAAGTCTATTTTGTGTAATATAAACTACACACACTATCATGGTTTAGCATCAGCGTATAAAAGTAAATCTCAATGCTAAGAAAAAGGTTTATTAAACTCAATATACTCATATTGAGTCTAACCTTTCTACATAAAAAATGAACTAAATTTATTATAAACTCATTTGTCTTCCATTAAATTTTTAAGAACTCGAATGTTCACAATAAACATAATGTCCAATTAGAACTTCCATCACTTCTCAAATTAGGTTGTAATTCTATACTTCATATATACTTCAGTCACTTCCCTCAAATTTCTACTGGTTTTATGATTCAATAATCATTGAAATTAAATAGCTCTTAACTCCCACTTGAAACCAAGAATCATTGAATTAGATAGTTTTTAGATATCTCTCATTTGGATGGATAGCTCACGTTTGTAAACAGATAACTCCCACTTGAATTAGAAGTTGAAAACAACTCTTATGTATTTAAAACTGATTTATCAATACACATAATATCAATTTCAATAATATTCGCCAAAATTTTCTCTCTTACTAAGAAAAAATGTCAAATGTCATATTTTGTGACCTAATATCCTCCAAAATCCCATTTAAGTACTGTTTTGAGCTGTTATATGTATATTAGTGATTCATCTCGTTCTTAATAGACTTATGTTCCCAAACTCATTATAAAAATTTATATAATCGATTATGAGTCTAAGACAACCCATATTTGGTTGTATAGGTATCCAAAGTTTATATATTCTGAAGACACTAATATGTAGAAAACTCTATTAAGTGATACATTGCAGTTAACTAATAATCATCCCAAAAGAAAATACATAAATTGGACTCCATTACCTCAAGTATTATCACATTCAATAATATTCTATTCTTTCTTCCCAATAAACCATATAGTTATAAGTGATCAAGAAATAATCAATCCAATAAAAATTTCTCTTTCATTACCTAGATCTCAGATCTCTCATGATAGAGATTCACTCTCTCAAACAATTCTCAAAGTCTTCACTTCCATGATTCGATTTTCTCATCCCTTTCAATAAAGTCTAAATCAATAATATCTTCAACTTATGAAAATCAGATGCACAACTGAAATGCATGATTCCATCTATAAATGTAATAAAAATATAAAATCTCATCTCCATCTCTTAAGAAATTCGAATGAATTTACTCAATGGAAATTTAACTCTTACAGTTTTGAATGATTTTCTCAACTCAAAATCTCAAATCATTACACAAATATCCAAAACCATAATTAAACATCACCACTGATTTACATAATTGTATAAGTTCAAGTAATAGACCATTTTTAGAAGAATAAAAACTGAGATCAAGTTTAGTGGAGCCTTTGATACTATCTTAATATCAAATAGGAGGCCAGTTTCTCCATTTTGCAATACTAAGTTGCAGTATCAATCATATAAACTTCCACTCCATCTTCATTATTTGTATATATCTATGTATCAAGTTAAAGACTCGATAATAGGTTAAAGACACTTATCGATCTCATATAAAGTGGGTTTGTAACTCTTGAATTCATTATCCATACAAGAAAAGTTCCAATATGTATAGTGTTGATACGTAAACAACACTAAGAGAAACATATTCAAGTGTTATATCCTTTAGCCTAAATACTTTTGAGCTAAGAGATTCAAACCATGTGGTTGAAACACTTAAACCTTTATAATATTGGTCATCTACCAAAACAATTTTCACGTATTTCTACCTGATACGTTCTTCTTGTTCCATTTTCCAGTGTCCTTATTATCCGCATTTGTTTTAGTTCATTTAAGACTTAAGATCCAAAATCTTTTGTGAACTAGAACATTGCTACACAAGCATGAGATTTAGTAACATCAAGTTGCACGTCTTTTAACTCACACGATGGATAGTATCAATAAAAAAAATTGACACTTTAATTCGTAAGTCACATTGACCTTCAAAGTTCTCACCCATTGAAATGAGACTAGTTTGAACTTACTATTCATAGAACATTGTGACGAACAAAAAAAATGTTAACACTATGTTAACCATCTCAACTCGGTCACATATGAGAAAAAAAGATCATATATAACAAAATTTAACAATTCAAATGCTCAAGTACTAGAATTTACTTTTTCTGCACTTAGACAAAGTTTTTGTTCTTTATTTTCTAGAGTAGTTTGACCCACATCAGGTTTTCAATTACACGGTTGATGCTATCTAAAATGTCATATTCTTCTAACTGTAAAACTTATTATGTCAAATGCTATTGCATTTAGCTTGTCAAGTTTATTAAGGTCAACAACTATAGATTTTGATGCAATCTGATCTATCAGATTTTAGAGACATTCTATTCTCAATCAATGTCCATTTATGAATATATATCATTTTGCATCAATGCAAATTAATGTATACGATAGTCCAACGTTAGCTCGGAGTCATCCCTATTTTCCTCAACCTAATTGAAGTGCTTCTTAATTCCCAGTTCTTCACAAAGATCTCACCTTTTTGTTGTCGAATTGTTTTCCATTATCAGAGACAAACGAGTGAGAAATATCGAATTGGCATATTATGTTCTTCCATAGGAACTTGGAAGTATTAGCTTCAGTGATCTTTGCTAGGGGTTCGGCCTCTACCCACTTCGTGAAGCAATCAATTGCCACGATGGCAAAACTAACACCTCTTTTGCCCTTAGGTAAAGGGCCAATAAGATCTACTCCCCACTTGCTGAATGGCCAAGGGTTGGACACTACAGTTAGCTCCTGGGAGGGTTGCCTTTGGACATTAGAAAAGCATTGACACTTGTTACATTTTCGAACAAATTGAAGATCATCCCTTTTCAAAGTAGGCCAATAGTACCTCTGTCTTAGTACATTTTTCGCCAAGACAAGCCTCCAAAGTGGTTGCCATAAATGCCTTCATGGATCTCTCGGAGTATATAATTGGCTTCTTCTCCTCCTACACACTGAAGAAGAGGCAAAGAGAATCCACGCTTGTGAAGAACATCATCTATTAACATAAAACAGATGGACCTCCTTCTTAGCTTGTTGTCGGGTAGAGTCTGATCCTTGAGATAAAATATGAGAGGCTGCATCCAAGTTGGGGTTCCTCTACCCACACCACCTATTCTGAAGAGGTGGACAGCCTCAAGAGGTGCTCTATTGGCACCACTGTCAATAACTCTGAATTGTTACTATTTTCTAGCTTGGACAAAGCATCGGCGTTTTCCACGTGAGGAATTTGATTCAATTCAAACTTCTCAAAAGAGGAGAGTAGGTTTATTACCAATTTGAGGTAGGCGGCCATGGCTTTGTCCTGGGCCACGAAGCTGCCATTTACCTTGCCTACAATAAGTCGGGAGTCACTATTAATGAGTAGCCTCTTTACTTGCATTTCCTTAGCCAGCCTCAAGCTGACAGGAAGGGCCTTATATTCAGCTACATTGTTGGTGGCCTTAAATCAAAACCGTACTACACTATTCAACTTATGCCCTTCAGGGCACACCAGCACTACACCTACGCATGAGCCTGTTTCACTGGACGAGCCGTCCACAAATAAGTTCCAAGTAGGAGGCTCAGGGGGCTCCGTTGGCTTGTCCACCTTATGAATGTTGGTAAATTCAGCCATGAAGTTTGCTAAGACCTAGCCTTTGATGGAGTTTCGTACCTTGACAAGGATTTCAAATTCTCTCAATTCTACTGCCCATTTTACCAATCTTCCTGAGGCATCAGGCTTTTGCAATACTTGCCTGAGCGGGAAGTTGGTCAACACGTGGACGTTGTGAGCCTAAAAGTAGGGCCTCCACTTTCGGGATGCCGTTATTAATACCAAAGTTAGCTTCTCCATGTCTGGGTAACGTGTTTTAGGGGCTAGCAAAGCTTTGCTAATATAATACACCGACAACTGGGTTGAGCCTTCTTATCTTACAAGTACAACACTTATGGCCTCATTGGAAATGACCAAAAAAGTTGCAGAGCCTCTCCTAGATTTGGCTTCGATAGGAGGGGACCTGCCCCAGGTGCTTCTTTAGCCCCTAGAAGGCCTTTTCACACTCCTCGGTCCATTGAAACTTCTTGCCTCCTTTCAACACCTTGAAAAATGGAAGACACTTATATGTCGCCTCTGATATGAAGCAGCTCAAGGCAACCACTCATCCGGTTAAACTTTTTACTTCTTTCGACTTTTGGGGTGATCTCATCTCAATCAATGCCAGAATTTTCTCAGGGTTTGTTTTGATGCCCTGTTGATTGATCATGTACCCTAGAGATTTGCTCGACGTAACTCCAAATGCACATTTGAGGGGGTTCAGCCTCGAGCGTTATTTCCATAAGACTCGAAATGCGTTGTTGAGATGGGTTACGTGATCGCTAACCTTTAGGCTTTTTACAAGCATGTCATCTACATAGACCTCCATTGTATTACCAAGTAGGTCGACGAACATTTTGTTCACAAGCCTCTGGTAAGTAGCTCCGGTGTTCATTAGCCCGAAGGACATCATCTCGTAGCAATAAAGCCCTCGATCCATGATGAAGGAGGTGTGTTCCTTATCACCTGGGTACATTGGAATCTGATTGTAACCAAAGTAGCCATCTATGAAGCTCAAAGAATCGTGTCTGATGGTAGAGTCCACCAAATGATCTATCCTCGGGAGTGGGAAGCTGTCTTTGGGACATGTCTTGTTAAGGTCGGAAAAGTTGATACACACCATCCACTTCCCATTATGTTTCTGTACTGAACCAGATTGGAGACCCACTTCAGGTAGAGGGCCTTTCTGATGAAGCCATTTTTTTATCAATTTTTGCACTTCTTTCTTAAAAGCTTCATATCATTTCGGGTTCAAAGCTTTCCTCTTTTATCGATGCGGGGCAACTTTGGGATCAATTTTTAGGTGGTGGCGGCTAACCCCTGGGTCGATGCCTACCATGTCCTCATGCCTCCAAGCAAAGACGTCACAATTCTTACATAGAAATTCTTTGAGTTTCTCTTTACACTCTGGAGCCAGGTCCTAGCCCACCTGTAACAATTTGGTGTGATCTGTCTGGTCAACATGGAAGCTTTCTGATTCTTCCATTGGGCGGTATAGGATTCGATTTCAATAATGCGTGGATCAAATTCATCACTCGTAAACATGTCCAAAGGGACGTCTAAGCCCACATCCCCAAACACCATCTTCAGGTCCCTAGGTTCTGCCTTTCTAATGGCGTTCAAATAGCACTTCCGGGCTCCTCTTTGGTCACTTTTCACCGTCGCCACTCCCTAATCAATTAGGAACTTCATACATAGGTGATGGATGGAAGTGAATGCTCCAAGTTCTTTCAGGATGGGCCTCTTCAACACCTCGTGGTAGGTGGACCTACTATCAACTACCAAGAATTTCATGAAGTTCAATGTTGATAAATAAGGCTATCCCATTTCCACGACAAGTGTAATCTTACCTCTCAGGATTATATCGTCTCCCGTGAAATCGTATAAGGAGGTGTTGGTGGGAGTCAACTCATGGTCTAAGATCATTTTGTCGAAAGTTGATCTGAAAAGAATGTTAACTAAACTACCGTTATCTACCAACAATTGCTTTAGTCTGTTCCAAGCCACCACGACCCTCACAATTAGGGCATCACAATGGGAGTAGTGAACACCTTCTGAATCCTTATGTGTGAACATAATGGAAGGTGATTAGTTCATTAGGGAACTATTGTCTACAATGTAGCTAGTCAGTGGAGGACCTTTTGCTTCTCGGGCATAATTTCTTTGGGAATTCCTTGTTTCTCCACCAACATAGGGACCTCCAAAAATATTATCGATCTCATGAATTGGGGCATTTTAATGTCGGTTTCGATGATCTCTCCGTTGTTACCCATCCATATTTTTGTCATCTTCATCCTCTCTCATCCGTCGGGGTGATACCTCCCAATGGTGGGGAGCAGCCTCATCTCGCCTAGGCTGCTGGTCATTCCTTAACAGGGGCCTACTTCTCAGGCGAGAATTATCTCGAATATCATTTCAGGAATTCAATCCCCTAGGATGTTGGGCAATATCTCTGCAGTCGGCAGTGTTGTGGTTGTATGAGTGATGAAATGTGTAGTATTCTTGGGGGTTCGGCCTATTCTGAGGCCCTGAACCTCATCCTTTACAGGGGCCTGTTGCGTTGGCTGGTTCATCTGAGTATTGGTGGCTGGCACATCCTCATAAGCTAAAGTTGACACAACATTCAAAGTAGCTGTAGCAAGTGCCTGGCTTGAGCCTTGGGCAACTTCATTGCCGAGTTGGTTCCATTGATGGTCCATCAAGTGGGAGGTTGGTCCTCTACTGCGCTGCCTCCGTTGGGGCTAAAGGCCACTACTTGCCCTATTTCTGTGGTCTATCAACTCTTCGTTAATAATTTCTCGTCGCATCATCTCTAGCAATGCATCATAAATAGTTGGATCCTAATTTTGCACGTCTCTCCAAAATAAAGTGTTCATGTTTAGGCCTCATCTTAGCATGGACAGGGCTTCATGATCAGTGACTTGAACATAATATGTCATTTCATCCGTGAAGCTGGACAAGAAACTCTTCAAAGTTTCATCAGATTGTTGCCTCATGTCCTGAAGATGCTGAATGGGGGCCTCTCCTTCCTTGCTTATAGTAAATCTCTTCAAATATGTGGTTTTAAATTCTGGCCAACTTCGAATGCTCCCAGGCGGTAGCCTGCTATATCATATTTCAATTACTCCACTAAGGGTTAAATGAAAAGCTCTACAATTCACAGCTGGGGTGGCACCTCTAAACTTATGTGCGTCTTATAACTGTTCAAGTACTTAGCTGGGTCGTCTCTCCCATCATATTTCGATATCTTAGGCATTATGTAGTGGCTAGGGACCTGGGCATTCCTCAACTCTCGTGAAAACGGTAGGTTGTCATTGTCATCATCTAAGTCACAAGATCTCCGAAGGCCATCTAAATAATCATTAGCTTCGGCCACATACTTAGGTGGCGGTACAGAAGGTCCAGCTTGGTTACCGGCCTTCTCTTCCCTCCTTTGTTGCTCATTCTGAGGTGGTGCAACTCGAGGGGTAGGTTCTTGCCTTTCCTCCGATTGTCGAGTCTCAAGAGATAGGGACTGTGGCTTGTTCCTAGGCACTGGTACATCATTTCGTTGTCTATGCTTCGATTCTACTGGGCTCAACCTATCAAATACGCAGGCGGATCTCTGTAGCCTATGCTCTGGTTCATATTCTGGGGAAAATTTACCCTCCATGTCGAATGGGGCCTCGATGGGTAGGCCGGAGGCATAGTTGGAAGATATGTCTACTCCAATTTCTCTTTTAATAGGGTTGACCCCTCTAGTATGCCTAGGAGGACGGGCTCTTTAGCTTTGCACCTCTCCTGGTTGGTATTGCTCTTGGGGGCATAGGGAGGAATTGGATGGCCTCCATAGCCTTACATCTGCATCAACAGCTCTTGCATTGCTAAGTTTTAGTTAGTGATGCTCTTCTTATAGGTTGACATGGTTGTCATTTCCCTAGTGAGCTGAGCTGCTAACCTTTTTCCACATCGTCTATGGTGGTAGTAGGGTTGGCGTCAAGCCGTTGGAGCTGCTATTGCTAGGATTTCATCATCAGTCTCCCTTACACACCTCGGGGGTCGTCCTCTTTTGAGTTCATTTCTTCTCCAACTTCAAAACTTTTCTAAGTCTAGGGGCTTCCTCTTGTCCTTTTCTCAAGAACAAATCCTTTTTTAAGGGGGATGCCCAAAATATTTTATCAAACAGCTTTTTCCACGGTGTTGCTCGTAGTTATAGTGTGGTTTCCCATAGACGGTGCCAATCTATTGACCTCAAAAAATGAACTCAACAGATGTTGGGCCTACTCGTACATATATCAGCTAAATCCAGGATCACCCCGAAGTTTGAACGTGAGAGGAGCTCAACGACACGAGACGTTTTCGTTCGGGTTCCAACGAGATTTATGGAATAATATTGTTTAATGAACAAATCGATAAGAACAAGATTTGTAACTGTATTGTAGTAAAGATGCAAGAATGAGAGAATAATATTACTCCAAGTATTTATAATTGCATTAGCTCTTAATTGTTACATGGTAGGGGTATTTATAGTATTACAAATTAAATGGTGACCTTTGGATCAAATTACACACGGCCTCATCTCCTTGGCTGATGTGTCAAATCTGAGCCATCACCTCATTGATCTAGCTTTACAAAGCATTAAGTGCTCTTACATTTGACAAGACAAGACACATATACTTTTATCAAAGGTCACATCAATCATTCGTAATAAGATTTTCATCATTAGCAAATATGCGCACATGGGCCGTCGCCAACTAAGGAGCCTCGGACACATGGCACCTCAGAAGTGGCAGGGCCTCGGCTACAACAATGGCCTCTGATATTGGGCATCGAAACAGCATCGAGCCTCGATTGACACGTCGAGATAGCAAAATGTGTCCTAGTTCAATTGGACTGGTCCCACTGCCCATATGTCGTGCCCGTGGCCAAGATATGATGCCACGTGGCGCTCCTATTTATGGGTCATAATAGTTGTCATTTGATTGCTAGACTGTAAGATCAAAAAAAGAATTTTGAAATTGATTCATCTTAGCCCTCTAACTTTATTTCATTTTAGCTCTGACCAATTTGGAGTTGTACCTGCTTATCACATATTTTTTAGAGGAAATTACACAGAATGACATTTTTTGGCTTTTCATTTTCAAAAATGTCACCTTTTTAAAACCTTTGCAAGATTGTCATTTTTGGACTATTTTGCCCCTTTAGAGAATTTTAATACCTAATATATTTTTGAGTTGACAACTCGAAAAAGTTATAGCAAGTACATTCTCGAGTTGACAGAATTTTTTAAATAATCACTTCAACTCTTCAGTCTTCTGACATAATTTAAATGCATATTTCTTTTGTTTTTTTGAAATAACCTAAAACCTCTCCCTTCAACTCTTCAGTCTTCACTTTCAACCGGTGGGTTTCCTCCACGCCTTCAGCCCTTCATGCCAGACGGAAGTCTAGAGACCACACGGTTGACGCCTTCAGCCCAGAACTAGAGACCACACAGTTGACGCCTTCAGCCCAGAACTAGAAGCTGTAGCCGTGCGCCTATCCGACCTGACTCTGCCCGTCAGCCGTGGGTCCGTGAGGGAGAAACAATCGAACAAATTGGTCAGTTTTTTCCTATTGTAGTTCTCCTTTTAACGTGTCTCCGGTCATCGATCTCCATTTCTGACCAGGAAAGGCAATTTGTTGTGTTGTTTTTCAAAATCTATTTCAGATTTCTGGAAAAAAAATCTCAGATCTATTTCTTTTAGTTTGTAAAGTCAATGTTATTAATACAGATGCATTTTTTTCTCCATCGTGTATTAGGTTTTGGAAATATGCCCATCTTCTCAATTAGTCTAATTTTCCTCAAACTCGCTTGTACAGGACAAGATGCGGTTGCAGAAAATGCACATAGCATTGTCAACCAGCTCATTGAACTCACAACCTACCCACATATGATGGTATGAGTATTTGTCAAATCCCTTCACCCACCCACCCACCCGATTATTTCCCTCATTTCCGTCTCTATACCCGTGGAAAGCAAATAGATTATTATATTCCGTAATGGCCTCTGAATATGTATAAAGGAAGGCTAGCTAACTTTATTCACACTGAAAAGCTTAAGCTGCCATGTGCATTCATTTAAGTTCTTTCTTCAACTTTGAAAGGTGACAGGGTAGGAAGAAAAATGGGTATGCCGTATGCCAGATCCCGTATTTAACTTTTCTTCTGTATTCCAATGCTTGCTAAATTAGTTTTAATCACTGGAATGGTTTAAATGGGTATGAGCCAAATCTCCAATGCCATTGTTACAGAGTTAATATTTGCTCATCTCATAAACAAGTAGTTGAGAGTTGGGACTGATAACTTGTCGCTCTCTGTATATTTTTTGGAAGATGTATTCTACTGGCTAGAGAAACTGTTTCTTTCACTTGAAATTTTTTTGTAAATCTCAAGGCTCCATACTGCTGTTTCCATGTATTCAGTTTTGAAAATGTAATCAGTCTTTTTTAACTTTTTAATTGCTTCTGATTTGTTCCGTCTGATTATTATTTTTTGCTATTTCAACTCATGAAGGATCGGGTTAAAAACATCTGGAATACTATTGATTGTAGAATGAATGTCGGATTTCAATTGTGGGGTAATGTTCCTTAACATTTTCAGGTTGAGTTTCTGTGATTCTAAAAAATTTTCAATCACCTTTTTTGTGGCAAACATATGGCTACTCATTTTTCTATGATTGTAATATTTGAGTTTAACTGCACAGGTTCTGTCGACTTACTTTTCTTTGTATATCTTGCGGTTTACATGAACATTTTCTACTATGTTTTTGCCTTGTATAATGGATCTGTTATTTCTACCATTCAAAGTATTAGAATAAGGATGAGTTCTACAGCTTTTTCTAGTATGGTTCAAATTTCCAATTGATTAGATTTAGCATTTAGTAGATTAGTTAGTTGAATTGATGCAGATATGATACGGTAGTCCATAACTGTGAAGAATCATCCAGTTGATTATCAAATTTGTGAAGAGTGTCAACTATAAAGTTTAGTAAAGAGATGCTGTGCTATATGTCAAACTTAAGAATTTGGACTGATAATAAGAAAATGCTTAAGGACTTATGGTACCTGTTGACATCAAATTTCAATGAGTGTAATCTGCAACCAGGACCCTGGTTAGTAAGCTTGGCTCTGGAGGTAGAGGCGGTGGCAGATTCTGCTCTAGTAGAATAACAAAAAGATTGAGAGTTGGTTTTTTCTTACTCAGGAATTCCATTTCCTAGAGGTTTAAACAAGGGAAATGAACTAATAGGTTAGGTAAACTATCATTTCTCCTGACAATTAGGGTATACTCTGTTGCTGAGCTCAACACCTTCAAGTCGTGTTGGCTTTGCAGAGCTGGGTTCCTTCTTTTGCTGGGATTATCTACATGGCTTTTACTTGGTGTTAGGCCGAGGTGTTTAGTTTGACTTCAATTGTCTTATTGGGGTTACTAGTCTCTCTAGCTATCCCTGTCCGAGCTGATGCTCTCAGCTTGGACTTCAACTATGAAGAAACATAGGTAGAGTGAACAGAGGGGGGAGTGAAGAAAAGAAAAATGGAATGAATGAAGAATTAGGTTCTGATACTTATCATCCAGTGAAACAAAAAATGAGGTAGCATTAGTGAAAACATTTTTCTGATTTTTCCTTGTGGATCCACTCATAGGAAAGATTCTTCCTTTTTTTTTTTTTTTACATTGTTTTTCAGAAAAAATAACATGAATTCTTCTACCAAAAGCAGAAAAGATCAAATGATTATGTTGGCTGCAATGGTCATAAAATTTATTTAGCAATTTACCCAAATATGATTTGTTTTCTTCTCTAGTCTATGGACCCATGTCCTACAAATACTTCTTGCCAAGCTCTACAACATACATACACACGCGCACACACCACAGAAAGGACTTGAAACTATGCAGTTATATTTGGCAGGCAGGAGGATGGCTGCTATTTGATTCATTATCCTTTTTCGAATTCCTGTCCTTGGGGTGTGTTTGAATCACATTATTTTGGATAAATGTATTCTGGAATGGTAGATTGATAGAAAATGTATAGTTGAAAAAGAAAGAAAAGTTATTGATGTGATGTAAAATATTATTTTATTGAAGAATGTGTAGTTGAAAATAAGTAGAAGAATGAGAATGAAAATCTTAATGTGTACCAAACGGGTGGCCTATAAGTTGTTACTATTCCGAGACTTAGAATGTATATTTTTATTGAACGAGGAAACATCACATCACATCTGGTTTTTTCTTCTTCATTCATTCGTAGTTATTATACCCAGAAAACTCGATGATGCTAGTAAAATGAGTGAATACAGAAGATGAATATTGATATACACACTTGAAATCATGTGTTGTGAGCATTGTTCAATGTCTATCTGCTTAGACAATTAAATATTTAGTTCATGTTTGGTACAAATTAAAATCTGATTTTAATCTTAAGTCAAAGTCAACAATTAATTTTAACTACACATTTTATGGGATCCACAACTTTTCAACCATACATTTCATCAATTTTTATTAAAATCTACTAAAAAATCAAATGTTAATCTACAACAAACAAATCTACTAAAAATCAGATTTTAATCTACAACAAACAAATCTACTAAAAATTGGGGCATAGTGTGTATATACTATATAGTGTGTTTGTGTGTTTATTAGCCTCTATTTAGCCCTCATTCTTAAAAAATACAATTTTCTTTTTCTTGTCTTTAACCACACGTGTTTTAGTATAATAATATTACACGTAAAATTAAAATTTTGTCTTATTTTTTAATCACACATCCTCCATAATTTGTTTCTGGAACTGCATTTCAATTGAGTAGGCTTACTCTTTTTCTTGACATTTTCTAAATGTGTGTTTTTTTAATATTAATGTATTCTGTATTTGGGAAATCTGCAGCTAGCACGTACGAAGACAATTGCTCAAAAGTCAACTAGCGGAAAAGCTCCCAAGAAACAACTTGCTATCAAGGTTCCATCCCCATCTCATCTTTGATTTTTCTACTACAAACTTATGCATGTAAAATTGGATATCTATATGCATATGGAATTTCCATTACAAATAAATATTAAGAATTGTGGAATTATGCTTTTCTTTTTTGGGTGTATGTATCTCGCCTCAGTCTCTATCTAGATCTGCATTAAATTGTGCACCTTGCACTTGCTATCTAATGTAGATTTATGAGCTATCATGGTGTGTTGATATAACTTATAAGCAAACACATTCTGTTTTGTGTATGGATGGGTAGGTTTGATGTCTGTTTGTGGGGAGGGGGTATGATATTCAACTTGGTTGAGCTTTAGTGACCTCAGGTAAGATGTGCTGAGTGTGTCAATCACGTGGCCTGCTAGTAAAACATGAGTAATTTAACATCTGTTAACATTTCTATGTGCTTTCATATAAGCTCCATCTGCAAAGTTGAGGTCACAGAATTTAAATAATCAATCCATCAAAAAAACCTGTAAACTTTAGCATACGAGTTCGCGTCTCTCTCAATGTAAATGAAACTGACATGGTGGTTGTGAAGAAAACAAAAAGTGACATCAGTAGCACACAAGACTTGGTCACAAGATAGTCTGCAAGAAATAGAACACATAATTTATTGTGTTAATCCCATAATACATTCAATGCCATGCTAATTCAATATCAGAAAGTTTGTGGTTACGAATACCAATATCGCAAAATGATACAGTAAACATATTACCAAGATTGATATTTATGAAAACAATGGGTCCAATGAAATGATTGAATTTTATGCATGCGCTCTTTCGCAGAAACTATCGGAGGACGAATTTTAGACAATTCAAACTTGCAACATTAAAGAGATTCAAGATTTTGGCTCTTACCTGGAAGCATCAATTTGAGGTACAAGTTGCAATCTTCATGTTTGAAATTTGTGTACAAATTGAGTCTTTCAGGTTTGTAGTGTGTA
Organism: Fraxinus excelsior; assembly: GCA_019097785.1. Lineage (NCBI taxonomy): Eukaryota > Viridiplantae > Streptophyta > Magnoliopsida > Lamiales > Oleaceae > Fraxinus > Fraxinus excelsior. The sequence goes on from CM032627.1 coordinate 3,174,079, forward strand.
ATCCAATCCATAAACAAAAACGTTTTTGTTTATGGATTGGATTACACACAATTATTGGACGTGATAATGAGAATAATGCTATGATATTGGATAATGTCATTGTCTGATACTATTCCTTGTTAATTTTTCGTGGTTTTGGAACTTGGATTGTGGATTGAACTTCGGTAAATAGGTTTCTTCTTTCACTTGAATTTGTTGACTCCTGGATGTTGGTATTAAGTGGGTCCCATTCATGTGCAGTATATTTTCGTGAATGAATGATGGTGTTTGGAGGATATAATTTTTTGGTTTATTTCTTGACTTGTTTGTCTTTGGGATTTTTTAGTGCCATGAAATTAGTAAAGGCCATGATATGAGGCATATTTTAGTCATCATCAGCAACATCACTGATTGAATATTCAGTTGCATCACTGTCCACATCTACATCTGTAGTATCAGCATCTTCAGAATCATCATCACTTAGAACATATGTAGCTTTCCCACTGTTAGCCCTGTGTGGTCTGGCTCTTGCAACCATCACTTGGTTACTCTCTTCTATACCGGCTGAAATTTGAGACTCCTCTTCCTCCATTGTGTCCATTCTTCCCAGCACCGAACCACTTTTCTTGTTAAATGGAGATATCCTCGTTTTCCTTAGTTTTTTCAAACATTGATCGTAGTCAGCTTTGCAATCTGAAGTAAATATGTTAAACATAACATTATCTAGGCATATTAGAAAATTGATGAAACAAGCTCAAGCTATTACAACATCTTCCGCTCTCCAGTTGTCTTTAAAGATTTTCGACAAATAATTTCAAAGAGTAATCAAGACTATAAAGAAAAACATCAAAGGTTTTCTTAATAAATTTGATGAAAACAAAGGTAGTCCGAATATATATGAGAAATTGGGTTTAATTCAATCAATAATATCAAGTTGATTGAAACATTGTTTTTTCAGCAAACCGCCAACAGCTGAGATCCAAGAATCCCTATATTGTCATCTGAAAACCACATCTTATAATTCTTATAGTTTTAGACACTCCAGTCCAATTTATCTCCACGTCAGTATTTAACTTCTTTGAAAGATGAAACCATAGAACATTGTTACATTAGGAAGCCCTATACCTGGTTCCGTCATTTAGTATATTTATATATTTAGATTTATTCATGTTATTTCATAATTATCTCAAATTTCTTGAATAAACTACACAGGTTAATGAACAAAGAATTCATAATATGTATATATGTACATATATTCATCATTTTGAAATTTGAAATCTAATTTCCTTTGTGGAAGTTACTGAGGAAGTTGTTTGAAGAATCACGAACCAATGTACCCAATGACTTATTTGCAAGAGCATCCAACACAATAGAAATGATGTTGATTATAAATTACAGTTTTTACTTACCTCTAATTGAGAAATTAACATTTGGACTGGACTATATGCCAAACGACATTGATGGCCAGAAAGAACACGGAAGGAAAATTTCACTAGAATAAGAACTGTTGATCATATTATGAAATCCCTTATTAATGTTTCATGCCATGTTTTATCTTTTAATTTTATAGATTACAAACATATTTTTTGATTGAAAATAAATATTATACTTGTTAATGATCAGTATATGCTTATATATATATTGATCAGGGCTTCAATTATCTGAACTATTGGTGAAATGTGAACATGTGTTCCGTCGTTCCCGATAGTTAGCTGCGTCCGCCGGGTAACACAGGGATAGACTAACTGCCGTTCCCGACAGTTAGTCTCAGAAATCCCGGCAGTTGAGTACTTATGTTACTACTGAACTGTCGATCCCGACAGTTAGAATAGCAATAATGTGAAGCACAAGGTTCCTTTATTGTGAAATTTTCGTGACATGTCCTTGTACAAATGATTCATGTTGCATTTGGGTAGTAGTTACACGTCGTTATGTAGTTGACGTAGATATGTTGATTGCTAGTTGTTTGCATCCGTCTTTCCCTTTACATACTTTGATGACGTGTGATAAGCTGATTTTTTCTCCTTCTTATTCATTGCAGAGTCCATGGAGTTCGAAGCCTTGGTTCCGGAAGACGCAAGGATCCGTGCACGCATATCCCAGCGCAGTAACCTAAAGTACGTGCAGAGGGTTTTGGAGCACTTCGATGAACGACAACGCCACGACTTCCGCGAGTCGTCCCTTGGCTTCTTGACCAAAATTTCAGACATCCAATTCTCTGCGCAGCTCATCCAACAACTTGTATTCAGAGGAATCCGAACAAACAAGGAGCACGAATTGTGGTTCAACGTGCAAGGACACTATTGCCGGTTTGGATTGCAAGAGTACGCAGTAGTTACCGGACTGTGTTGCAGTGTCCCGCCTGATGATGAGCGGTTTCAGCGAGTGTTGGAAAAAACAAGACTCAAGGACAAGTACTTTCGATCTTTGGAGAAGGTTTCATGTGCCCAGATCGAGAAGACATTAATGTGGGTATCGAGTGCGCGACACTTTCGATCGTCGACGACCTTGATGTATTTTTTGCCTACCCTTGGGGTAGAGTGGGGTTCTCTCGTCTCATCAAGGGATTCCAGGGCAGATACGCTAGCAAACTTCGCTATGCCAAGAGGAAGCACGAGAAGGAGATTAGTTACACAATTCACGGCTTTCCCATAGCCATGCAGGTAACGATGTCTTTTATTTCAATTTCAGCTGAAGTTCTTATTACCATGAAAGTATATTTGATAATTGACGCGACACTAATTCACTCTGTTTTACCCATCTACGATAGATATGGGCCTTCGAGGCGATTCCAGAAATTGGTGAACGTTTTGGGCAGCGGCTTGGTGAACGATCCCCACGTATTCTGAGTTGGACGGCCAGAAAACAGTCTCAGCATCGTACATATGATGACTTCTTCAAGAAAGTACAGGTAACCTTCGTTTTGTTTCCCGAGTTAGGGAAAATTTTGTTGCCATTCTATCCTAATATGCCATCATTTTTATTCCCCTGATCAACTTGTTACATCATCCGCAGCTGCATGTATTTGCAACGCTTCGTCCGACCGAGCTGGAGCGGAACAAACGCTACATGGCTACTCTTATGCCTTTTGATGATAATGTCGTGCCTGCTTTGGACGCCATTGCAAATACTGTGGTCGAAGCGCAGTTTGGTATTGTTGCCGATGTCGGTGGAGGAGATGGCCATGATTCAAGTAAAAATGAAGAGGATGGGGATGATGGTAGTGGAGGGTCGGACGAGATTGCTTCTGGTACGGGTGATCGTGCCGTGCAGTCATCCGAAGAAAATGACGATTCTAGCTCGGACAACGTAAGGGACGGCGGCGAAGGAGAGAGCCATGCTGATCGTGCACAAGGCGGGATGACGGGTGTACAAATGGGACGTGGGTTGACAAGATCGGACGTCGAGGACTTGTTGTTGGATCAAAGAGTCCTATTTGAGATGCGACTCCGTACTGTGAAACTTGAAATACTCGAGCACGTTATGGCTGAACATGCTAGACTTCGGGATTTCATATCGACGATAGTGGCACCTGGCATTTCCCCCGCATCAGCAGTTCCAACAAACGTGCGAAACGATGTCCATGCACATTCTCCCCAACCATATGGAGGTACTTTTCCGCATTTTCTTCTTACTTCTATTAGGAATCTTGTTATTTGTAATACGACAGGCTGAAATATCCTGTAATGTCTTCATTTTTTTATTTCAATTTCCAGGGCACGAAGATGAGTTTGGTGTTGACATGGATTAGATCATTACCAGTTTATTTCGCAATTTCATCTTATGTTTAGATGTGAACATTAGTTGTATGGACATTATTCGCCTCTGAGATTTGAGGAATTCAGCAAGAATATTTAGTTTACTCGTGCATGTTAAGTAATGGGTTTTCATGTAGGTTAGCTATCCATTCATATTCATTTAACTGGATATAATCTTGTGAACATTTAGACATAGACACTATCATGCTTAGCCTTTTTCAATTGCATTGCTTTGTTGAAAACCAAAAGCTGCTTAGTAACGTAAGACACGATGAATGAATGAGTGTGGACTTTATTTTTGTCAAGTCCAATTGGGATATAATCATTTTGTTTTTGTTTGATATACTTTATTTGAACTGTGTTGCAATTTTGTGATGAATGAATGAGTGTGGACTTAATTTTTGTCCAGTCCAATTGTGATATAATCATTTTGTTTTTGTTTGATATACTTTATTTGAACTGTGTTGCAATTTTGTGATTCTTCATCTCATTTATCTCAAGTTTTCTGTGCACTACAGTGCTTAGAGCTAATTTTTTTGTTCACTTCCCCGAGGTGTGTGACCTTATATGGAGATTATTGCAAATTGTGTTTCATTTTTCTGTAGTGACAGGAGCGCCAGTTGTCGTAGGAACAAGTGGCCATGAAGAAACAGACAAAGATCTGCATGGCAATCAGAGCGACGCCGCGAGGACTGCTTCAGGCGAAATGGAGGCGGGGACCGAATCAGGACCGGAGGAGGCGGAAGGTAAAATCTTCAACCCGATACTTTAGCCTATTTAAATTAGTCCAGGAGCTACTCATGTATAAAATATGACATTTACATATTTCATGTGGATAGATTCATATTCAAAATTTGTCTCTTGTTTATGTTTCGTAGGTGGCCAGACGTCCGACCCAGTGCAGCCAATATCGGCACCTATTACAAGGCGACGTTCTACTCGCCTTCGAATGCCAGCAGCATCGACGAAGACTCCATACACTAGGGGTAAGAGGCAAACACGAAAAAAATAGTTGGTTGAGCCACATTTTTCTTCGTTTAAGTGATTTTGTTCTGGTGCCTATCAACGACACCGGTTTTTGGTGAAGGAATACGTAATGTGACAAATGACGGACAATGTTTCATGAACGTTTCATTTTATTCCACAATTCGAGTCCGCGTGGAAATTGTTTTGTAATGTTAATTATGATTCAGGGCATACGAAATGTTGTTTAAGTGTTGCTGAAAATTTTGGTGGAAATTGTTTTGTAATGTTAATTATGATTCAGGGCATACGAAATGTTGTTTAAGTGCTGCTGAAAATTTTGTAATGTTTAGGGCATATGAATTGTTTCAACCATTTATGGGAAATGATGCATTATCAGTAATTTGATGTGCTATAAGAAGTAATTTTTGCTTGCATCGATTTATATCAAAAGTACTTAGGTGACAATATATTCTTCGACGTGCGAGGCATATAGGATTTGGCAACCCTTCAATTGCGGCAATGACAACACATTCGTCTAGTATGAAAATATAGGCATTGAGAATCACAATTTCCTACGTATGAATATAAATGTAATTACAAATACGAACTAAGGTGTAATTAAAAAGCTCATTTACAGTTGACAAATGCTATGGTCATTAAATATGAAGACAATTGTAATTAACAAGAAGAGTACAAAATGCAGATTTTTTGCCTGGTGCATTTCCTGGTGGGTATTTAAGTTTGACATTGACTAGTTGGTTGGCAAGTCAACTTCATAAATGTGGTAATCACCCAACTCCTTATATATAGTAGCTCCACTAGAAATGCAACTAACACTTGAGAAACCTACATGTTATTGCAATAGACATCCCACGTATTCTTACCTTCGTGATTATTCAAACACATGGCTTCATCCACCGCGAGCAACGACACCGAGCTTCTCAACAATCCGACCCCAATCCCCGACTCATCTATAGACGTCCCAATTATAATTTCGTCGGATGATGAGGATGACGTCCCTGTACGTGGGTGTAGAGTCACTTCCCCTGTTCCATTTCCCGACATCGATGCCCTTACAAGCGAAGAAGCGCATTCTCCAAACAGCGTGCTCCGCAATGTGGTCAACGACTCTGATGATGACAGCGTTGATGTAGGTGTGGCCCCCATCGCAGTTGCTCCTGAAATAATTATCATATCGTCCGACACATCTGATGATGACAGTGGTGCTGATGCCGGATCCGTGTGCAATTAATAGTAGACTGATGTTGGGAAACCATCACGTAACTAAATAATATATCGTGAAGTAGGTATATCAGTTTTTTGATGTTGGATGAACGTGTACTCTAACTTGGAAGGATACATCGCATCACTGCTTTGGGCTACGTCGTGTTAGACAGAATATGTTAGTCGTTGCCTCGAATTGTGTACATTTTGGTCGGGCGCCCATAGTCCCGTTAATATTTTGTTCATCCTTGTATTTTGCGCATATTAATGAAATCCACGGGCAACAATGTCCCATTTTGCAATCTGGGCGTCCAGTTCAATTGCTGTAATGTTCGAACTGTCGAGAAACAGAGATTATTTGTCGAGATCGACAGATGAACTGTCGGGGTGGAACACAGAACACGATCAATACACGGGTTAGTTTCAAAGTACAATAACAGACGACATATGATAATGACATACAGTTCATGGCCAGTAGTACTTGAAGTTATAAAACTCCCTAATGACATATATTAGACTGATGTTGGGAAACCATCACGTAACTAAATAATCTATCGTGAAGTAGGTATATCAGTTTTTTGATGTTCGATGAACGTGTTCTCTAACTTCGAAGGATACATCGCATCACTACTTTGGGCTACGTCGTGTTAGACAGAATATGTTTGTCGTTGCCTCAAATTTTGTACATTTTGGTCGAGGCGCCGATAGTCACGTTAATATTTTGTTCATCCTTGTATGTTGCGCATATGTAATCAAGGTTATTACTGAAATCCACGGGCAACAATGTCCCTTTTGCAATCTGGCCTTCCAGTTCAATTGCTGTAATGTTCGAACTGTCGAGAAACAGAGAATATTTGTCGGGATCGACAGATGAACTGTCGGGGTGGAACACAGAACCAGATCAATACTCGGGTTAGTTTCAAGGTACAATAACAGACGACATATGATAATGACATACAGTTCATGGCCAGTAGTAGTTGAAGTTATAAAACTCCCTAATGACATATGGGAGGTACCCAGTACATTAACATACAAAACAACTGAAGTAGGAAAAGCAATGTTAACTGGGTACATGCACGACGGTGTTTGTGCATGTGGCTCTGTTATGGCCAAATGTACCACACCGGGTGCAGCGTCGTGTTCGTGGCCTAGAAGCGGTGGACTCGTGTCGGGATCTCTTACGTCGTGTGGGGGGTCTACCGGCGGACGATGCACCAATGGTGGCAAAATATTTGTACCTGTAATGTCGTTCGGAACATCCCGGTTATCTTCCCGTGGGACGGGATATATAGCTTCACTGTAAGCACCCCTCCAGTAGTCTGCTGTGTAGTAAGGAGAACATAAATCGTACAAGGACAAACCTCTTAGGCAAGCTGCACGGGTTGCATGAAGACATGGCATACGATTAATTTGGAATTCACGACATGTGCATGTGTTCTCAGTAAAATCTACCGTGTCCGTGTCATTGGATATTCCGACCTGTGTTAAGTTCGCTGTCAAGGAATGAGCGCGAAGTCGAGAACCAGCTTCGAATGTAGCCCGTAACTCGCTCTCCATGTTCAATGACAGCACGGTACTGCATGACGTTGAATTCTTTCGACGTTCGTAAAACCACTTCTGCATTGTGCTCTGAATGTGTTCAACCAAGCTTGTGATCGATAACGAACGGGCATGTCTCAACATTGCGTTCAAGGATTCCGCATTGTTGTTTGTCATGATATTATACCTGTTGCCAACGAATAGTGCTCTGGACCAAAAATGAAAACCTGCACGCTCCAAGTACTCGTACGATCTCACATTTATCCTACGAATCTGTCCTATCAGTCGTTGGAATTCTTCCACCCGATACGTTGTCGCTGCGCGTTTGAATAGGAAAACTGAACTAGCATTATTATACCTCTGTATTAAGTTCTTTTCCATATGCCACATACAACAACCATGCTGAGACAAGGGGAAAAGCTGAGAAATAGTTTTTTCTATACTCTTTTTCCTGTCCGACACAAAAACAAGTTCATCAGAGTCGCCTATAAGATCTCTCAAGTTGGACAGAAACCACGACCACGATTTATTTGTTTCAGCATCTACGATGCCCCATGCTAAAGGGTAGATCTGTTTGTTAGCATCTTGGGCAGTTGCCAGTAGAAGTGTACCTTTGTATGGACATTTCAAGTGACTGCCGTCTACACAAATCACGGGCCTCAAGAATTGCAAGTAACCACGAATGCTTGCACCAAATGCTAGAAAGAAATAAGTAAACCTATTATGGCCATCCACTTGGATATGGGTTACAGTACCAGGGTTATGTTCTCCAAGAACGTGACAGTACGAAGCAAGTTGACGAAAACTATCCCCGGGTTCACCATGCAGCTTGAGTAAAGCGGCCACCTGCCCCCTACGTGCTTTGCTGTAACTAATTTTTACTCCGAACTCATGTTCCATATCACGTGTAATAGCAGCAGGACCGTACTTGTGGTTTGGAATGTCAAGTTTTCCCAATATCAGGTCGGCAATTACAGAACTAGTGGCATGACGATGTGCGTTACGACGCACGTCTATGGAACATGTGTGCTGCTTGTTGAATTTACGGATCATAAAGAGTGTAGACTTCTTCACGGCCGATGCACGTAGCATCCACTTGCAATTACTATCGGCGCATTTCATAGTTAACATCTTCATGCTTGACCTACTCACCCGGAATTCAAACTTCTCTTGCAATGCGAGTACACGAATCTTCAAGTACAATTCATTCTTACTGAAGAATATTTCCTGTTCCGCAAGGACCGATGTATTAATAGGTGTAATCCGTTCAACAATATTAGCGGCATCGTGAGCATTTAACGGGTTGTCCAAGTTCTCATCTAAGGGTGCAACCCCAATATCAGATAACAGCGCTAACCCCAATATCAGATAACGGCGCTTCCGGTGCAATTTCTGTTGAGATATTATGATGATGACTTATGTCTTCATTTTGTACGTTTTGATGAACATCCCCGACGACAATCATACGATCCGGCCAATTTGTATCCGTCGCCGTGCCAAGAATTGGGGGCTCGACTTCTAAAACAGTAACGCATATTGCAGTTTCCTTATGAACCGATATGTACCAACTCAGGTCTTCGTCATCGCGTATTTCAGTCGGAGGTACATTCACATTGGGGACTCTGAACTTCAATTCAATTTCACTACTGGGATCAACAATACCAAGTTTTTCCTTCAACCGTAAAGCAAGTCCGGCTACCGTAATATTTGTCGGCACCAAAATGGAAGTTGTTTTGTCCCCTCTCCACTTCCAATCGTCGTCCACATTTGCGAAATTTCCCCCGTACGAGACTATGAATCTCAAATCATCACTCATACCTGAAATGTTGGGAATGCAACCGTAAGAAGTCCGCACAATCAAATTATCAACATTGAATACCATCAAATGAGGAAAACAGCTAAGCAAGTGTCAACAGTTCTCAACCGTCGGGTCCCGACAGTTAAACTGTCGAATTCGACAGTTTAACTGTCGGGACCCGACGGTTTGAAACACTGTATTCGACCATTTCAGTACGAACTGTCGGGGTGGTTTCCGAACAGTGATTTCAGACATTATTATAGAACATTAATGGTGATAATCAATTCACATTCAACATGACAATCTATTTTGGAAACAAAATAAGTCAATGAGTCATTAAATATGGAATCAATTACATTTAATGAACTATTACAAATATCTTTACCGTCAAAATAAAATTCAAAAACCTAAGAAATCAATGAGTAATAATTTGGAATTTATTATCATCATGTTGTATTAAACATTTACGAAATAATGAGCTAAGAGATTAAATAATAGCTAACCTCTCGAAATAGATGATCAATTAAGTATGTGTTCTTGATGAAGGAATAAATGAAGAAGATGAATGAAGAAGATGAAGTTCTTTGAAGAAGATGTGTTCATGGAAGTCTATTTAGGACTTAGGGTTTGTTTATGTTAGAATTTGAATTTCTTTTCTTTATTTTATGGAAGAAAATACATGTTATTGAATATAATATATATATATATATATAGAATGAATAAAATAATAAAAATTTAATTATCAAATCAAACTATTAATGGCATTCCCATCAAGCATTAATTGCTCTTACAAAAGTCACTCAAGGGTAATTTGGACCTTTCAAGTCAAAAAATTGACATTTTTGAACAAATTGAGTGCACATACAAATTTTTTGTATATTTTCAAATTTAGTGACATTTGTGAAAATCTCCCTATTTTTTAATGCGCTTATCCAAAGGTCAGTTGACTGATTCGCGTACCAATAATTGAGATACTGTTAGATTTGAAACTTTACAAAAAATGCATAGGTTTGATGCATTAAACATCTTTTGATGTACTTTATTTTTGTTGTGTGTATGCGTGTTCACTTTATGTGCATATACTTTTGCATTTTTTAATATATAAAACTGAAAAAGAAAGGCTTTTTTTTAAAATGCCACGCGACGTAAATTTCTGATTGGCTCATATTTATTGGGATGCGATTAAATTATCCAATTAGTATGATGTGCTTATGTATGCTTTATTATAAAATATAATCAGATAAGCACACTTTAAGAACATCATGACTATTTTAATTATGGTCATCTATTGACTAGATTGTCATCTTTAAGGTGACATGTACTTAGGTCTGTATACATTGTCAGTATCTATGTCTCTTTACACTACAATCTGATATTGGGTTAATAGGAAACTTCATTGAAGGAGAGGGCTACCATCATATGTGTGTGAAACATCCCTTGATATTGAACATAAATCACGAGAAAAAAGCTACCTCTATGACTTTGTGAAAGTTAACTCCATTAGTTCAAAAGATTGTGCTTTAAAAGAAAATGAAAAAGAGCCAACACAATGAGCTTTCAATACTAAAAATAAATAAAAATAATGCGCGTGTGCACACACACACATACACACATTTAAGCTCACGCTTGGCACACGTGTATTTTTTTTATTTACAGAGACAATTTTAGACAATGGCTTATTTGAAATATACCTATGTATTTTGTCGCTACAAGTTTCAATTTAGGTTGGGATACGGGATATAATTAATTGGTCTAGATGGTTCTATCACACACTCACATTGTAATCTGAAAAATTAATAGAATTTAATTATGTACATACATCTGATTGAAAGATTCTTGATTATCCTGATAATGTTAAACTAATCATGTAAATTTATGGATTGTGAAAAATGTCCAAAAATAAAAAAGATTGTGTCAATTCTATTTTTGAATTTCACTATCTTTGTATGATTAACTCGTGTTGTTTTTTTTTAGCATAATTTCAAATCAACCATCTAAACCTGGTAGTAAAATCACACATTCACTGAATATAATAAAATTAATCTCCAGATTTTAGAAATAAAATCCAAGTGGAATTTGAAGGGACGGGTTTGATTTAATTGGAATTAACATGCAAGAAATCAAATTTTAAAAAAAATGAGGCAAAATATAACAATTGAGATAGCTAGGCAATTATTGCGTAAATGTTTAAAAATAGTTTTCAGTTAACTCCTACATGCATGTTCTCTACCCTTTTTAAATTGAGAAGTCAGGGTTAAATCACATCATCTTCTACAACTTTTCTCACGCTATCTCTCAACATTTGATCTGCTTTCTTTCCTATCTCAAGTTTGTTTTTCATAATAAATAGCAAGGACAAAAGCTAGCAAAGGAAGGAAAGGGAAAATCGAAACATCAGGAAGCGTTGTCGCTACTAGAGGTGTTGTGTGATGGAGTTCGCTGAATCAACCTAATATCGTTGTTGCCCAACAACCATCAAAGATTATACAATCTATGATGTGATTCATGATACGAGGGCAAGTCCGGGCAATGATTTGTTAATCGTGGAGGAAGAACCATTGACGAGATCACAAACAAAGAAGGTCAATGAAGTTATGAGATTTCTTGCTCAAGCTACGGTGGACGAAATATTGATTACAACAAGCAAATGAACAAGTTTTATATTAGGCTTGGAAGAAGAAATAAGATGGATCAACTTGATCCAAACAACAGACAAAAAATTTGAATAGAGTAACTATACGACCACATAGTTACCCTAGTCATGCGACTACATGCCTCTATACCGAAAATCAGAGTGATACTTTTGGATGAACTATGCGACCGCATGTCCATACACTTCGAGGCCGCATAGCACAATTCTGAGGCGAGTTTTTCAATTTTTGGAAAAAAATCTTACTTTATTTAGAATCTTAGTTTTATGGTAATTCTTGATATTTTGAATATTAATTCCGTTTTCAAGTAGGTTTTATGGGTTCCATATAAATATGACACATTCTATTCCATATAAATGTGGTTGTTGTTATCCAAGAACTATACGAGTTCTTGATGATTGGTAGCCTGAAGAGTGTGTTCTTGAGAGAGTTTATTGTGTATCCCATTATTTTATAGTGGAAGGTTTTTATTGGACTAGATCCCGGGGTTTTTCCTTTCGTAGGGTTTTCCTCGTTAAAAATCTGGTGTTCAATTTATATTACTGCCAGTGTGGTGTGAGTTGTTGAATTTGTCTATTATAGTTGCCATTTTAATTCTTGCACTTGGAGGGATTGAATTAATTATTTCCGTTGTTTGATTGTTATATTGGTTCAATCCCCCAACACTATTTAAGTGGGGTTCCAAAGTTGGTTTGAATTTAGTGAAAATGATTTTTGATCGAATTATTTATGAAGGGCTAAGTAGTACTAACTTCCTTATCCTAATCTAATCCATCATTTTCTAGCTGACCTTGGTGTACCTGCTACAGTAATGGAGAGATGCTCTATTGACATTTCCACAATGGGTGTGAATAAGTTTGCAAAACTGGAGGGTATGCCATACTCAATTCCTAGAATCTCACGACATGTGCTACCAAAAGACCAATTAGAACATATGGATATCATTGAGTCCTATCTCAGGGTGATCAAGAATCAGGTTGCTCAAATTTTTCTTAACACTCAAAAGTTGATTTTTAATTTCTTTCGCAGCGTGTTAGAAAACATCTAAATTTGTGGGATGAGAACATTCAACGTGCTTGGAAGGTGGTTACTCCTAGCTTTCCCGAATACCAACCTAAGGAGCATGCCAGCTCTACTCCAACACCACCAAAGGCACATGGTTTAGTCAGATAAAAGCAGATGATGCTCTACACCTATTGTCCCAGGCAAAAGATGTGGTGAACCTTCTAAGGTTACTACTAATAAGTGTGCTTTACACACTTATTTATGCAACAAAATATGGACTATTGTTGGTCACTATATCGAAATATGGATTAATTCTATATAAAATGTGTTTTGTAAGGTAACATTGATGAACACAATGGAATTTTGGAAAAATGAGCAAAAAAAAGACTAAAATTGAAGAAAATCAAAGTTTAGGGACCAAAGTGCAGATATTCAAAAGATGACCTCGGGAGAAGAAACGAAGATGTGGAGGAGCCAAAAACCAACAGAGCAAAGGAATGAAGAGTTGGAAGAAGAAAAAATGAGAAAAGAGATCAAGAAACGAGAAAACGGAGTTCGGTGACCAAAATGCAAAGAATGAAAGTTTTTTTGAACTATGCGGTTGCATAGTTCTTTCTACACGCGGGGAAGATTCAAATTCCCTTATTTGAATAAAACTCTAATTGAAACAAATACTGGGGAGTGTTTTAAAACTCTAGAGCCGTCCAGAACGCTAGAGGGGATGTTCTAAGAGACTTTTGGAGCAGAGAAAAAGCCAAGAACACGAAAATCGAAGCTCAGATGACGAGAATCAATTCAAGAATTATATTGGGTGATGTCGATTCTTCAATATTATTTTTTGTTTATTCTTTCATAACACGCTAGACTAGTTTTCTATGCATTAAGAGAACGATGAATTGTGTTATATGAGTTTTAAGTTCTAGTTTTATATATTTGACATTGAAGGGATAGAAATATATCGCTATACTCTATGTGAATTTTTAAGCGTTCATAAAAATTCATGTACTTTTATATGTTAGCATCTATCATAAAAATATAGTCGGGTCATATATAAAAGTAGGTTTAACGTTATTCAAGATAGATTGTTAAACAAAATAGGAACATTAATCCGTTAAAATTCAATCATGTTGTCAACATGTAAAACCAAGGTTAAAACTGATTATTGCGTGAGAATTTGGGATCCTAGTACGTTCGTTATTTATTAAACACATTAATGCGCTTTTAGAATAAATTACATTTAAGTTAGTTAAGTTACTCATATTTGTATAAGTATATTATTTTAGTTATAATTTTATCACAAACAAATACATCACATTATTCTTGTTTCGGTTAAGGTCGCAATAATTAGAATTAAACTAATCAATCTCTATGGGACGACATTCGGACTCAAAATCCACTTTATTACTTATTAACGAATTGTACACTTGCGGTGGGTTTACTTTGAAATATATTTCGTGAACAAGTTTTTTACACTGTACTCGGGGATTGAGTTTAGTTTTATTTTAATTACCTCGACACTAATTCGAACATTTTTTGTTATTTATTTATTTCATTTCATTTTATTTATCTACGTGCTACTATTGTTTATCTTCTAGATATTGTATGCGAAAGTCACTTGACGATAAATTGAGTCTAGCTAATACAGAAATCGAACGCACATTTTATCGTAGGCTAAGGAAAACAAGGAGCAACACAACAAAAATACCAAAAACAGTAAGTACAAATGGCTAACGAGCAAAACAATCAAATAGTTCAGGTGAATGAAGAAGAAGCTGTTGATGAGCAGTTGGGGAGTTCATGACACCACAGATCATTCAGAGCCAATCTAGCATCGTCTACCCTCCGTTTGGGCAGCCTAATTTCCAGTTGAAGACCAACGTTATATATTTACTCTAGAGTGGACATCATTTTTATGGGATTTAATTTTAAAGAAAAATGGGAGTAGGAGATTTTTTATGGTGAAGTGAGGTTAAAAAAAAAACATGAAAACCTCGGTTGCGTGGCTGTTAGTCAAATTCACTGGTTGTTATGATGCTGCTTGTTAGTTGAATTAACAGATTTCGTATTCGGGGGCGAATCCAGCCCTGAAGTTCAGCATGGGCGGCCGACAATCATTGACAGTTGACCACAACGATGAAAATGACGATATTGATTATTAATTTTTAACTAAATAATATTAAAAATTGTTCGATTAATATATAAATACACTAAAATGTATGAATGATATAATATGAAAATATAATCTAATACAACCCAAAAGAAAAATAAGTAATACAACTTCACTTCATAACTTATGCTCAGATAATTGGAATCTCTGTGGTCTCATATTTTGAAAGCGCTACAAGATTGTCTCATTATCAATTTTTTTAAAAACGTATTGCTTAATGTACACTACCAAATTGTCATTCAACCAAATCATCCCCCATTTTGTTGTGCAAGAACAAATTCCCAAAATTTTCAATTCACAAATTCCCCAATTAACAAATTTTCAATTCCCTAAATTTACCAATTAACTAATTCAGAAATTCACAAAATTTTCTACTTCGTAAATTAGTCAAAGATAAATATTGAAATAAAATAAAAAGCAATAAATTAAAGTAAGTTAACTAATTAAATATATTGAACATATATAATTCTGCTAGAAAAAAATAGTGTTTACCAAATGACATCATGACCAAGTTTTTATAATTCAAAGAAAAAATCATAGGTTTGAATATTTACCATTACAATTCCATTAAATCAAGTCCAACCTAATATATATTTCTTTGCTAAATGTAGTATCAGTATTAAGAGGTGCCATAGCGGTTAGGTGCTCTCTAACCTAGTGCAAGGTCCTGGGTTCAAATCACATCTAACTTCCTCTCTATTGCATTAATTTTATTAAAAATAGTAAAACTAGAAATATTTGTCAAACAAATAGGCTGGATGGGTTTCGAACCTGGGACCTAAAACATAAAAAAACAATTTCTTACCAACTGAGCTACAAAGTATACTTGAAAAACAAATGAGTTTCACTAATATAACCTTACAAATTTATCAATTGTCAAATAAAAAAAAATTGCTCGGACGGATCCAGCACGGGCGGCCGCGGGGGCTGACCAGGTGCGGATCCGCCCCTATTCGTATTGCTATGCTTGGGATATTGCCACATGTTTTTTCTTCTTTTCCTTAAATGTGTTAGGTGTTTAGGTTAGCGGAGTATGATGTGTGATGTGCACTGATTAAGGTGGACTAGGCTAAGTGAATTGGTCGATCACAATTATCACACACACGACATTAAAAATTGAGCACTAGTTTTTAAAATTAACCAAAGCTAAGGGGGAGATTATTAGAAGAATACATGACATATTTTTACAAATTTTATATATTGGGTTTCTTAATACATGGTTATTTTTAATTGTCATTATTTGGAAAATTAACTGTCAAAATTGTGAGAAAAAGGTTACACAATTTTTCAGTAACCAGTATCGACTGATTGAATAATAAGTGGTTTGCCCATGATCTTTAAGTGCGCTTTTTATAGTTTTCTATATATAACATAGTATGATTTTTTGTTATAACGTTACAACTCGTGCATAATAGATTTTATACCATTCTCGATATCTTTAGATTTGTTAAATAGGGGAATTTAAGGTTAGATTAAGCCCCTGTTTGGTACCCATTAAAATTCTCATTTTTATTCTTCTACTCTTTTTCAACCACACATTCTTCAATAAAATAACATTTTCCATCACATTAATAACTTTTCCTTCTTTTTCAACCACACATTCTCCATCAATCTACTATTCCAGAATACATTCTTCCAAAATAATGTGGCTCAAACACACCCTAAATTAATATTATATTTTCTTATTTTGTATACTATTACAAATCTAGAATTTATTTTTTGTATATTGTTCTATATACTAATTCTCTTAATGTGTTTAATGACTATTATTAAGCAGTGTTCTAAAAAGGTAAAGTGTGGCGAAGGATAGAGGTCGAGCTTCGGCCTAGACGTTAAAAGCGTAAAAAATGTTTTCTTATTTTAATATTCTTTAAAAACTTTAAATCGATCTAAAAATTATTTAATAATTAAAGGAAAAAAGTGTAAGAAGCGTTGAAAGGCGTAAAAAGCATTAAAAGGCGTAAAATCGTAAAACTGTAAAAATGCGCACGTTAAGCACTCCCAGGCTTGAAAGAAATAAAAAATATGAAAAAGCACAAAAAAGGCGAACCGAGGCATTTTGCTCCCACTTCGCAATTAGACGCCGTTTTTAGAACATTGTTATTAAGTAAGAATTAATTCTTATTTTGGACAATGACTTTACCTATAAGTATAAAAATTAGGAAAAATTGCAGCAGCAGTCCCAACCTTTTCATTTTTTGCAGACTTTACCTCAACCTTCACTTTGTGCCATCACATGTCCCAAACCTTTCAAAAATATGTAATAGATCGACCATTAGTCAACCAAATGAGTTGATTTTGACCAAATTTAAAATGGGTAAAATTATAATTTTTCTATTTACCATATTAAATAAACAAACAAAAAATCAAAATAAAAAAAAATGTTCATTATCTCTCTCTTCTTTGACCCCACCCACCTCCCCGACTCGTCGTCGCACCACCCTCCACCAGTCACTCTACTCCGACCAACCACCACCCAAACTACCAAACAACCATACCACTAGAAAGCCCTCACCGCCCACTACAAATTGAATCCCTAAATCAACATCAAATGAATAAAAAATTGAGCTCATAAAAACATTTTTGAATTCGATTTCCATAAATTGCAATTCAAGAGTAGAGAAAAATAAAATCAAATCTGGATCATAATTCGCTTATTGGATCTAGATTTTGACATTAAAAGATGAGATTTCTGAAATTCATAGTTGAATCCTCCTCCAATTATTCCGTGTTCGTACTCGAACCCCAACCCCAACCCGACACTAATACCTCATCCGAATCCAATGCCCAACACCATTTTGAGGTGGTTCCATGGCGAACCATCGAACCGACTCCACCTGCTATTCCCATTCCCAGTCCAATGCCGCATCCGATTTCGGCTCTGAAAATAGGACCTATAATTGAATATTCTAGTTTACGCCTACTTTCCTTGAAGAATTCGAATAATTTGTTTTCGGGTTTTTTCAGTTCGGAGATTTATTCCCTTCAACTTCCATAATGAATTTGATTATGTTTTGGTAAGGTCGTTGATGTAAACGGACTTTCCTTCATTCTCTTTGTTAGAATTTTGTGAGTAGATGGATAAGATAGGACTTAAAAGTATATGTAGAAGTGGATATAAGTTGATTTTGATTTAGGGATTCAATTTGTAGAGGACGGTGAGGGCTTTCTAGTGGTATGGTTGTTTGGTGGTTTGGGTGGTGTTGGCTGGCCGGAGTAGAGTGACTGGCGGAGGGCGGTGGCGAGTCAGGGTAGTGGGTGGGTAAAGAGGAGAGATAATGAACAATTTTTTTTGTATGTTTATTTAATATGGTAAATAGCAGAATTACCATTTTACCCATTTTAAATTTGATCAAAATCAACTCATGATCTCTGCTGCATATTTTTGAAAGGTTTGGGACCTGTGATGGCACAAAGTGAATGTTGAGGTAAAGTCTGCAAAAAATGAAAATATTTGAGACCGCTACTGCAATTTTTCCTAGAAATTATTCAGAAAGGAATCAAGCTTTGGAAAATAATTTTCATCCGTGACCTAACCTGCAATGGTGCTGCCATCTTCAAGCAAATTTACAAGACGTGATGCTTTATTGAATATTTTCAAAGTTAAAGTTTTCTTCAAGCCTTTGGAGAACGTAAAAATAATCTGTGTTGAATGCCCAATCCCGTCTATTGATCAAGCTACTTGGCGTGAAGTTAATAATGTACTTCTTAATTCAAGTGGTGGTTACGATTGAATACAATTGAAAAGTGGCGATAAAAGTCAAAACTGGTGGGTTTGATTACACTTCATCAACAAATGAAATAAGAAGATACACCGAGAATTGATCTTGTTTCATTTGATTTTTTTATTTTTTTTTGTGAAATACAGAAATTGATACTATTGTATTTTTTTTATCAATTAATTAGTGAATTGTTTGACTCATGACATGGGGGCGTGTTTCCTTTGAAGTTTATCGTGTTATATCTGGTGTTCATATTTTTAATACTCAATTTCGCACTCAATTAAAACTGCACGAACATAATATCAACATGTACGTACTAGTCAAAACAGTTGTTCTGCTTGTCGATTGTCCATAGTTATATTTGTAAAATTAAAATTTATTATTAGTTTATCTAAGTTTTAGAACTTACACTAACATATAATGGATTTGTGGATAAAATATTCGTTCGAAGCAGTAGAATTCATTTTTCTAATGGTATTCTAAATTTCTAGCTAATGCTGTTGGAAATATTGAATGAGAAACATTGATGAATGAAAATCAATTGAGAAATATTGAATGAAAATCAGTTTCTCCTCCATCCCTCCATCCGTTTGAAACCGTTTGAAACTCCTTATTCATTTTCATTAATATTGTAACTCCTCATTCATATCACTCTACATTCATTGCATTAAAGGGCTGGCTCCTCATCTATGACTATAAATAGTAGAGCTCTCAGTTGGAAGAGGATACAACAACAAACACAAAAAAAAAAAAAAAAAAAAAAAAAAGAACCCGTTTCCTCCTCCTTCATTTTAGCAACCTCAATTTTTTTTCTTTGTTCCTCATTTGCTAAGTTCTTTGAGAGATAGACACGGCTAGTTCGTAGGTAGGTAACGTAGTGCAGCGTGGACCGACGACCGATTGTATCCTGGGAATCGAACACCGATCAAAACCTCTTGCACTCCGGTGAGGCGGCGAATTCGATTTAAGGAAACCGTGTAAACACGGGCCTTCGGTTTGATTAATTACTTTGATTCTCCACGTATTTTATCCTACAAATGCTAGGAGGAATTTATGATTTTTACCCCTTTTTATTTTTAATAATAATGCATACTTTCTTGCCATTTGTTATTTGAAGCTTAAGAAAAAAGTATTATTTTCTTGATTAATTAATTCGAGTAGTAAACCAATCGATTCTCTATTTTGCAACCAGCGTGATAATGAAACTGAAAAAGACCAGCAGTCTAGCTATCAGCCACATATTCCTCCCCACATATTCATGACAATGATTATCTCACAAATTTACCATCAAAGCAACTGATTGAACATATCTAAATCAAATATCTCCTTTCTCTATAAGTACTTTGATATAACACCATTACTTGCGATGCCGACAAAATATCGTTTCCATTTTAGAACCATATCCAAAATAAATGGCTGGATAGAGATAGCAGAAGTCCATATCAGAAAGAAAATTTACAGTGCTATATGTTAAACCCTTCATATATCTTATCTAAGAAATATTTGTCGTAATATACTTCTATGTATGGCTATATTTTGCACAAAGAAAGAAGCCAATTGACTAGTTGATTGAAATGGATAGTATTTTGGAAAATATATATATCTTATTGCTATTTAATGCATTATAATATTGCCAAAATATGCACTTCGAATGTTAAATTTGTAAGAGCTACGATTTTTTCTTGAATAATCCAACCCAGGCGTGAAGAGACGACATCTTGATGTGATTTGGTGGGTGTGTCATTCTTTCTATACATTTAAGTTCGTATTTTGTCGGACGTTCGAATGTGACTTCTTGAAAATGCAATAATGATTGGACAAAAGATTCATAACTTGATAGAAAAGTCAACGTTCATTTGTAGAAGCTATCAAGTCTATTCAATATTTATCACTTTTTATAAGAAAATTGTTAAATTTGGATTTTTGTCTATACACCATTGAAACAAAAAAATAAAAACAAAGAATACCATTGCCGAATCATGTTAAGTTTGGTATAGAGACTTTTCATTAGGCACCTCCACTCCACTAATGAAATACCACCAATTTTTCTATTTCTTGTCCATTCAAAGTTGGTCTATTTTGGTTTAAAAAAAAAAAACAAATAAAAAGCTTCTTTTAATTTATTTCTTAAACCATAGATATTGAGGAGTGTATCACGATGTGACACATGACTAACACGTGAATAATAAAAAAAGGTCTTATTCGTAACACACGAACGGATATTGAACGAATTTCGATCGAATGGATGTAAAAAATATTGGAATCTACCACAAATAACGGGACAAAACTGTAATATTACTAATCGTAAACGTTTGTTTGAAGCCCTTTAACACGTATTTATAGAGTTAAAAATGAATCCTAATCAAAACAAATCATTCATTCTACAAATGAATCCAACTAAACTAGGAAACCGTAATACACTAAAATTGTGAAAATGACATAAATAACCTTTAAACTGACTCAAAATATAAAATAATAAAACGGACCCTTAAATGATTGAATTTGATCTCGAAAGTTGGACAACGTCATCTAGAAAAAATGTGTGGAATAGAAAAATGCTTTCAAATTGTACTCGCTCGTGGAAATTGATAAGTGTGTTTTGCGCACTTATTTATGCCACAAAACATGAACTATTGTCGATAAATATGTTGAAATATGGCTTAATTCGATATAATTTGCGTTTGTAGGATTATATTGGTGGATGGAATGAAAAGTGTGCGAAAATGGGTGAAAAAGAGCCGAAAGGGAAGAAAATCAAAGTTCGGGGGCTAAGATGCAAATAATCAAAAGACGACCCGGAATAGGAATTGAAGATATGACGATAACGAGGATCAATTGAGCTTTGGAATTTCATATTGGAACAAGAAAATGTGGAAAAGGAGGCCAAGTTTTGATGAAACAAAACTTGGGACCAAAATACACAAAACGGAAAAAAAGTTCTTCCATGTGATCACATGGTAGAAATACCATGTGATCAGAGGTGTCAATATGGACGGGCCGATCAGACCCATGAAAATCGGCCCGGATCGACCCGGGACCGCGGGCCGGCCCGTGACCCGAACCGGCGATTCACAGGTCAAGGAGGTATGACCCGCGGTTTTCGTGGGTTGCACCTTCACGTGTCGCGGTTAATCGTGTGACCCGTGAAAAAAAAATAAAAAAATTAAATATTATAGTTAAGTAGGTGACAACCTAATTGAGATGTACTTAAACTATAAATTATAGTAACAGTAGGTACCAACTTAGTTGGGATGTACTTATACTATAAATATTTGATAATAGTAATTAGAAATGCATTTAGTTGTTATTTGTTTAAGTTAAATTTAACTTTTCAAAGTTATAAATAATTCATGTAACATTAAATTTGAATTCTATGTAAACATTTCTTAGTATAAATATGAATTTATCATTTTGTTCAATTCTTAGTTTACATTTTTTTTAAAGAAGTTTTTTTTTTCTATAAATATGAAAAAATTTATATTTATATTTATACTATTATACGGGTCAAACCGGAACAAACGTGACCCGTGACCCGCATGGGCTCGACTCGGATGGGTCAACGGGCGGGCTTGGGTTGTAGTCCAAAATTGTGGGCCGACCCGTAACCTGTAGCGGGCGGGCTTTTTTTTCACGCGAGTCGTTACCGGGCTCATATGTTGACGGGCCGACCCGGCCCGAACCACCCGGATTGACACATCTATGATCGCTCAAGCATTTACAGGGAATACAGTGAACGAATTTGGTTGTTCCATGTGATCACATGGAATATAACCATGTGGTCGCATGATTCATTCTGGACGCGAATTTTCTAGTTTCCTTACTCGAACCAATCTCTTATGGTATGGTATCTTGAGACCCTATTTAATCCTAAACTCGTCTAGAACTAGGGGATACGCATGCCTAGAGAAGAAAAACACCATTGAAGAGCAAGGAGAAAGGCTAGAACAAGATTTTCACTTCAAGATTCAAGCCTAAATCCTAATTTTGGTGATGTCTTCTCTTAAACGATGAACCTTGCATTGTGATCTTTTAATTCTTTATTTTGCAATTTGATATGTAAACACGTTTGATGGATGTTGAGTGATTTATATACATTACTTTTTCTCTACATTTATATGTGCAATAGTTGTATGAGTGTGGTGTCTTATTTTATGCATTCGAAAGAAGGAAAATAAGCTTGACAAGGTATAAATCATCGTTTAGTTCATATAGGATAGAAATATACCGACATGCTTTACGTGAATTTCTAAGTGTTTACAAAACGTCATGCATTCTTGTATATTGCATTTGTCATAGAAATATAGTCAAATGGTATGCTAGAATATGTTCAATTCTACTCGAAAGAGATTGTTGGATAAGTTAGAAACATTGATTCGTCAACCAATTCACCGTGTTATCAAATTGTGAAATATGGATTAAAAGTGAACTTGCTTGGTGATTCGGGATCCTAGTACGCTTTTTCATACATTCATTTATTCAACTTTTGCATTCAACCATTATTCTTGCATTTAGTCGTAATTTTAGTTTAATTTGCATATTAGGCCTATGTTTGACACCCTTTTTGGGTTAAAATTTGGTTTTTAAATAGTGATTGATAGAAGAATGTGTGGTTAAAAAGTAAGGAGAATTTTTTGGTTTATGTGTAATATTATTTTATTGATAGAATGTGTGGTTGAAATGAAGAAATAGAAAGAGAATGAGAATGAAAAAAAAAAAAAGTGTCAAACATAGGCTTAGTTTAATCATAGAATTTGGAAAACTCATCTCAATTTTAATAGATTCGGTTAAGGTCGAGATAATAGAAATCACGTTAAATCAATTCTCGTGGGAACGATACTATAAATTCTTGAATTTCCACTTTATTACTTGTCAACGAACCGTGCACTTGTGCTGATTTAAATTCGAAACATATTTTCGTGAACAGAAATTCGACAACCAAGCTAAAAGTTTTATGAATTTTCGTAAATCTTGCTAGTTTTTTCTCTTTTCCATTTGGTCTAGGGTTTTCTGTTCTAACTGCTTCGCATCACGATGGATGTCAAGCACTCAAGTTTCATTCTTGTAACTGGGCACAACTGTTTCATCCAATAAACCCTCCTATTTTTCCTAATGTTGATTAAAAAAAATGATAGGGTTTGATCTAAAAAGGCCTACATCAATGGTAATTGGTGGAAGAGTGTTTATTATCCTATATTAATTATCAAACTTGATAGGATTTCATTTTCACATAATTTGAACGATAGAAATTTAGTGACTTAAAAGTAAAACGGAAATTATTAAATTTTATATTATTTTGAAGATACAAAGAAATGGAATTGGTTAGATGGTAAATTTTTTTTTTTTTTTTTTTTTTAATCACTTTGCCTAACCTTCAATTCCAACCTTTCTTTTTAATGCCAAGTCCCAAAATAATTTAACTTGCGATGCCCAAATGAAAATAAAATAAAATAAAATTAACTTGCAATGCCCAAATGAACCAAAAGAATAACGTGATTGAATATTCCAACTAAAAAGTCAATTGAAGTTCTTCCAGGGGCGGACACGGGGTCCTGGGGGCACGTGGTCCCCAACTATTCAATTTTTTTTTTTTTTTAATCATGTTTGGTATCGATTGAAATCTAAATTTAATCTAAATCAAAGTTAACAATTAATTTTAATAACATATTTCATGGAATCCATTAACGTTTTAACTTTTATCAAAATTTACTAAAAAATTGATTTTAATTTCCACGAAACAAGGGCAAAATCACAATAAATTTGAATTTCGATAACAAGCTAATTTTAAAAATTGTCCGACGATTGTATGCTAACCGAATCTACAAATTGAATTGCTTATGTCATCTCAAAACTTATTTCGAGAACTACATTACGAGCATATCGAATAATCCAAATAGATAACGAAAATATTATGAAACTTTTACTATTTTTGCGATACAAACTTCTCAATGTAATTTTTATCATTTTAGTAGGAAAATTTATATGGAATATGACATCAAATTTTTTTAAAATTTTACATCCGAAAAATATATATCCCATGTAAATTTTCGGATGCAAAATTACACAGGGTATGATTTTTTTTTTTGACATAAATTTTCGAGTGTAAAATTTCTCCCAACTTTTTTTCAAGTTCAATTGTGTCCCCCTAACTTTTATATTCTGCGTCCGCCCCTGAATTCTTCTAGTATTACTTCGTGTTGTGATTTAAGTGTCAAATTTCAAAAAACAAACAACACAAAAATCCTTAATTTTAAAATTTCAAAACCTTTCTAAGTTTATTGATTAGAGACATTATAGACATGACATGTGACGTGTTAACTGCTAGAGCAAATAACACAAACTTTTTATAAGATTATTGATATTGATTATATCTCCTACATTTTTAAAAATTACAAAAAGCTTTTCTTAATTACAAAAAAAAAAGGTTAATTAATTCGTGGATCTCAAATATTCAATTGTGTTTAAAATCAAAAAATTAACCTTATTGTTACAAACATATATATATTTTTTTTTTCAGTTATGTGGAAAAAGATCAAACTTGAATTTAATTAGTATTTTCAATTCGCCTTATGTCGAGAATACATTTGGTGTATAGCAATATATTGAACATTAGAGTAGAGTGAAGAAATTTTTAACTCGCTTTTTCTTTAATATTATAAAATATTTTATCGTACGTCTTACTTAAATTAATTCGGTTAGTCAAATTGGTCCAGTTTTAAATTATTTTGTCCATCCGAGTTTTCACCTAACTTTAGCTTATTCCATCGAATATTATTTTTGAGCCACAAAGACACCTGACATATTACTATTATGTCCTCAATTTAAACAATAAACTAGACTCATAAATTGAATAATCTCTCAAGCAGTAAAGAAAACTATCTTTAAACATAATAATGAAATTAATTAGTGATGACCCTACTCAATTATATGACATGTTTGTAACGTGTTAACTTTTAATATGGCCACATAATTTTCATTGAGAAGACACTTTTATTTTTTTTTTTAAATATTCTAAAGATAGTCACTTTCATACTAATAAGGGTGTACATTTTTTCTCGGAATCGGTAAAACAGAAAAGAACTAAATAGAAGCAGTCGGTTCGATTTCAATTCCTCTACTAAATGGGTCGATTTTGGGATTATGCATCGAGAATCGATTAGCTCTGGTCCGATTCTCGATACTATTTTGAGAATCAATAATGAATTCGATTATCTCGAATCTCTCTTTTTGTTTGCACTAAGATACACTAAATTTTTAAACACTAGATTCCAAAAGTAATCTCACGTTAAAATTTCATTTTCTATACTCATTTTCTTCTTCCCTTAATGAGTAATTAAATTTAAGTTTAAATAATTTTATGAATACTTTACAAATCCATAATTTTAATGCAGCACAATAAGGAAAAATATATTCGTAGTTCAATATTTCATAAGAGTTCAAATTTTTCGTTGTTTCCAAATTGACCGGCTATCAAGAATTAAGGTCCTTGAGGATTACTAAAAGATAATCATGTTATTGTTATATGAATTTTCTTAAAAACTATTTTTCAATCGAAACTTTACCATTTATACCGTGTTTAATAATTTATCTTTTTTTCGTTTTTATGAATTGATTTTCAGTTTTTTAGTTGATTTTTGTTGTTGCTATGTTCAATTGATTTTTTACCGATTCTGGTTTGATTCTATAATTGGATATGAAACCAATTATTCAATTTTTAACTTCTAAGATTCTCGTTGGTACTTGGTTTAATTCTAATTTCTTTAAAATCGGACCGAATCAGACCACACCAACTCTT
Organism: Fraxinus excelsior; assembly: GCA_019097785.1. Taxonomy (NCBI): domain Eukaryota; kingdom Viridiplantae; phylum Streptophyta; class Magnoliopsida; order Lamiales; family Oleaceae; genus Fraxinus; species Fraxinus excelsior. The sequence continues at coordinate 3,200,680 of CM032627.1, forward strand.
AGATACTATGGACTTTTCTAGAAAATGCCATATAAATCTTGTCTTTGTTGTAAATAAAATGCTCGAAAAATAAATTTATTTACGTAAAATACACGCCGAGGGTCCCCCATTTTGAATTAGAAAATAAGCAATAAATAAATAGACTTTAGCTTATAGCATAATAACTCTTTGTAGACTAATGATAAAATCCACAATTTTTATTTAGGAGACGATGCTTTGAATACATACGAATACAATCTTACGTTTTTTATTTTGGATATACGGAAAAAATCGTCCCAACCTTTAAACCCCTAATTTTCAATTCTCATCCTTAAGTTTCATTTGTATATTTTTTTACATAATTCCATTAACATTAGCGTTAAACTTTTTTTGACTCAATTGGCTATACCTTTGTTCTCGTAGTGTTATATAATTGAAAGAATATGAAACAAGATTCTAGAGATTCAAGTTGTGGTCCGAACAAATTGAGGGTCGAACCATGGCTACATGGGCAATGTTGATCCACAAATTACACTTAGGTTATAAAAAAAGTCTTAATTACACGAATAGGGTGGAACCAGGACCATCTTAGGTTCTTGATTCAAGATAGCCTACCTTTTAGTATGTGTTTTTCCAAACTCTACTTATTTATCCATGCTTTATAGACTTGCACTAAACAAGATTCACAAGTATCAAATTTTAAAGTATAAATTCATAGTAGTAATACTTAACCACATGCACATACGATCATTGATTTGTGAATGGCATTACATGAGCTTTTTTGGAGATAGCACTTTACTTGCAATATCTTAAAAAAAAATAAAAAATAAAACATAAAAATAAAAAATAAAAAAATTTATAACCGTGGATGTTCGGGCCAACCTACGCGCGCCTCGACTAATCTCATGGGACCTTGAAGTTACCGTCGGGTACTTATCTCAGTGGCCATGAGGGGGAAAAAAAAAGAATTAGTCGATAACGTTGGGAAAAATTGCACCCTCAATTTTAAAGTCATGTTGTCACGGTAGAAAACTAATTCTTTTTTATTTATAAAAAGAGCAAATTGGCCATAATCTTTCTTCTATAGTTGATAATCAACTAACATCAACAATTCAAAACGTCGAAATATTTTGTTAAATTGTCATGTAATCCTTATGAAAACATTCATAAGTTCAAATTTTCGAATAACAATCGAAGTTAGAAAGAAGAACATTATTTTATACTGTTAAACATGTGACAGCAACGTAAATATTCGATAAAAGTATTTGGACGATTTCCATCACCGAAAACGAATTGTGCAACTATAATGTAAGCAATGATTAATTTACTAATTTTTAGAGGTTGGAGATCAATAATGCAAATTTCTCATAACTTTTATTTAGAAAATATTACAAATATAAAATGAAAAATCGAAAAGTACAAAACCCCTAAACTGAAAATAGGTGAATTGATACCAATAAATACACACAAATAATCCATCGATATGAATAGCGTTGTAAAAATGAAGAAAAAGAAGGGCCTAAGTGGAAAGCATATCATATAACAATTCTATTTCTAACTGCGTATTGAAGGTTTAAGCGGTTAAAGGTGGCTTAAATGTGGCAAAGGGCAGGCGCTAAAAGGAGGGCCTTTTATTATTTTTATTTTTTAAACAAATTAAATAAATAAAAAGAATAACTTTTAATGATTTTGTTAAAATAAAATAAAATAATGAGCGTCTAACAATAATTATTAATATTTTAAAATATCTAAAATAATACTGAAAATGATAAATGCCTTATTACAGTTCGGGTTCAAAAGTTTTGAGACTTGATTTTACTGTCTTATCATGCGTATCAGATATGAACATGTATCAATATCGCACATAAGATAAGTGTGCCTGAGCAAAATTTTGAAAACGATACATCTTATTTCCGTCTTCTCCTACTTTTCACGCACAATAGTATTTTGTAGATAACACATTTCTCCTTTATCTTTATAAGTCATAAACAATAAAAAATGTGATCAAATCTTAAATTTGTTGTGTATTTTCTACCTGATCAATTTAGGGGTGGGCATGAGTTAGGTTGAGTCGGTTTTTGCTTCAATCCAAATCTAACTCAACGTGATCGGTTTGATCAAAATTTAACCTAACACAACCCGTGTAAATGTTGAAATCCAACCCAATCAAGTATCGGTCGGGTTAGATTGGGTTGGTCGGTTTGTGACGATTTGTTAACAAAAATTAAAGTTATTCAATTTTCTATTATACTAAATTCGGATAGACAAGATTAAATAGTAAGTAAATAAATAAAATTACATATTATTTTATTCAATCCTCATTAACCGAGGTTGCAAAGAACAAAATGCATTTAACATAATATGAAAAACTTATACTACATTTATTGTGGGAATGATAGTAAGCTCCTCCTCTAAAATGCATCAAAGTAATTACATTTTATTTCTTTTTATTTAAATTTTTTTAAGCTAGGTGGGTCGAGTTGGCCGGGTTTATTCCGTTTTTACGAGTTAAACCATAATCCGACCCGACCCAACTTACATACACAACTAATCCGTGTAAAAAACAACAAAAAAAATCAATCTAACCCGGTCGATTTGGATGAGTTCGGTCGAGTTTTGCCCACCCCTACTGATCATTATTAATTTCTAAGAATTCGTGCCACATTATCCTTTTGAATTGCACTTTAATCACACGCATATTCCACTTTCAATCTACACTGCCCGAGTTCTATTTTTAATATAATATTAATTATTTTTTGTGCTTTAATTTATTGATATTAATACATATTAAAATTAATTCAAGTTTCGATAATTTTTTTAAATGTTTTAACTTTCAAATAAGGTCGTCAATCAAAGCTTTGTAAATTATATAACTCAAATAGCAAAAAGATCTCATTTTTACACAAATAGCCCTCTTACCTTTTCGTGCATTTTTTTTTTCTTATGTATAAAACTTTTCACATTATTTTCTCGATTCATTGTTCATCATACACGTTACCATTCATTTTATTTTTTCTAATACTAATATCATCATAATTGTTATCTTCGTTTTTTTGAGCATGTTTGGGAGTGATTAAAATCCAATTAAAAATAAAAATAAATTCGTTATTGGGTCCCACGCGTCTAATAAAAATCAACAATAACAATTATTTTTTCAATTTTAATCCGATTTTAATCTCTACCGAACACGTTCCATATCTTTCCGAACTTTAATTTAAATACTCAGATAGATCGACCCACAAAAAGAAAATTATATAAAATCTTATATTTTAATTGTATGAAATTTTATAGTTACCATTTAATTGCAGTTTATCAAATTCAAAATTACAATTTTCTAATTTCATAAAAAAGAGGAAATAAAATAAAATAAAATATACTGCCCCTAAATATTTGCAGCAATATTAGCATCCTATATTCTAATATTCCAAGATTCTCCCTATAAATATCCTTTTTCCAATGACAGTCGTATCACTACCTCCCAGAAACATCTCCCCCTCTCCTCCTTCTTCTCTCTTCGCAGATTTAAACACGCTAACATATACATACAAAAAAAGTTCCAACTTATTGTACGTATATACTGTATCTATCTCTGTGTATATTTATATATAGGGTCGGTGGAATGGCGGGAAATGATTGGATAAATAGTTACCTGGAGGCGATACTGGATGTTGGGCCTGGGATCGATGACGCTAAATCGTCACTGTTGCTCCGGGAGCGGGGCAGGTTCAGCCCGACTAGGTACTTCGTGGAGGAGGTTGTCAGTGGATTTGACGAGACCGATCTCCACCGCTCCTGGGTAAAAGTAAGTATTTTCAGATGTGTATATCTATATCTATCTGTATGTGTGTGGAATTGAGGGTTCTGTATATGTGTTGAATTGAGTGTGTTGTGTGTGAATTATAGGCACAAGCAACTCGGAGTCCGAAAGAGAGAAACACGAGGCTGGAGAACATGTGCTGGCGGATTTGGAATTTGGCTCGCCAGAAAAAGCAGGTCCTTTTTTTATTTTATTTTTGATTTTTTCCCTTTTCCGTTTTCTTGTTGGACTTTTATTGTAAGTGTTGAGGGTAGAACCCCAAATCAAATATGTTCAGTTAAATGAGTCATAAATCATTGTATTTAATTCAACATATTATTTAATGTCATAAGTGCTGCCATCTAGACTGGTCTTCTAAGAATCACGGATACAAATCTGTAATTCTAATACGCCGATATGACTTTTGAAAAAATTAGGATATGCTGATACTTGTTATAAAATTTAACACAATTTTATTAATATAAAAAATATTAATACAGAAACATGATAATAAAAATGAAATAAAATATTAAAGCACTTTATCTTAATCATTAATTTTCGAAACCTCACTTTCTTCAATATCATCAATATCAATTTTTTCGTTAACAACTTCAAGAAGTCCAATACCTTCAATAGTGTCAAATGAGTCTTTGGCAATATCTCACATTTTGGATTCTCCTTTTGAATAGAGATCTAATTTTCTTGATAAAAGACACAAATTGTTATCATTGATAACCAATTCTTCAACTCATTATTGAGTTATTTATTCCTTCTCGTAGAGTGCTCAAAAGAGTACACACTCTAATTTCTCTCAGCACTAGATGAAGAAGAAGGTTTCACAAAAAGTTTCAAACCAATATTTTGTAGTAAAGTGCATGTGAATCATGAAGTATCGGATACATATCAGAAAATTATGCAAAAATATACAGTAATTAAAAAATACGTATCGCATACGTATCGAAAATTTTTAAAATATAAAAATATATAAAATAATTTTTAAAAAACGTATTCGGTACGTCTTGGAGGGTATCAAAGAGTATTGGAAATTGAATACGTATCGGATACTGGTACGTAACAAGTTTACAAGTATCGATGCTTCTTAGCTGATCTTGAACAACACTGGTTCTAGATAACATTACTCTTTATGGAATCTTGAAATGCTTGTACAAGTTATGCTATTTTGTGTGTTGTCTATCCATTTATACTCTGCCGCATCATTTCTGTTTTTGCTGACAAAAAATAATAAATGTGTGCAGCTTGAGGGAGAGGAAGCACAGAGGATTGCCAAACGCCGTCTTGAACGTGAAAGAGGTCGCAGAGATGCTGTTGCGGATATGTCAGAAGACCTATCTGAGGGAGAGAAAGGAGATACAGTTGGTGATATATCTGCTCATGGTGAAAGCAATCGAGGTCGGTTGCCCCGAATTAGTTCGGTTGATACTATTGAGGCTTGGGCTAGTCAACAAAAGGGGAAGAAGATGTACATTGTATTGATCAGGTATGAAGTAAAACTCTATGCTTACTGTGTTGAAAAGGAGTTGGAGCAATATAAACCTGGTATCTGGTGCTATTTTCTTGCACAAATAAGGTGATACTATCCAGAGGTTCTGCATAATGGTTGTTATATAATATTTCACTTTTATAATCTTGTGCACGACTTCTCCAGCTACTGAAGGGATGGTAGAAGTTTGCTTACATGTAGAATTTTCTTAGTTAATGTTACTATGAGAGAGTGAGAGAGAGAGAGAACATAGTTGGATGCATTTTGCATTATATGTTACTCATTCTTAATTCTAGCTTCCGTGCAGTCTTCATGGACTCATACGTGGTGAAAACATGGAGCTTGGCCGTGATTCCGATACTGGTGGCCAGGTAGGATTTGGTACCAATGATTTCAAATCTCGTTTACATCACTAAATTCATTGTTCTTGTCAATTCATAAATGTTGCTTTATGTTACCGTAAGTAATGTATTGATAGATAATTAATTCTCACTTGATGCCCTAGATAAGGTCATTTTTGCAGACAAAATGACTAAATATTATTTTTCATTCAGGTGAAATATGTTGTTGAATTGGCTAGGGCCCTAGGTTCAATGCCTGGAGTATACCGTGTTGATTTGCTCACAAGACAAATATCAGCACCAGATGTAGACTGTAGCTATGGTGAACCCACAGAGATGCTGTCTCCTATAAATTCAGAAGGTTTAATGGATGAGATGGGGGAGAGTAGTGGTGCTTATATCATTCGAATTCCTTTTGGACCGAAAGATAAATATATTCCAAAAGAACTCCTTTGGCCATATATCCCTGAATTTGTTGATGGTGCTCTTGGCCACATAATACAGATGTCCAAGGTTCTTGGCGACCAAATTGGTAATGGGCATCCAGTCTGGCCTGTTGCTATCCACGGGCATTATGCAGATGCAGGTGACTCCGGTGCTCTTTTATCCGGTGCTCTGAATGTGCCTATGCTTTTCACTGGTCATTCTCTGGGTCGAGATAAGCTGGAACAACTTTTAAGACAAGGCAGGTTGTCAAGGGACGAGATAAATTCAACGTACAAAATAATGCGTAGAATAGAGGCGGAAGAGTTAGCCCTTGATGCCTCTGAGATAGTCATAACTAGCACAAGGCAGGAGATAGAGGAGCAGTGGCGTTTGTATGATGGTTTTGATCCGATACTAGAGCGTAAACTACGTGCTAGAATCAGGCGCAATGTCAGCTGCTATGGAAGGTCCATGCCTCGCATGGCTGTAAGTACCACATCACTAGTTTCGTGGCATATGTTCTATCATCGCTAATGTTTGCGAAACCCTCAGTTCCATTGTAGGAAATACCATTTTCTTTATTATCTGTTATTCAGCCTTTGATAATATTGTGCTGGGTGAAAAAAGTTTTGCTAGCTATTTTGAAGTTAGGTTTCCTGGTCATGATTTTCCTGAAAAATGATTTGGTGTTTGCAATTTGTTTGTGCAAATGATTTCTACTTCCTATCTCTTTTTAAGTACTAAGACTTGGTGCCTAACAATCAACTTTTGGTAAATGAAGCATTTTTTTTCCCCAATTCATTTCTGTTAAACTTTGCATCTACTCCTGTGTTTCATAGAATTCTGATTGTCTAGAGTGAAGTTGTTACCTTTCATTTCATAGAATTATAGTTTCCATGACTTTCTGTTTTATGTTTTATTCCTGGTTATGCATGTGACCTCCGTGCGATTTAATTGAGAGCATGAGTACCTGCTTGCAGGTAATTCCACCTGGGATGGAATTTAATCACATTGTTCCCCACGAAGGTGACATTGATGCTGATACAGAAGTGAATGAAGATGGAAAGTCACCAGATCCTCCTATTTGGTCAGAGGTTTGATTGATTTACGACACTCTCATTTAGAAACACCCCATGGTTTCAACTTCTGTGCAATATATTGTCCCACAATAATTGATAACTCTTATACCATTGCTAAATTTTAATATGGTATCTAACATTGATATTACAAGCAGATAATGCGGTTCTTCTCAAATCCAAGGAAGCCTATGATACTTGCACTAGCCAGGCCAGATCCAAAGAAAAACCTAACAACCTTGGTTAAAGCATTTGGTGAATGTCGACCATTAAGAGAGCTTTCTAACCTTGTATGTTTGAAAATACAACAGTATATGCGTACTTGATACTTACTCTGCATTGAGTGGAGCAATTAAACTAGTCTTGCCATTTAATGTAATTCTTGCCTTCACAATTTGCAGACCTTAATAATGGGCAATCGAGACAATATTGATGAGATGCCAAGTACAAATTCTTCTGTTCTTCTGTCAATCCTTAAGATGATTGATAAGTATGATCTCTATGGTCAAGTGGCATATCCCAAACATCACAGGCAATCTGATGTTCCTGAAATCTACCGCCTAGCAGCAAAGACAAAGGTATTGTCATGTTTCTTTATAGCTCTGGTGTTTTGGTTCTTCTGGGTATTCATATGTTGATTGATGTCAATTTTGACTGATTCAAAGGGTCTGTACTGGATAATTGATTGAGTACGCAAGATTTCCTTTCTAATATTTGATTGGTCATCTTAACAGTTGGTATATGAAGTACTCAATTCTGCTAAATGAAGCTAAAGAACGAGAGAGAATGTTGGTATATCTCGTTATATTAAAATTCCAATCTTACATCTCTTTATATAATACAATAACGGAACTAAAAAAGGAAAGAATAAATCTCCTACCAATTACAACCTATAATTATTTATTTACACCCAGAATGAAAAGATTTTTCTATCTAAAAATCTTTCTATTATACACGATTTCTTACACTCCCCCTCAAGTTGGATTGATTATATCCAACTTGCTTATGAAATCTTTGAAATCTTGTTGGGATAACCCTTTAGTGAGAATATCTGCTCTTTGCTCCTTTGTAGGGACATATACCATGCAAATGACTCTGTCTTCCACCTTCTCTCTAATGAAATGTCTATCAATCTCCACATGTTTTGTTCTATCATGTTGGACTTGGTTAAGTGAAATGTTAATGGCTGCTTTATTATCACAATAGAGCTTCATAGGTAATTTTATTCTAACCTTCAATTCCTCCAAGAGTTTCTTTAACCACAACCCTTCACATATCCCTTGTGCAGTTGCTCCGAACTCTACTTCGGCACTACTTCTTGCTACTATATTCTTTGTTTTTGCTTCTCCAAGGTTACCAAATTTTCCCATACAAAAGTGCAGTACCCTGACGTTGATCTCTTGTCTTCTACTGATCCTGCCCAATCTGCATCAGTAAATATTTCTACTTCCCTCTTTTCATTCTTTTTGAAGAATAATCCCTTTCCAGAGGTGCCTTTTAGATACCTGAGAATTTTGCACACTGCTTTTAAGTCAGTTTCCTTCGGAGAATGCATGTGTTGGCTTACAACGCTGACTGCAAAAGCAATGCTTGGTCTTGTGTGTGATAGGTAGATTAACTTACCAACCAGTTGTTGGTATCTTTCTTTATCCACCAGTTTTCCTGAACCATCTGTTCTTTTCCCACTTTTCCCACATTATAGGTGTGTTGCTTGGTTTACAACCAAGCATCCCAGTTTCAGACAACAAATCGAGAATGTATTTTCGTTGTGATATACTAATGCCCCTTTTTGATCTCTCGATCTCCATACCTAAGAAGTATCGTATCTGTCCCAAGTCTTTTACTTCAAATTCAGAGGCAAGGATTTTCTTCAGCCTGTCCATTTCAGTTACGTTGTCACTTGTAAGGATTATGTCGTCCACATACACAATCAGGATTGTTATTCTTCCTTGTTCAGATAGTCTGAAAAACAAAGTATGATCTGATTGCCCTTGTTGGTATCCTTGATTCCTCAGTACCTTTGCAAACATGTCAAACCAGGCTCTTGGTGATTGTTTGAGACCATATGACTTCTTGAGTTTACATACCCAGTTTATTCCGCCGTCATTACTAAACCCAGGTGGTACTGTCATAAAGACTTCCTCTTCTAGTTCTCCATTCAAAAATGCATTCTTAATATCGAGTTGCTGAAGTGGTCAATCTAAGTTCACTGCCAGGGATATGAGTACTCGAACTGTATTCAATTTTGCCACTGGTGCAAATGTCTCCAAGTAATCAACACCATATGTTTGTGTGTATCCCTTGGCTACCAGTCGAGCGTTATATCGTTCAATTGTCCCATCAACCTTATACTTTACATTGAAAACCCATTTACATCCAACTGGTCTCTTACCTTGTGGTAATTTCACCATCTCCCAAGTTTCATTCTTTTTCAACGCCCGCATTTCTTCCATAAAAGCTTCTCTCCATTTGGGTTTTTCTAAGGCCTCCTGAATATTTCTTGGGATTTCTGTATTGTCCAGATTAGCAATGAAAGTGAGAAATTGTGTAGATAGAGTGTTATAAGACATGAATTTAGATAAAGGGTGAAGAGTGCATGACCGAGTTTGTTTTCCGAGAGCAATAGGTAAATCATCACTTGAAGATCCAGAATTATCGGATAGGATTTCATTAGGCCCCGCCCTATCATCGGTTCTGATTCTTTTGCTGCCTCAGGTGCGAGATTTCCGTTGTACTTTGAGTTTGGCCTCCTTGAGTAAACTAACATCTCTTTGCCTTTTTGATTCCCTGCATCTCCCCCTGAATTAAAGTTTCCTTCTGTAGATGGCATATTTGATGTTGATGTATTGTCGTGTGTAGTATAGTTAGGAGGGGAGAGATCAAAGTTAAAAAACTCTTTAAACCGCTCTTCACTCCCGATCTCCCCCTGAAGAGAGGGTTTGTTGAAATATGGTGTTTTTTCAAAGAAAGTGACATCGAGGCTGACACAGATTTTCCCTGTGGATGGATCGTAGCATTTATATCCCTTTTGAGTAGGTGAGTATCCAAGGAACGCACATTTACGTGCACGAGGTTCTAATTTGTTCCGATGAGGAGAGTGAATATGGGTAAAGGCCACGCATCCAAACACTTTCAAAGGTAGATTAGAGTGAAGCCAAGTAACTGGGAAATGTGTTTGGAATATTTGAAGAGGTGAGTGGAATGACAAAGTACGACTAGGCATTCTATTGATTAGATATGTGGCTGTGAGGATGGCATCTCCCCAGAGGAGTTTAGGCATATTAGTAGTGAACATCAGAGCTCGGGCAACTTCTAGAAGGTGTCTATTTTTTCGTTCAGCGATCCCATTTTGCTGAGGGGTATTGACACATGAGGTTTGATGAATTATCCCATGGATTTGTAGATAATCACGTAGTGTATCGTTTATATATTCTGTGCCATTATCTGTGCGAAGTATTTGAATTTGTGCCTGGAATTGTGTTTGAATCATTTTATGGAAATTGATAAACACTGAGTGAACTTCAGATTTTTCTTTGAGTAGGTAGACCCAACAGACTGGGGTATGATCATCGATAAATGTGATAAACCATCTAATGTGTGTTCGATTTGGGGTTCGAGAGGGTTCCCATACGTCACTGTGAATTATAGTGAAGGGTTTAGATGGTTTGTATATAGAGTTTGGATACGAGGTACGCTGATGTTTCGCAAGTTCACAATTTTCACACTGGAAGTCAACTGATATTTTATTTGAAAATTTTGAAGGGATTATACGTTTCAAATACTGAAAATTTGGGTGGCCTAGTCTATAATGCCATAACAGAATTTCACTATCCTGAGAAACAGATACAGAGTCACAAATAGCAATTTGATGTAGTTTACTCACATCAGCTTCCTCAAAGTAGTACAGCCCCTCACACTCTTTAGCACTACCAATCGTCTTTCCCGATGAAAGGTCCTGAAAAATACAGTGAGATGAAAGAAATTTAGCACAGCAGTTGGAGTCTCTAGTTAGTTTGCTAATGGACAATAGATTACATGATAAATTTGGAACATGTAAGACAGAATCGAGGGTTATAGAGTCAGAAATTTTGATACTTCCTTTTCTGGCAACGGATGAGAGGGAGCCATCAGCAATTTTGACTTTAACATTGCCAGCACAGGTTGAATAAGAAGAGAAGGTGATATGCGTCGGTCATATGATCGGACGCTCCAGAGTCTATAATCCAAGGGGTTTTAGAATTTGCAGCGGTAAATAAAGCTCTCAAAAAATTACCTTTATGAGCTAGAGAGCTCGAAGGACCATTAGGGAGAGACTGACCAGACGTTTGGACACTGGAAAAAATTTGGTAGAGTTGTTCCAATTGTTCGGGGTTGAATGCACCATTTTGAGGCTGATTGACTTTTGTCTCGGCTTGATATCCTCGACTCCTAGTGTTTTGTCTCGGTTTCCAGTTGACAGGTTTTCCATGTAAGTCCTAACATGTATCTTCTTTGTGACCTGGCTTACGACAATATTCACACCAAGGCCGACCACATTGTTTTTTTACTTGACCCATTAGTGGATGGACCTTTTGATGACATACCCATGGGTTCGGGCCCATTGCTTCCTAGCCAAAAGCCCTTTCCACTTGCAAGACCCATTAAATTGTCTTGGCCCATTTACTAAAAAATCATTTCCTCTTTCCTCATTTGGGCCCATGAATAGTAGCCCAATTTTAGCCCTTTTAGTTTCAAGACAAGGGCTGAAACTTCATTCGAACCAGGCCCTTTCCCGTCACCTATCATCACCGATCGGCGAGTTTCTTCTCTCCGCACCTCCGAGAAGACTTCGCGAAGAGATGGCAGTGGTCGCCGGCCTAAGACGCGACCCTGACGTCCTCTAGGTTACGATTCAGACCAGCCAGGAACTCAAAAACCCTCTCCGTTTCAATTTTTTTCTTGTATCGTGCACTGTCATCTCCGCACTTCCAGCCTTCGTCACTACTGAGATCGAGCTCCTGCCAGAGTGAAGACATCTCCATAAAATAATTGGTAACTCCCCTTGTTCCTTGTTTTGTCTGCCATAACCGGGTCTTGACTTCGAAAATGTGCGATGCGTCCTCCGTGTTTGAGTAAGTGTCCCTCACGGCCTCCCACACTTCTTTTGCAGTAGGAAGAAACAGGAATGTCTTCCCTATTGCTGGTTTCATGGAGTTTACCAGCCAGGCGATAACCAAGGAGTTCTCTGAATTCCATCGTTGAAGAAGGGTCGAGTCTGTTGGTTTCTTCGAATCACCGGTGAGATACCCTAGCTTCCCTTTTCCATCAATCACGAGTTTTATTGATTGAGTCATTCACGATAATTCCTTCCGTTCAACTTTTCGACTGTTAGTTGAAAAGACGAGTTCTCGAGACCATGAGAACCAATTGTGGAGTTAACCTTCGTTTCGACTTGAGGGTCGTCGGATATGATTGACCCTGAACTGTTGACGGGAATTTCAGCCATAGATTGCTAGAATGAGGCAACCCTAGGCTCTGATACCATAAAGAACGAGAGAGAATGTTGGTATATCTCGTTATATTAAAATTTCAATCTTACATCTCTTTATATAATACAATAACGGAACTAAAAAAAGGAAAGAATAAATCTCCTACCAATTACAACCTATAATTATTTATTTACACCCAGAACTAAAAATCTTTCCATTATACACGATTTCCTACAAAAGCTTTCTCATTTCTGATGTTCCTAACTAGGCCGACCTATGCCAAGCATGTTTCAAGATTCTCTAATAATTTTGCTTGGTCAAAATCGTTGTCTTTTGGGCTTGTTAATCTAAATTGCTTGTTAGGAAAGATGATCAGTTCATTTGTGCCCCATTTCATGTCAAGTATTTTACAGAATACAATGGCACTGCTTGAGGAGCTGTTTTTGTCTTGTCATTGGGTGACTACATGGAAGATAAATTTCACAGAATCTATAATTTTACAAAATTATCAACACGTGGTCTATTTATTTTATGTCTTGTTTCATTGTCAAGTGTGAGATTGAATTTAAAGCTTCTTTAGAATGAGTCTTAGTTACCTTTTCTCCCTTGTTAAAATCATTCATTTTTGAATGAATCCTTGAGGAAAAAAGGTGGGGGGGTCTGATTTTCCATAAATATATCCAGAAAAACCAATCAACCAGTTGAAGCATCTAGTTCAATGGTTTCATTCCAGTCTTTTGGCATCCAGTTTTAAGCTATAAATGGACTGATTTTTGAACCCGTTCTGGTTTTTCTGATTGATGAATTAGCGGTCTTGTTTTGATAATGCTAGTTAAAAACCATTGTACAGCTATTTTGAGCACTTGCAGACGCTCCAACAATGATATTTTAAGTTGGAGTTGGAATGGGATTCAATTCTCTGGTGTCTTATGGCGTTGTTTCTCATTTCTGATGTTTGCTTGTTTAATATAATCCTTTGACGCAAAATGTAGAAGTCGTTGATCAGTGAATCAATGCTGAAAATTGGAGTTTGGTGGATGTGGTGAGTTAAATTCAGTTTGGGTTTTAAAGTGTGGGCGGCTTGTGTAATTTTGTTAGGCTGGAAAAACCTTAGCAGGTTGATGAATTTTGTGGATGACATGGCTTAATCTCGTTAATAATGGGTTTGATAAGGCTCCTGGACCAGACGGATTCTCATTCTCATTTTATAAGGCGTGTTGGGAGGTGGTGCGACGGGATATTATTGATGTTCTCATCTACTTTTTTGAGCGGGGTAGGTTTCTGAGAAGTTCTAATGCAACATTTATTGTGCTTGTCCCTAAGAAACCAGGAGCAACGAATATTAAGGATTTTCGCCCTATTAGCCTAGTCAGTGGGGTGTACAAGATTATTGCAAAAATCCTGGCGAATAGACTGAAGGAGGTGCTTGGGAAAGTGGTGTCTAAGTTTCAGAATGCTTTCGTGAAGGGTCGTCAGATTCTGGATTCAGTTCTAATTGCGAATGAATGCATTGATTCAAGACTAAGCCTTGGGGTTCCAAGGATGCTATGCAAGCTTGATATTCAGAAGGCTTATGATCATGTGAATTGGAGATTCCTCTTGTACATGCTTAAGCGATGTGGTTTTGGGGATAGGTGGTGCAAGTGGATTCAGTTCTGTATCTCCACTGTCTCATTCTCAGTTCTGGTCAATGGTACCCCCGAGGGTTATTTTCCGAGTAGCAGAGGGTTGAGACAAGGGGATCCATTATCTCCATTGTTGTTTGTTATTGTTATGGAGGCATTTAGCAGGATGCTTGAGAAAGCGAGGCACGAGAATTTGATTAAGGGTTTTACAGTCGGTCAACTGCAGGTGTCCCACTTGCTTTTTGCAGATGATACACTGATTTTATGTGAGGCGGATGCGGAGCAATTCAAGAACTTACGAAGGCTGCTCTTATGCTTCGAAGCGGTGTCTGGATTGAAGATAAATCTTGGGAAATCCGAGGTTATTCCAGTTGGGGAGGTCACTAATGTGGAGGAACTAGCTGCTATTATGGGTTGTAGGGTTGCTCAACTACCGATATCTTATCTTGGACTCCCTTTAGGAGGGCGTTTTAAAAGTATTAACATTTGGAATACTATTGTGGAAAAGGTTGAAAGGAGGTTGGCGGGGTGGAAGCGTATGTATCTGTCGAAGGGAGGTCGTCTTACTCTCATTAAATCTACTCTATCAAATATCCCTACATATTTTCTGTCACTGTTTCCTATTCCTGTTGCAGTGGCAAATAGATTAGAGAAGATTCAAAGAGATTTTCTGTGGGCAGGGGCGGGAGAGGAGATGAAACTTCATTTGGTGAATTGGGGAGTTGTTTGCTCTCCTACGAGGACGGGGGGCCTCGGATTGAGGAGACTTACCTTGTTTAACAAGGCACTTTTGGGCAAATGGCTATGGCGGTTTGGAGTTGAAAGGGAGAGCTTCTGGAGAGAACTCATTGGGGCGAAGTATGGGGTGTTGGAGGGGGGATGGTGTTCAGGTGAGGGTCGTGGGTCTTATGGGGTAAGTTTGTGGAGGTACATTCGACGTGGGTGGAGCGACCTTCGGGACAAATTGACTTTTGAGGTGGGGAATGGAAATTATATCCGATTTTGGGATGACTGTTGGTGTGGAGATATACCGCTAAAGGTAAGATTTCCCTCCCTACATCGCATTTCTATGGAGTCCTCTGCTATGGTGAAGGACGTTTTAGACATACATAATGGGAGTTATAGTTGGAATGTTATCTTTCAGAGGGGTTTGCAGGATTGGGAATTGGATGAGTATGCACTGTTCTTAACCTATTTGTATGAGGTGAATATTCGGGTTGGAGATGATGATTGTAGCAGATGGAGTTTGGCTTGGAATGGTGCTTTCTCAGTACGTTCTTATTTTCAATCTTTGTTGGGACCTGTGGAGGCTTCACTCCCCTGGAGGATGGTGTGGCAATGTAAGCTGCCTCCACGAGTGGCATTTCTGCTGTGGACGGTGGTGAGGGGACAGGCATTAACAATAGACAACCTCCGTCGAAAGGGCTTTTATGTTATCGAGTGGTGCCATATGTGTAGGAGGGACGGGGAGACGCATGATCACTTGTTCATTCACTGTGACGGTGTTCGTTGGATGTGGAATAATATTCTGGCTTCTCAGCATATAGATTGGGTGTTGCCTAGACGTATGGAGGACGTGTTGTGGGCATGAAGGAGAAAGTTTCGTGATAAAGATTGCAAGCTAGCTTGGAATCTTATCCCGGGCTGTATCACATGGTGTGTGTGGAGAGAAAGAAACAACCGATGTTTCGAAGATCAAACTCGGACTACAGAGCAAATTAGAGAATTATTTTACCTGACTTTGTATAGTTGGTTTAATGTCGCGGCTAGTAATCCTATAGAGAGGCTGCCTAATTTCACGTCTTTTCTTTCTTGTTTGAGTTGATTATACACTTCCTGTGTATTTTTCTTTTAGTAATAAAATTTTTTGGATTATCTATCAAAAAAAAAAAAATGTACCACATTCTTTAGTCCTTGTGAAAAAGGTATCTTCCCAACATTCTATCCAAATGCCTTCCGTCTGCCAAATTTAGAACAATAAACTGTAGTTTCAAATCAGTTTTGAAGACATTAAAATGCAGAAATGGAAGACTGTTAAAAATATCTGAAACAATTCCTAGCCTTTCTTTGAACATAAGGTTAGAACGTAACTTGAATCTTCTACAGGAACAGTGCAAACCACTGGGTCTCATTTTCAAATTGGTCCTCTGCTGACTTAGTTGTGGAAAAAGTGGGATGCTTGTTACAAAGCATGAGAAGTCCCATCAAACATGCATCAAGATGAAGGCCCGTTAAGATGAGTTGGTCTTCAAATTGACTCAATAACAGTCTGAGCGTAAATCTTGAGGCAAATCCCAACCAGAAAAATGGGAGCATGGACTTTTGTTTAATTTTCTTGGGGACTTGGAGCATAATAATTCATGTTAACTGAAACTTACATTGAATTGCATGTTAATATTTCTGTTCATATATGTGGGTTAATATTCCATGTGTGTGAACAATCTCACCATCTCCCACATACCCTTTGCTTAGAGGAATTTGTTTTAAAATACTACTTCTGGTGAAACTTATTGGGCTTAAATTGATTTTTATTGACAGGGTGTTTTCATCAATCCAGCTTTCATCGAGCCTTTTGGACTTACTCTAATTGAGGTACACCTTTAGTTTATATGCATGTTTAGTTTTGACCGTACTATTTTGTTCAGATAACAAGTGTAATTTCTTTTCCATTATACAGGCTGCAGCATATGGTTTACCAATTGTTGCCACAAAAAATGGTGGTCCTGTTGACATACACAGGGTATTTCTACTCCTTTTTCTAATATATATTAAGTAATACGGATTTTATTGTTACTATTTGTCTCCTGAAACTTACATGTCTCAACACTGATTTTTAATTTTTGTTGCAGGTTCTGGACAATGGTCTCCTTGTGGATCCCCACGGTCAGCAGTCCATTGCTGATGCTCTTTTGAAGCTGGTTGCGGACAAGCATCTCTGGGCAAAGTGCAGAGCGAATGGACTGAAAAATATTCACCTTTTCTCCTGGCCAGAACACTGTAAAACATACCTATCTAAAATAGCAGGTTGCAAACCAAGGCAACCACGTTGGTTAAGAAATGATGATGATGATGAAAATTCCGAATCAGATTCACCAAGTGATTCCTTGAGAGATATACAGGACATCTCCTTGAACTTGAAGTTTTCACTCGATGGAGATAAAAATGAGAGCCAAGAAAATGTTGATGAGTCTTTAGACCCTGAAAATCGTAAAAGTAAGCTAGAAAATGATGTTTTGAAGTGGTCTAGGGGTGTTCTGAAGAAATCTGGATCCGCTGATAAAGGAGACCAGAATTCTGCTGCTGGTAAGTTCCCATCATTGAGGAGGAGGAAACATATTTTCGTGATTGCTGTGGATTCTGACACAAGTACAGATCTTTCTGAAAGTGTTCGTAAGATTTTTGAGGCTGTAGAGAAGGAAAGGACTGAAGGCTTAATTGGATTTATATTAGCGACATCCTTCAACATTACAGAATTACGTTCTTTTCTGCATTCAGAGGGCTTGAACCCTACCGATTTTGATGCATTTATTTGCAATAGTGGTGGCGATCTTTATTATTCATCTCTTCATTCAGAAGATAACCCTTTTGTAGTGGACCTGTATTATCATTCACAAATTGAGTACCGCTGGGGTGGTGAAGGTTTGAGAAAGACTTTGGTGAGATGGGCATCTTCTATAACAGATAAGAAGGGAGAAAAAGAAGATCACCTTGTTGTTGAAGATGAAGAGACTTCAGCTGACTACTGCTATTCTTTCAAAGTTCGGAAGCCTGGAGTGGTAAATCTATTTCTTTCATACCCTTCTTTTTATGATCTTTTTGGGTTTCGAGCATTTCTTGGTGCCAAGTTGAGACTATAATGGAGTTCTTAGTATCTCATTAGTTGTACCATGGTCTACTTGGACTGTGATAGGTAATCCTATTTCACTTGACAATGTTGTTTTTTTGCAGGTTCCCCCTGTTAAGGAAATAAGAAAGATAATGAGAATTCAGGCACTACGTTGTCATGTTATTTATTGTCAAAATGGAAGTAGGATTAATGTAATTCCAGTACTGGCATCTCGATCCCAAGCATTAAGGTAAAATTTCTACTGGTAGTTTGGGTACATCTGTTGTAGTAGTTTATTTATCTGTTCTTTTCCATGTCATATTTTTTTGAACTTGCATGTCGCATGACTCCAAAAATGTTTGATACCAATAATAGGGCTCTAGTTTGAAGATTGTATCAGTTCTCGAAGAAAATAATCTGTCTTCCTTCCCTCTCACCCTTCTACCCCACTTCCTGCAGCAGAATAGGTTGTCCACTAATTCCTAAAAAATAATCTTATATTCTCAAAATTTTAGCTTTTTCTACAAATGCAGCCTCGCCTCCACTAGAAGATAGTAAAAGATGGATGACAACTAAGAACCACCATCAATTTTATGTGCATTACAACCATAGGCTATCAACTTTTTGAAGTTATATCGTTTGATGCAAAGTCAAAGAAGCATTCGTGTTATATTGCAGTCTCTTTAGAATTGAATAATATATCGTGTCTTTTTCTGAATCATTTACTGCTGGTTGAATTGTATAGAGATAGTTTTGTATCAGAATTAGTGTACCTCGTAAATTACTAAAAAGGTTCTCATTGCATTTGTTAAAAATGGACTCTTGTGCTTTGATCCCAATGATCATCTTTACCTATGGGACACAAGGCATACATTTATGATGCCATTTTGTATATCTTGTGGATCTTATGTTAGCTGGAATTAACGCGTAAACATCGGTCTCTAGGTATTTGTATCTTCGTTGGGGTATGGACTTATCGAAGGTGGTGGTTTTCGTTGGGGAAAGTGGAGATACTGACTATGAAGGACTGCTTGGTGGTATTCACAAGTCTGTAGTATTGAAAGGAGTTTGCAGCAGTGCAAACAACCAAGTCCATGCTAACAGAAGCTACCCCCTTACAGACGTCATATTGCTTGACAGTCCCAATGTTGTTCGGACGACTGAAGAATGTAGCAGTGCTGATCTACGGGCCTCCTTGGATGAGCTCGGGGTCCTAAAGGGTTTATAATACCTACTTAACTGCTCTATGTAAGTTTTCAGCCTAAAATAAAATCTTGAATTATGATGGGTCTGTTCCCATTGTTACATTGTGAAAGCTTTATATAATTTCAAGTTTGATTCGAAATCTTTGTGAATGACATTATTCTTTTATTGCTCTTTTTGGAGGAAAAGATGCACAGCTGAAACATTTCTTTTCCAATTACTGATTCTTTCTTGTATTTAGAAATAAGGAGATGAAATTCAATAATACATCATAAGCTCAGTGCGAATAAACTGTTACACCATCTCGTGGATTCGTTCGCTTGCAGAATCAAAGGATGAACTCTCTCTGACCACTTCACTCCTTTTACGGTCTGATGGGCTCGGAAATGGTCGTTGAACAAACTCTCCTACCCTCATCCCAAGACCATCCTCTCTCGTGCTATCTCCCAACTCTGCCTCCATTATTGTCCTCATGCCCTTGTAACCTCCGAGAATGAAAAATTTATGTCAATCGAATTAATTTAAGTTTGGCAAAAAAGTAGCTTTCTTATAAGAAGTTGGCAGACTTGCAAATTGTAGGGATCACAATAAATGCAATTTTAGGTCCCACAGTTTATAAGTCAAATAAGTTAGGAATTTTCAACTTACTTGTCTTATAAGCTGCGGGAATTACAATTGCGTGTATTATGGTCCCTACAAATTTAAGTCCACCATCTGCTTATAATAAAGCTTCTTTTTTGCCGATCTTATATTAATTGGCTAGACAATAAAATTTTCATTACCAGAGGTGACG
Source organism: Fraxinus excelsior (assembly GCA_019097785.1). Taxonomy (NCBI): domain Eukaryota; kingdom Viridiplantae; phylum Streptophyta; class Magnoliopsida; order Lamiales; family Oleaceae; genus Fraxinus; species Fraxinus excelsior. The sequence continues at coordinate 3,220,714 of CM032627.1, forward strand.
AGGAACTTGAGCACAGCAATGGAGGCAGAGTTGATGGAGGTAGCACGAGGAAGGACGGTCTTTGTTCGAGGATTGGTTTGCTGACCATTTTCCGAGGGCATCTGTTGGAGATAGGAGCGATGTCAGGGACCCACAATTGCGTGGATTTTGCTCCACAGTGATTTCTCTAGCTTATGAGAAAATTATCTTTTTGCGAAACACGCCAGTAACTTGCATTTGAACAAAGAACTGGTCCTTTAACAAAGGCTTCTGTTCAGCCATGGAGGGCAGTTGTCCTCTGCATCAAGCCCTCTGGCAACCATTAAAAAAACATAAGTTGACTCAAGGAAACACAGGACAAACCAAATCATAATCTAGGGAATATAACCTACCAATGAATATCAGTACCAATGTTATGGCAGATTTTTTATTGTCAGATGTTACAAATGACTGATTCAATGTTAATGATAGGTAGATGCAGTGGATGAATCTAAATGAGCACGGGCGATCGTCCAATATAAGGGAAAAAAATATGGTGGAACCAGCATGAGTGGTCGGAGGGACTCATCGGGTGCTGGCTCTACCCAAGGGCGGAGCCAACTTGTCGGGCTAGGGGGGGGGGGGGGGCTAGAGATGAAGGGGTGGGAGGTCACGGGGGTTCGGGGGCAGAGCCCCCGAATTTTTTTTTGGAAAATTAGTATGAATTCTAGAGCAAAAAAGACGTCTACTGCCGTCATTTGGGTTTTTTGTTCCGAAGTCTAATTATAGGGGGTATTAGTCTTTTAAACATCTTTCAGGCTTTCTAGTGTTCGCCCATGCACTAGCCATTTGTAATCTCTTGCTGTTTTCAATCTATTGTAATTCTAGCTTTCAAGCAATTAATGATCAGTTATATTCAATGTTATTTCAATTGAATAAAAAAAAAAAATTTTCTTTAAATTGTAATCAAATTGTTTTTCGTCCCCGAAACGGATACCGAGGAATAGGTGGAAGGTAGTTTAGTGAAGCAGACTACTGCCGCACGACGTCCAATTCTATGTCAAGAAGAAAGGTAACCCGTGAAATTGTGTAAGAGACTTGCGGCTCAAGATCTCGTTAATAAAGCTATGGAAACTGATCCTAATTCCTCAAACACCACTCGGGATGTGGTAAATGTTCAAAAGATGAACACAAAACAACGCTGGATGTGCTTGAAGTGACAAACACTAGATTGTGTTTTTGCCATGGAAAACCTCGGAGAAAAGGTCGAAGTGGCCGAGACGGAAATTCGGGAACTACGCATCCAACTGGATGAAAGCTAAGAGGCTTGCGCAGCGATGTCTGACGCTGTTGCTACCATACCTATCTGCAGGATGAGATGGAAGCGTTGAAAGCTCAATTACTAGTGCTTCAACGCACGGTTGGCAATGGGCAAGCCACCGCACAAGAGCCTGTGCATAGGCTCCGAATTCCAGAACCGTGTGCATACTGAGGTGCACGCGATGCTAATGAAGTTGAGAACTTCTTAGTTATCGATATGGAAAACAATACTTTTTTCTTGCCGGCTTCGATCAATGACGAAGCGAGAAAGGTTACAACATCTACCATGTATTTTGGTGGGGATGCAAAACTGTGGTGGCAAAATAAGTATGTTGATATTCAGACCAACAGGGTTGGAATAGATTCTTGGGATTTTCTCAAGGAAGCTATCAGATCTCAGTTCTTCCAGAGAATGTGAATATGAGGCACGTCGGGACACTTTACGGAATTGAAAACTACAAGCTCCATCGCAGGGAGTATGTGTGTAAGCCCTTTTTAGGACATTATGCTGAATATTCGAGATATGTCAAAAAATGATAAGCTATTTACCTTCATGGAAGGGTTGAAACCGTGGACACGCACGGAGCTTCAAAGACAAAAGGTTGCTGATTTGAGCACGGCCATGAGAGCCGTCGAATGTAGGAATTGACTATCAGTCGAATCTAGAAAGATCGACCTTCTGGGAGTAGTCAATCAGTTGGAGGTGAAAATAGACCTCATAGAAAAATAGCTTTAAACTCAAAGGGGGGAGAGCGTTACCATCAGAATCGGGGAGGAACCTATCAAAACAGTCGTCAAGGAAACTACAGTGGCAGCACAGTAATAACTGGACAAAGGAAAAGAGACGGGGCAGATATGCTGATGTCAACTTCCCTAATTGATAGAGTGCTTTTTCTCCTCGAAGGACCCCATAAGGTGTCGGAATGTCCTCAGAAACATATGGTGAACGCATATTGCCAACTAGCAAGTGGTGGATCGAGTTCAAATCAAGATGCCCCACAAGCTATCGTTCATGGTGAGACTGATTCCGAAGAGGACGAGGATGTATGTGTGTACGTTCTCGCATCGGTGTAATACAATATCACACAGAGCTACAAAAAGGGACGATGTTCCATCGAAAGAGCCAAAGATGGAGGAATCGGAAATTCGTATTTATAAGGCCAAGGGCCTAATGTACTTTGATGTGAAGATCAATGGAAAGCCACTAAGAGCTATGGTGGATACGGGTGCTACCCAAAACTACCTCGCAAGTTCCGAGAGTTAGAGCGACTCGGACTTGTTCTGGAGAAATGTAGCGGGAAAGTTAAGGCAATCAATTCTGTTGCCCAACCAATAGCTGGAATAGCAAAATCTGTGGCAATCAAAACATATCCTTTTGAAGGAAAGAAAAGATCTATCAGGCACGTTCAATGGATGATTTCAAACTCGTTCTGGGATTGGAATTTCTTCGAGATAGTAAGACGGTTGTGTTGCCGTCTATGCCGATTCATTTGATGATGATGTGGAGTAAAACCATGTGTCATCACAACTCAGGGTGGGAAGATAGGCGAGAAGAGTATCTCGGCCATGCAGTTTAACAAGGGTTTCAAGAGGAATGAGCCCTCATTTTTGTACACTCTTCGACTAGATGAGATCGAAGATAAAGGCAAACAGGGGGTTCCTATTCCAAAAAAACTCTGGTCAACAGGCTTGTTAAGATATTTGTAGGACCATTGCCGGAGGAGAATTGTTACCAAATTGAATTGCCACCAAGAAAAGGACAATCGATCATAGAGATCGAAACTTATTCCAGGTTGACTAAGCCTCCTTCTAACTTAGAGCTACCGTACCGTATGGTTCAGCCAGAGCTTGAAGAGTTTTAGAAATAGTTGGGAGAAATGCTAGAGAGTGGGATTATAGTACCCGCGAAATCACCATATATGGAACTCCCGTGTTGTTTTAGAAAAAGGCCGATGGTTCTCTCAGAATGTGTTACGACTATCGAGCCTTGAACAAGATCACTGTAAGAATAGCTATCCTATTACGCTAGTCGTCCGGATTTGCTACAGATTCGATTCGATTAAGCACGGGCTAAGGTACGTATAACCAAGATTGTCTTAGATCGAGATTACTGGCAAGTTCGAATTAAGGAGGGAGATGAAGCCAAAACTACGGTGGTAACCAGATATGGAGCCTTTGAATTTAAGTAATGCCTTCTCGGACTTGACAAACGCTCTCCAGCAACTATTTTTGTGCAACGATGATGAATCAGGTACTTCACTGGTTTTTGGATGACTTTGTGGTGGTGTACCTGGATGACATAGTCATCTATAGCGAAACATTGGAGGAACATGTGAAACATGTGAGAAAGGTTTTTAAGCGGCTAAGAGAGAATGAACTCTATGCCAAACCGTCCAAATCTTCATTTCGCTCAGACGTTAATCAGTTTTTTGGGTTACATCATCGAGCAAGGCAGAATACGCATGGAGGCGAAGAGGGTTACAGCCATCAAAGATTGGCAACCACAAAAGAATGTACATGATTTCGTTTCGTCTTAGGGGGCTATGCCAACTATTATCGCCTGAATATTGTAAAGGAGATTACTCAAGAAAATTGCTCATTGGCCACCTTACAGAAATTGACAAAAGTAAGGATAGAAGATTGGGATTGGTCTCCAATTGCCAAACTGCTTTCGAAAAGTTGAAAAAATCTATGTGAACGAACCCAGTGTTAGCCTTACCAGATATGACAAAACCTTTCAAAGTACACACTGATGCCTTAGACTTTGCACTTGGTGGAGTCCTCATGCAAGAAGGACATCCAGTTGTCCAGTACGAAAGTCGGAAGTGGAATTCCGGCAGGAAACGTCGTTATTTCGGCTCACGAAAAGAGTTATTGGCCGGGTAGTAGCGGTAGTTCATTGCCTCCGGGGATGGCGTCACTATCTACTTGGGTCTCCATTTATTGTGAAGACAGATAATACTGCAGTGAGCCACTTCATGTCCCAAACCGAAACTATCGAGGAAACAGGCTCGTTGGCAGGAGCTTCTGTCAGAATTCAATTTTATGCTAGAGTATCGTCCTGGATCTAGTAATCATGTTGCTGATGCTCTTAGTCGCCGCGCCGACCTAGCCACCATTTGCTATATGGCTACTCTTTCAGGGAGCGCAGTGACTACAAACACAAGGGACCAAATTCGGGCACTTTTGGATAAGGACCCGGCTACTCAATATTTGGTTGACCTCATCAAGCAGGGCAAAACTCGTCAGTTCTGGCTCGATGAGGGTCTAGTAAAGACTAAAGGAGACCGCCTTTATGTTCCTAAAGGCGGAGATTTGAGGAAATCATTAATCACAGAGTGCCACGACACGATTTGGGCAGGGCATCCTGGAGAGGAACGCACTTTGGCATTATTGCAACATGCATACTACTGGCCTCAAATGAGGGAACATAGCAACTTATGTGAAAACTTGCCTTGTGTGTCAACAAGATAAGTCAAATCATCAGAAAAAGGCTGGCTTACTGCAGCCCCTTTCCGTCCCAACTAGACCATTCGAGAGTGTATCGATGGACTACATCACCAGTTTGCCAAAGGTTGGAGATTTTAGCACAATCATCGTCGTGGTAGACCGTCTATCCAAATATGCAACTTTCATCGCAGCACCCAAGTATGTATCAGCCGAAGAGACAGCTCAGCTCTTCTTCAAACATATTGTCAAATACTGGGGACTGCCTAAGGACATCGTTAGTGATCGGGATCCTCGATTCACTGGCATATTTTGGACCGAGTTGTTCAAACTTCTTGGTTGAACTTTGAGCATGAGCTCTAGCTTTCACCCCCAATCTGACGGACAGACCGAGCGCTTCAATTCTATGTTGGAAGAATATCTTCAGCACTTTATCTCTACTTCGCAGAAAAATTGGGTGAAGCTATTGGATGCGACACAGATGTGTTTCAATGCCCAAAAGAGCTCTTCCACCAATAAGAGTCCTTTTGAGATTGCTACTGGCCAGCAACCGTTACTCCCTCACACTGTAGACATTGATCAAAGAACCAAGTCCCCTCAAGCAAAAAGCTTCTCTCAAGAGTGGAAACGAAATATTGACATTGCTCGAAGTTATCTTGAGAAAGCTCAGAAACGGTACAAGAAGGCTGCAGATCTAAAGCGCCGTTTTGTGGAATTTAATGTTGGAGATCTGGTAATGGTGAAGCTCCCTGACAGAAACTGTTATAAACTGACGAGAGGGAAAGATTCAAGACTGGTGCCAAAGTATATTGGACCATTACCCATTGTGAAGAGGATTGGCAAAGTCGCATACAGAGTTGCACTCCCTTCATGGTGCAAAATCCACAAGGTCCTTCATGTTGGCGTACTCAAGCCATACTTTGCCGACAAGGAGGATGCATCCAGAAATGAACCAAAGCGACCGGTGTTTGAACTGAAAAGAGCTGAAAAGAGGGTTGCTGAAGAGATTCTTGACCACCGAACCACTCGAGCTTCTAGAAAACATCATCAAGAGTACTTGGTCAAATGGAGTGGATGCAGCAGCGAGGAGAATACTTGGAAAAGTGAAAAAGACCTTGAAGCCTTCAAGTCATTAATTGAAGTATATCATTCATTGCTGGCTACGAGGACGTCGCCAAAACAAGTGGGGGAGAATGTCACGGACTGCAGCTTTACTTAAGCCCTGTGACGCTATCATTGTAAATATTTTAATTCATTTCGTTAAATAGATGGAAAATAGGAAAATTTTAGTATGATTCTAGAGCCAAAAGACGTCTACTGCCGTCATTTGGGTTTTTGTTCCGAAGTCTATTATAGGGGGTATTAGTCTTTCAAACATTTTCAAGCTTTCTAGTGTTCGCCCCCTGCACTAGCCAATTGTAATCTCTTGCTTTCAATCTATTGTAATTTCTAGCTTTCAAGCAATCAATGATCAAGTTATGTTCAATGTATTTCAATTTCGTGTTGCAAGCTTTCTTTAAATTGTAATCAAATTGTCTTTCGTCCCGAAACGACCGAGAAGGCGGAAGGTAGTCTTGCGGAGCAGACTACTGCCGCATGGTGTCCCTTTCTGTGTCAAGAAGAAAGGTAACCCGTGAAACCAGGGGCAGAGCCAGCTGGTCGGGCTAGGGGGGCTAGAGATGAAGGGGTGGGAGGTCACGGGGGTTCGGGGGCAGAGCCCCCGAATTTTTTTTTTTTGAATACGTTATTAATTCATTCTTTGTATACATCATTTCCAACCTAAAAACGTATTTACGACATTCTCCACGGAAATATTTTATTATCAATGCATTTTAGCAAAATCCACTTTAGATAAAGGAGATAAACAAATTACTACATAGTTTTATGTTCATTTCGAGTGGTGATATAACTAAGAATAAATCAAATTGGAGTTGATTAAGGACAATTGAAAACCATCTCTTCTTTTTCAATTTTAGAAATGGAAAGTATTTCTTCTCCTTAAAAAAAATAAAAAAAATAAAAAATTGCCCAAAGTTCAGCATGGGCTTGTGCCCACCCTGGACTCAACGTGGCTCCGCCACTGGCTCTACCCCTGGGTAGATGGAGATAGCACGAGGAAATTGTTCGAGAGTTGAGGAATGAAGATGGGTCAAAATAGGAGGGTTGGAGGACCATTCAGGCCATGAAATTGTTTAAGATAGAATCCATACGTAGATTTTGGAAATGAATGAAACTCCGTTACATCCTTGAACACTCCGAGAACATTTCCTTAATAAGAACATGGCATGCATGATGCTTCCAGTGAAAACCTTATGGTCGTAGCAGTGAAAGTAAATGTAAGAGAGGGTGCTTGTGTTTCTTGAATGGATATCGCCCTTCTTTATGAAGGTGTTTTTCATGTTATATTTGATCACGGGTGTAAGTCACGTGACCTAAAACCGCGGTGGTCCTAGGGTTTACTTTGTGCCAGCGGCCGCTGATTTTCTTCTCTTTTCTGTGGTTGAAATCAATGGTTTTCTTGTTGGGTCATTTTTTGCTTATTTTGTTGATTTTATGAAATAATGCAAGATTTGTTGACGATTTACTATTTGATATCGGGCAAGAGTAGTGGCCTTAAATCCCATTCGCCATCTAGGCTTACCTTGTCAATACCATTGTCCGTTGATTTCTTCTCCCATCGATGGGCTGAAATCGATGATTTTTTTTTCGTTGGGCCGAGTCTGGCTTACTTTGTTGATCCAATGAAATAACTCAAGTTTTGCTTGGGATTTACCTTTGGAAATTGGCACTTTGCATTTTTTGTTAATACTAGTTTTACACCCGTGCAATGCACGGGTTGTTGTATTTTGAAGGTAATATTAGTGTCTTGAATGTTAAGATTAGATGGGAAATTGTATTATAAAATTTCATTACGTACATTTGTATAAAAGAAATAATGTTTCATAAAAAATCCTCGTTTTCACTATCTTAGAAGTACATAAATACTTACACATCAAATTAGGTTCTTGGCCAAACACCACTTAATTCAAAGGTCAAATAACCAAAGCACATATGCACGCACTTTATTATAAAAACAAAACATAAATTAAACCCATGTAAAAATAATCAAACCCTGACCTTGACATTTCCTGTCAAGATGAGAGCTAGCAATAGCAGCTGAAGAAGCGGGAATCAACATAAGCCGCAATTGGGCATCTATTGATGCCAATTTCTCCAAATTCCTATTGGCCATCAATTTTTTCCCTCTTTTATCTTGAACCCAAATTTTGAATCCAAAAATGGACTGAAACAGGGAAATACCTTGCAAAAGATGAGAAAAGGCAGCGACAATCACGAATTTGATAGAAATCAAAGTGAAAGTAAATTTTGATCCCGACCCACAAAGTTACATTGAAAAAAGAAATATCTAAAATATTAGCCAAACAAAAGAAAACAATAGAGATGCAGCCCGTGCAAAAAGGAATTGCATTATAAAATGATAGTTTTTTTTTACTATTTCTATGGGTCCATAAATTGAAACTTTCGTGTAAAAGTTCTCGATACAAAACAAAACCTTCAAATGTAACATGGTCAGTGCCTAGAAATTTCTCTGGTTTAAGGAGGAAACAACTTTCAATGCGGTTCCGACATTAAAAGAAAGTCATTTAGTAGATTAGTACCATCAATGAAGAATTTATGCAGTTAATCCCCCCAACAACCTAATTAAAAAAGTAATACTTTGCCTTTTAGTGAAAATATTATGTTAACCATTGAACCAAGTTGTAATTGTAAATTACTATAGAACCAAAAATCCAAAAAAATGAAACGCTGTATGTCAACAACCTGATCAATTAATTCTAGGTTTGTCATCCCCTAGCCTCTCTTTCAATGTGTTTGAGAAAAAGAGATTAAACGTTGTATCCATGATGTATGGGTAAATATAGGAGCAAACAACCTAAAAGTGGACACAAGAAAAGATTTTCAGAAAATAATATCTAAAGCAGTCCCAATATATTAGGCAATGAATCACCTAGTATATTCATCTCTTTTTCAATATTTCTACAATTTAGCCAAGACTAAAGTAATATGCAGCACTACGAAAATAATGTTAAATTACAATTTTGGCCTTGTTATGTAAATAACTGCAACAATATTATTCAACTTTTGCTTTTTGTGGCACAACTTGAAGTGATACAAAGCAGAAAATATGAAATCAAGTGCCCAAAGCTACAATAGTTTGTGTACATTGACAATTTCTTTTAATTGTGTTGAATACAAGACATTCACTAATTTGTAATTTTAAATACAGTCTAAGAAGTTAAAAACAAAATTCAAGGTGAGCATGTCTTGCATATAAAATACGTAGTCCAAGTCTAAATTTTAATTTAATTAATCTAGTAATAAATGTTTTGGACTCCGAGTGCAGTAGGAATTTGTACATTTGCCTTTTGAGCTAAATAAAGGAACTCTTTAACAGTTTTTCGTGCTAATTTGAGAAAATATATTTACTAATGTAGGGATGAACTATGCTAAATTGGCTTTAAAATCCCGTGAGCAGCTCTTATCACTTTCGTCAATACCTTCAACAATCCTTTTGACAAGACAACCCACTTGAGTGCTTTCTATATATGGTTTATATGCTATCAGAATATCACGAGAATGCTTGCAGAAATGTCCTATCACAAAGTCCTCGAAATGCTACGAGCAACACAACACAAAACTTAAATCAGTATATAATGAAGTCGTCACCCAAAAGGAAATAATAAATTGAAATTAATCACCAAAATATGCAAGGAATGAAATGCCTATAATAACAGTAGTACATAGAAAGGATCTCAATTTCATCTTACCTTCGGGGCCGCCTCATATTGTACACCATCGTTTGGAGAGAATGGATAAAAGTATTCTCATTGTATACTAGGGAACACTTTTCTCCACTCGCTGAACCACTCATATTTACACATCCAGACTCATTAAAATAAGGCTTAGCATTCAAAAGTAGGCCTTATATAAAGACCAAAACATGTAGCATAGTTGATATATCATGGATCCACTTCTACTTTTGACTACCACTCCAAGTGTTGAGAAGGCTTAGGCATACTTTGCCACAATTGTACAAGTCTTGATTGATGCGAAGTCCAGCAGAGTGATAATGGACTTGCTGCAACAAGTGAGTTAGCCTTAATGGAAGATAATGTATTGACATATTCGAAAGTGTACAAGGGGTTGGACACAAAAATATCTGAAACATAAATGTGAAATATTGGGATAGCTTTCAGGAAAGAAGATGTCGAAGAAAAAGAGACCATCATGGTACGGAGTCTATTCTACTCCTACTATCATAGCCTTCAAAAGATTCATTCTGAATTCATAGACACATATAAATATGGTATCTGATAGAGTGGCAACAAAAATATAGAAGGTGAGGAATTGATTTATTCTAACAAACTCAGCAAAATGATGTAACGCCTTTAGTTTTAACAAAATGCACATGGACTATAACTAAATTTGCTCAAATATCATCATAAATTGATCCTGAATTTTCAAAGAGCTTACCAGGAAAATCAGGTAATATCTTGAAGTAAAAAATTATAGAGTTCATAAGTATGATTAGAAGCTCATAGAGAAAATGAAAATGGCTGAAATTAAAACGAATTATGGTTAATGGAAAAATTTATACCATGCATTAATAATGATTAGACAAAAAAGTAATAATAACTAACCTGTTATCAAGAGTATAGGCACGAGAGTTTTTGAAGTTTTCTTAGCTATAGTCACTTCCATCATGTTTGTAACTTTAGAGTACTATGTTTCCATAAATCCAAGTAAGTGTGAAAAATATACACAAATATCATAAAGCCTGAAATATTCCAAAGCTAAATTAGTTATAGAAAAAAGAAATAACAGAAATCAGTAATATAATTATAACAATGAGCGACTAAGATATGTGACAAATACTTACGAAGAAGTTATATTTCTACAAATGAATGAATGAGAGAATTTCTCCATAGACAACATTTTTCGTACATGTACTGTGTAAATTGTCAGGGCTTGATGTTTTTAGTAAAACCTTTAAAGATTTGCTTATTTTAGCTCTTGACAATGCTACATAAAGTTGACCATGACAGAAAACTGGTTCAGGAATATACAAACCAATGTAATCAAGTGTTTGATCTTGTACTTTATTTATCGTCATTGCAAAATATGATCTAATCGGGAATTGAGTTCTTTTAAAATGAATTAAAGTTTGATCATTTTTCAGAGGTACAAAAGGAATTCTTCGTAAGAAAACATGTTTCCCACAATATTCACCAATTGTAATTTCAGCAAAAATTACATTCTTATCAAATTTTCGACAAGTAAGGCGTGTTCCATTGTATAAGCCTTCAGAAGGATTGATGTTCCGCAATAACATCACAGGACAATTTATCTTAAACTTCAATTCATGAGGCGGAATACTATTTGGAGTCATAGTATTCAAGAAATCTTCCTGTAGGCCGTGTTCTGATTTGTCAATTACTTCATCAAAGCTATAATATGTGAAAATTGTACCAAGAATCCGATCAAGTAAAATTTTGTTAATATGATCAACACATTCATTTCTAGGCATAAGAATTACTCGATTTCCCATCGTATGTAAATTATCAACATATGCTTCTATATTTGGAAAAACGTGATTTATCAAAATTTTCAGATATGTAATTTCATTCTCAAATGGTACAATTATATTGCTCGGAAGCTGAATGCAGTTACAACTGTGTTCTTCCTCTGTTCTATTTCCAACTCTAAGCAAATAATCAGAAAATGTGGGATCCAATTTTGTTCGCATGTTCTCAACCAACTGTAGATGTGAATACAAAGGCCATAAGTCAAAGAAGGCTAAGCTAGCTTTCACTATGTCTTCTTTTTTCCTTTCGGTATCACTGATAAAACTTGTCTGAAATCTCCTTCTGGAACGACAACTTTTATACCGAAAGATAAATTACAATCAGTAATATCTCCGAGCATTTTATCAACGGCACAACGATTCACCATAAGTGCTACATCCCAAAGTATTAATGTAGACATTTTTAACAAAGTCCCTACAGCTGATTGTTTACTAACAAAACAGATAACTTCACCAACTGTTTCCAGATGAATTTTAAATCTTAAATGAGATGTTCGACCTCCAGGTAAAAGAGATGCAGGTACTCCAGAAGATGTTGTAGCTAAAGAAATTAAATTTTGAGACCTTACACCTGTTAGAAGAGCTTTATATAAAAAAGTTTTGCCCGTTCCTCATGAACCATCGATGAAATAGATCTTACTTGATTTGGAATTTACTTTTTCTATAATTGTATCGTACGCAAATTATTGCTCATTATTTAAGCTTGATGTATAGACATAGCCTCCTTCTATATCCACATTTGTTGTCTCCTCTGCAACCATTCTTCTCAACCTTTCATTTTCTTCTATATTTACATTAAATGATACTATTTCATAGTCATTTATATTTTAACCCGATGATTCTAAAATAGAATTGATGTCTTCTAAAGCTCGTAGTTCAACAGCCTTTGAAGGTATATTTTCATATACATAATCATCAATCATATAAACTTTAAATTTATCCTATAGTAATTTTGGATGATTAGGATTGCAAAGCGTAAGAAGTGTAGCAAAAAGACGTCTTAAAGAAGTTGACATTTTATAAATAATAGCTTCAGACAGATATTTTGCAATGATTGTCTCCGCTTAACAAACCGTGTAAAAGTGCTCATTTTCGATATGTATTAACAGATACTCCGTTAAAAGTTCGTAAAATATGAAATGATGTTGGACCTCGAATATGATTGAGAAGAACGCGTAAGAAATATCGTTCTCCTTCAGATGGATTTGCTGCGACAATTCGTCCTATAATAATGTGTTTTCTTCTGGGAGTCCAAATCTTCTTAGTTGAGTTCCAAACAAAATGTGTTGAAAAATCTCGATACAACAATGTACGTGCAAATTCATTTACTTTATTTACCTCAAAAAATTCTGTCAAAATTGTTCTTTTCGTATTTTTCGTTGTCAATAATAGTAGACAAATCATCTTCATTGTCATATCTTACTTGTTGATGATTTTCGATATGAAATTGTAAAGAATAAACAATTGGATAAATTTTCGTCAAATTAAACGAGAAAATCCTCCACATAGCTTCTGGTGGAGATATCCATCTAGCAGATTGATAAACTGAGATTTCGTCGGTTTCTTTTCCTGTTTCATTTGTGGAAACTGAAAAATGAATACGATCATATCCTTTATACACATATTTGTACAAATACTTTACAGTTTTAATAAAAGAACATACTTCAACATTAACGTGGCAGTCAAATTTTGCGCTCAAATAAGGATTATACTGTACAACTCATCGATTGTCTAACATTTGACCTCTAACTTTAATAGAAATACCATTATCACGACGTTTATACAAATGATATGAGTTATCACCGAATATAGTAGTATTACAATAATCCCTAGGATATTTATTTTTACAACTATTGTTTCCTTCCATACATACGTTTTTTGGATTAAGATGTCCGTAAGGGCCATGCATATTGTGTTTAACAATAACAGAATGAAGATAAGGATATTCGTTTTTATTAGGAATTTCACAGCAAACTATCTTATCAACATCTAGAGCAGAACAAATTTTGTGGCCGTATTTGAAAATTAACAATAGATGTGTATGAGGAAGTCCCCCATATTTGAAATTCAATAACATATATATGTGCAACAACTGTGCCTATGATATTTTTTTTTGTATAAATCATTTTTCAACTCTTCTAATTTTGCTCTAAATATATGCACAATTAGATCAAGTCGATTTTGAATCTCATCATTGTGTTTTAGTTCTTGCTTAATCTCTGGCCAATTTGGATTGCATGTTATAGTCAAGAAGATGTCCGATTTTTCATAAAGCTGTACAATAGTCATTGCATCCATATATCTCCTTAACATATATCTCTAGGCCCACATGTAAAAAATTGAGGTAAAATAATTTTTCTTCCAATTTTGTACTCTCTTGCCTCTCCATTTTGAACGCTATCTACAATACCTTGGTAAAGTTCAGCTCGAATTTGATTCTGGTTGTTACGAAAATAGTCTAATCGTGCAGTTTCGATCTTCACATACATATCTACAACATATTGCCGGAACAATCTACCACTGTGAAGTAAAATAGACTTACCGAAAGGCCTGATTTGCAATTTATATGAATAATATTCTCGACAAAAAACATGTGATCGTTTCTTCATTCCATTAAGCACTGCAGAAAAGAAGTCATCATTCGATTAGAACATTGACAATGCAAAACTTAGATGGATGTACAATAACATAAATTTGCAAACATTGATTTACTTTTTCAATAAATTCAGCTGCATAGGTAACTGTATTAGGAAATTGAACAAATTCAGAATGACCGTATATAGCAAACGTAGTAATAATGAACTCTATGAGAATCACCAGAATGACCGTATATAGTAATGTCACAAAAGCAAATATTAGTATTTTCATCGTTTTCGACCCATATAGCAGCTACTTCAGATGAGGTAGGAGTATTAAATACTCTTTGATCAAATCTACTATTTGATAATCTCGTAAGTTAGTCATATTACTTAAAGACCGAAAGAATCTACTATATGGATTTACCTTCAGGATTTCAATTAGAATAGTTAAAGTACATTCATCAAAGTTCTCTGAAATTTTCATACGATTTTGAATCTCATTATCTGTATTGTAAAAATATAATTGCATATAAGAAGTCTTATTGTTCTGTGGGATACGTTCGTTTACATAATGATATACTTGTCATTGAACTCTAAATGTGTAAATACCTCGATCTGCTTTAAAGAACTCTTTATCGTATTTGACACCAAATGAAGTGAAAGTAAAATGGTTATTATATCCTCGTGCAATTTTTTTAAATACCATATATTTAGATTCTTTAGAAGTAAACAAGTTGTACAATTCAGTGGGTGAATCAGACATAGAGATATGTATATTTCCATCAGAACAATAGAAACATTTACTTTCTCTATAAATTTTTCTCGCATCACAATATTTACAACTATTGCATGTTGGTAATACGTTTGTAGTCGTTGGTATGTTTAATACATTAAAACCACTTGGTAATGTGAGGTGTCTCTTGGTTTGAAGTAGAAGCCTCAAAATCATGATACATTATAGATTGTTGCATTTGTACATCATTCGAATTATTATGTTCAGATAATATAAGATTACCTATCCTTCTACGACGATCATTGAAGCCACTTCGAAATCGTTTTCGTCGATACCTATTCCTTTGATTTTCTTGTTGGCGATGTGACATTGTTTCAAAACCACTCGAAGTATCCATATCGAATAGTTGGAGCCCAATGTAACCAACATGAACTAAAAGAATTAAAGAATGTTATGAACATATTTATACTTTGAAGTAAAATAAAATTGTAGAATAATTGAACTAACTTCTCCATCACCAGATGCTAAAAAATATCTATTACAATACTAACAATTTTTCTAGAATAGTTGAACTCTAACAATAATTGTAGAAAGAAAGTCTTATATATGTTAAAACATACATAAGATAAAACTAAAATTTAAAATATTAAAATTTGTGAACAATGACTGAAAATATACTTTAAAAGGAAAAAAGTAATATGCATAAAGAAGCTCGAGAACCAGCAATTTATTACAAATTTACAAGTTATTATAAATTTGGATGATAAATACTGTAATAAAAACTTTAGGGAAAAAAATACAAATACTAACTACAAATTGAACTTTACAAAATTTATATATAAAAAAAATTGTACCTGAAAATAACACAGTTCAATTTGATGTTGAAAATTATAATATATTTACTTTAAGAATGATATCTTGCAACTGAAAAATAAATTGAAACCAAATTCAATATTGACAGATTTAGGAATGACTAAAAATATGAAAAGCAAAGAAAATCATAATATAAAAATAAAAAATCGAAATATATGAAATAAGTTACATATTTTTTAACCGAAGTAATCAGGTTGCGGGGGTTGAGGGGGCAACACCCCTCGTAGATCGACCTGCCCGATCAGGTCGCGAGGATCAAGGGGACAGCGTGCCCTCATGGGGGTTCGGGGGCAACGCCCCCGACGGGGATCAATCAGTATCGCATTGAATATTTTTTAATTTTTTTGAGTTAAATTATTAATAAATGAAATTTTATTTATAATTTGAGTAAAATGTAAATAATAAATGTGGGTATGTTTAATTTTGGATTTTTTTTTTAAATTGGAAGTTGGAAGATTTAAAAAAAAATATAATATATATATATATATATATATATATATATATATATATATATATATATAAAACGTCACGCACGGGGAGATCCTATGTCCCCGTGCGCGCACGGTTCTCCCCGTATGTGTACGGGGAGTTTCATTCCCTTTTTTCACTTTTATTTGTTCTTATGTTACAACGATTTTTTTTCCTATACTTTAATATAAATCCATGTATATTTTTCGGGGAGTTTGTTTCCGAAAAACTCTTCAACCGTAATGCAATCACTGCATTTTTCTCTGTCCGTGCTAATTTTTTGGTTTCCATAGACAAAAAGAACTAACACTAAATAACGGGCATTAAAATGAATGCTTCAAGAATATTTTGGAGAATTGAACATCTATTTAAGAAGATAACCAACATGCATTTAACCTAATAGAAATATGAACATACAAAACTACGGCTGAACAGAAACGACGAAGGTAGATACAGATAAGCCAAAGCAATCAAAGATTAGGTGACCAGCAATAAAGAAACAAGTGCCACAAACAATAATATGAAGAAAGCGCGATTAAAAGATCTATAAGCATAATTTCTGACAAAACAATTGTATATAAATACTAAACATGCAAAACTAATAGAATGAAACATAACTTTTATATAAATACTTATAGTGAAAAGCAATAAAGGTTAAGAAAATTTCAGGTTTGTGTGCTGCAAGACCAGTTTTCTTATTCCTACAAGTTGAAAAGGACGATAATGGAGTAAAATAAATAATTTCAGAATTTCTTATATTTGTAAAAGCTAGAGAAGACGATAATGGAATAGAATAAACTTTTCTTCCTATATATATACTTCTCCAGCCACCGCCTTTCACTGCCACCTATAATGCAAAGGAAATAATAAGAAAAATGCAGCCACCGCCTTCAATTGGTTCTCTACTGTTCACAACGCGGATTCCAGCTACACACGAAGTAAAATATCTACGTTAAAAGCAAGTTGTAGTTTCAATTTAGTTCAATGCAAATTAATGGATGATAAAGTGGCTCAGCGGGTATTTCAAGAAGGTGGGCGCGATTTCTACCAATAGCAGCCTTCAACTTCCTTTTCTTCATCCATTCTCCAATCCATTCCTCTACACGTGATATGCTTTTTTAATTTGCTGAATTTCACGTTTCTTTTATAAACAGTAAATGGAGAAATAAAAGGGGAAGTTAAAATACGTCTTAAATAAATAGTAACCAGAGGGATTCCCTCTTTTAAGAGGAGGGAAAATAAATAAATAAAAAATCGCATTTCTTAATATAAGAGAAAAATACCCTACCAAATCTCAAAATCCCCCCAAATTTGTAATTTCCATAATAAGTTCAAACACCTTTCTAAAATTTGCAATTTTCCCGGACTAGTATTTGTTGGTTAGATTAACAAAACCTAGTGCAGATTTCTAAAATTAATTGTGGCAAAGAAGAAATATTTTCTGATAAAATCGATCGTGTTTACATTTTCAAAATTTTCCCTTTTTGGTGTATTAATCAATTTTTTCCTCTTTATTTTGCCACGTGTGGAATAAGGTGGACACAAGAAGGAAGGTGGGTGGGCCCTACGGTTATTAGACTATTGGCCCCCTCTAGTAGCCCAAGTTGTTCCCATTACTCGCAATCCTTTGGTCCCATGTAGAGCCGTAAATGGATCGGATCTGCCTATATTCGATTCGATCCAATAAGAAAATTATTTGATCCAATCCAATAATCCAACGGATATTTGATTGTTAAATCCATATCCGATTTGTTATGTTATCGGATATTCGATCCGAAATTAATAAAAATTAGAGAAAAATGATTTTATGTACTTTAAAAACTTTGAACTAATTTGAGGCCCACTTATTTTTACTAGCAGCCCAATAGTGACTTCCACCATTATGATATTCATTTTTAAAGGAGAGATTCTCTTCTAATTTTCTATTGACATTCGATATGGGATAAGGTAAAATCGAATTTCGATTCTAAATACAAATATTTTATTTCATTATTTTCATTAACAAATCAAATTATTTGTTACATAATTAATTATTAGTTTTTGAAGTTATAAAATAAATTACAATAATAAATTTAATTAAGAAAAATATAGATATTTATTTACTTTAAATTTGTAAACTAAAATTAAAAACATCTATTGTTTTTATAATATTTTACATTTATGTGTATAATTATTTATTCAATTTGACAACCAGTTCAATATTAATTCAACCACGGGTCGATTTTTAAAACATTGGTTTAAATCAACTTTTTTTTTCTTCAAATTTTCCAATTCTTAAACATGTATAATAATTATAAATTTTTCAACTTTTTTATGTCTTGAATTTTATTATTTTTTATTCTAAAGTCTTTTATTTTCTTATTTATTTATTTTAGTGACAAATAATATGCCATTAAAATATTTTACCGACTCAATTCTTTATAACAAATCAGATTGGATTGTTATCGTATCGGATTGACCTATATCCATATTTGATTCATTTAGTTAACGGATTATCGGATTCAGATCTTAATCGAGTTGTCGGACTAAGATCATAAATCTATCTCCCATTAATTTCGTCGGATTCAGATCAAAATCCAATCCATTGATAACCCTAGTCCCATATAGCATCCTTGCCCACCTCATGTACTTGTATGAGATGATATGAGGTACGGAGAAATGCCCTCCTACACCTTATATTGTAAATATCGTTGGGGGATAAAATGATAAGGTAATTTTTTAGGGTAATTATATTTAAATTACGGCTTTTTTGTTGTACCATATTTTTATTGCAATAAAGGTGTTGATAAAGAAAAATGGATTTGAGTGATAATTTTAAAATCAAAACTAAACTTACTAGCCTTACCAAAAATTGGGCAGAGTAACGACAAATAAATTAGTAATAAAACACCAATGAATATGACAAAGTAACACCAAGAGAAATGAATGTAAAATCGAGGCAAGAGTTGAACTTTGTCCTTAAATCGATTTTGTCCTGTAACCGTGCTTACAGATGATGACAATCAACTCTTAAGATACAACGACTGTTTTTTTGTATTTGTAGCACTCCAAAACACAAAAATAACGAACAAAAATATATGTTATGCTATGAATGCATATCATTGGGATGATGTAATTGACGTTTCAAGGGTTTTATTTATAGAGGTAGAAAGGTTGTGAGTGAAGAGACAAGCTTTTCAGCCAGTTTTCCTCTTTTTCCTTTCCAACTTTGGACCGCAATTTCTCATTCATCTGAAATTTGATTTGTCATTCCAAATATACCAGACAATTTATCCGACAAGTTATTCTATTTATTTTCATAATTTGACCATCGGATCAAATCCGAATATTTGGTCAAAATTGAAACGAAAATCAATAATCTATGATTTTATACTTAACCAATTTCAACATAAGGTTCTTAACCTTTGCCATTGTCACATATATGTTTTTATCCTCTCTTTTTTCATGTGAATTCTCATTCTTAGCCTTCAATTAATTAGCACATCTTGTCCCTAGCAATGTTTCTGTTCAATATTTTGTTTGCATGCTCTGAAATGATGAAAAAATAACTTTTATTTGTTGCTTACTTAAAAACATGAGGGCAAATAAATCCTTTTAAGCCTCTAACCTTTTTTTTTTTTTTTTTTTTAAGAGACTGCCATTAGGGATCAAATATATTAATTGATGGAAGGTTGAAGGAAAATATTTTAGGAAAAAATTAAAAGACATAGACTTAACAATGACTAAAGTTTAAAGAACTTCATTGCAATTAAAATGTGATGCAACAAACAAAAATAAGTTAATGAACGAATTACCCAAATTTTTATTCCATCTTGCATGTTATATTTATATCGTAATAAGAATTAAAGATATATAGCAAAATTACATGTATCGAGGAGAGTGTCCTCACCTTAGTTCAATGAATAAAATAGTTCTCATTATAATGTGAAGAACTGTGCAAAATATTGGTAAAATATAAAATATTACGGACATATTTCACAACAACATTGTTATATAGGCCAACTTCAATGTGAATGTTACAAAATTTTAGCATGTTCATGTCAGGTTTTTTTACAGACTTTCGTAATTAATTAATATGGCTAGTTGGGATTCAAGAGAGGAAGAAAGAAAATACCAAAGAAGGAGTCCAAATGTAAACTATATTTTAATTCAAAACTATAATATTTAATTCTCGACGAGAACTATATTTAATTCAAAAAACTTAAGTTTGTTACTAAATTAATATAGTTACCGAAAATTATCTCAAATAACGCGTACATGATCTATCTTTTTTATCATTGCTCATGCAAGTTTACACGTTAGATTAAGAATTATTCTTGGTATGCCCGTTCTCACGGAACCCACACAGAACACTCACAAGGAGGGAGGGGTAAATTTTTTTTTTTTTTTTATTACTTTTCCACCCCTTTGTGAGTATTATGTGGGCTTTTGTGAGAAATCCCCGTACACTAAGAATAATTCTGAGATTAATTTGAAGCATGTTCGTTTCAATTAATTTCTTGAAAACCAAATTGCTTTATTGGTATATACTTTCTTTATAATTGTCAATTGTTTTTCATGTATTAAGATTTTAGTTCTCCACCCAACATAAGTGGCGTAGAAAGAAAAATAATCAAGAAATTAATAAAATAAAAAAGAGCAAAGAACGACAAGGAGAAAGAAAATTTTAAATAATAATAAAAGAAAGGCTTCTTTACATTGTCACTTGCCAACTCCTTTCCCTGCATATCGTTTCATTAACATTCTCCCCAATCATGTCCGTTGCCATCAACCTTTAAATTTCTTGAGATGTTTGATAGGGATTGAAATCAGATTTTTAGTAGATTTTGATATAAAAGAAAAAAGATGAAATGTGTGGTTGAAAAGTTGTGGATCCCATAAAATTAATTGTTGACTTTAATTTGAAATTTTAATTCAAACCCAACAAGGACTTAATTTATTTCAAATTTTCAAATTAAGACCTGTCGATTTACCCAAATTAGATTATTTTTTTGTAGATTTTAATAAAAATGTAGTTGAAAATAATGAGTCCATCTAAGCACATGTTTGATGGTCATTATTTGGCCAAAACAATGTTTTGAATAGTTATTCTTAAGAGAATGTGTGGTTAAAAAGTAGTGAAATTTTTTGAATTTATGTATAAAATATTTTATTGTGGTTAAAAATAAGTACGTGAAAATGAAGTTTTGAAATAATAATTGTTAAACACAGCTAAATAAAATCCTTAAAAATCCAAGATTTTGCCCCCCGTTTGTTGTATATTAAAATCAGTTTTTAAGTAAATTTTGATTAAAGTTGATGGAATGTGTAGTTGAAAAATTGTGGTCTTATAAAAATGTGTGGTTAAAATTAATTGTTAACTTTGACTCTGATTAAAATCAGATTTTAATTTGTTCCAAACAAGGGCTTTGAGACATCTAGTTATATACAGAGTTCTAATCCTTGAAAACCCGTGTTATTGAGACACCTATATATATACAGACTTCTAATCCTTGTTGAGGACAATATTAGCCATAGTTGTGTTTATATATAATTCTTGTTTTATGCATGTGTTTGTGTATGCTTGTGCGTGAAGAGAGAAGGCTACACTGCAGAGAGAGAAAAGTTTGAGAGCTTCAAATTCCCAGAAAAAATGTCGTCTTGGTTTCCCTCAATTTTCAGTTCTGATGATAATCCTTCACCTGAATCCTCTTCTCCCGCAACTCCCTTCGCCGGCTTTAAGGAAAACGTTTCCACCCTTTTCTGCGGTGTGGCGGCCTTTCTTCCGCAGCCACCGCCCAACTCGGACGTGATTGCTGGAATGAAGAATGACTTCGTGGAAATTAAGGATACCTTAAAATCGTGCCTCTCTTTTTTCTCCTCGAAACTCACTTTCATCTTTTCACAGTTTCCCAGAGAAACTAACGATAGTGATGATGGTTTGGAGAATGGTGTAGTTGGAGTTACCGAGGATGTCGTGGATTTTGTTGGAAAAATTTCATCAAGTCCAGAGCTTTGGACTGGTTTTCCTATCTCTCTGCCTGATGGTAATTAATCCAACTTCAATCTTAATAGTTTGGTGTTGTAAATTTTGTTGATTCATTCACTTTTATCTAGTTTATTATGAGATCATTAAGTAAATATTTTAGTTGTTTGATTGAGTGATGATCAACGTATTATTGAACTTCTGATTATTATGCAAACACTGATAGTTTCTGAATTATTGCACTGATAAAGAGAATGCTAATGTAATGGTTGTGTGCATAAAGTTGTTTCTTGATCTGGATTAGGGCAAATACTATTTGTGGGCAATATTTGGGACAAGTATGTGGTTAATGCTCGATTCGTTGAATTTTGTCGTTGAAAGTTGGGTAACACATTCGACAACAAGGGTCTGAATATGGGTAGATTTTGGGTGTTGAGGATGTTGAGGGTCTAATAAATAGTAGTCGATAACTTTAGTTCTTGGGAAATCGAGCCGTTAGGATGATTTTTTTTTTTTGCTTTGAAGGGATAGGCTATGCATCCAAATAAAGAAACTGACAAGTGGCAATGTATTAGCCACAAAAGAGATTGAACCCAAAACCATCTATGCCAAAAAAGAGATGAACTATGGAATCAAGTGAAATGAGAAAGAACACCCTCCCTTTCTCTCAATCAGTTGATTGCTCTGTAAATGAAGGATGGTTATGGTGTTTTGTTGAAGAAAATCACGTTCTTAGCAAATAAACTGTACATGCAGAGTGAAAATTATGCAAGTAACTGAAGTTAACTGACCTACTTGATTCTCTTTGTGCATTGAACAAGAATGACTCTTTGCAAATAATTCAGCAATATCAGAATGAACTATTGTTTCCCTGTAAATCTTAGTAATCATAAATTGTCATTTTTGATCGAGTTGGTGCCATGCTTTAAAATATGTTGTTGCAGATGTTGATATGTCTGACTACCAGAGAGAACATGCTTCAGAAATTGAGCGTTTGGTACCAAGTCTTAGGACATTAAGGCAGAAAATTAGCCGTCAACTAAGCCACAGGAAATTTTGGATGATCTATTTTACCTTATTGTTTCCCAGGTTGAATAAAGAGGATTTAAAGCTTCTTGCAACTCCAGAGGCAAGATTCTATCCCACTTAATAACATTATTTTTATTTGTCTTTTCTTCCATGTCGAAACTTTTAGTACCTGCAATGGAAATACTTATCAACTGGTTGTGTTTCCTCTTACCATGCTTCGTGTAAAATACTTATTTCTTTATGAATTGTCCTTTACTTGTCATTTTTTTTTATTTACCTTCACTATTGTAAGTAAAATAACTTTCTTAAAAGTGCAATGAGAAAGGAAGGTGCTGGCTCTGTGCAGAGATTGAAGACCAATGATTAGCAAGACTATTTGACTTCGAACTACTCAACAATAAATGAAGTTTATATTGACAAAAACTTCAAACTACTTGAGATTACATTGAACTTAAATATGAACGGCTTCGAAATTCGTCCTAAGTGGAAGTAGCTTTGTTTTTTTTATCAGTTTCAATAGTTCCATGTCTTCCTACTTTCTGCTATCGTAGATTACCGAAATCTTCAACTTGATACGAGCCCATTCTGCTTCTGCCACTTCTTCTTTATATGTTCTCCTCGATTTGTCTACTCTAGATATTTGTATATTCGTCACGACACCTTTCATGACCTATTATCCCATCCCATGTCATAAGGGATATTGTTCATCTTACTAAAATTATATGTGACCATCCACATTTCTTAGTTACATACAGGAAATGATTGTTGTTTTCTTAGATTATATCGTTTTCACTCCCACTATGCAGATAACATGTATTCTAGTTCATCTAGAAGGACGAAAAGAGAACTGTGTAGCGTTGTGCATGACTTGCGCCATTTAGTTTTAACTCTTTCGTTTTACATCTTTGCTATTACATTTGTCTATCTAAATTTCTATTCCCTGTACAAGAAAGATTGAGTATGAATAATGAGATTGATTTGCTTATCGATCAAGTCGGCTCTTTTTTTTTTCATTTTTTATCAGTAGTTATTCCAATTCAAGTAACTTTCTTTATTTATCCCTGATACGAGCACAGGGTAAATTGATAAAATAGTTGTAAAATGAGGAGACAGTTCACTTTTATTAATAGATGTTTGATTCATGCAGGTTGTTGAAACGAGGGAGACAATTTTGCAGATGTTTCAAAATAAGACAACTTTTGAGAATTCAGATTCGTCTGAGGAGGATGGTGGCGACGAAGTAGAAGAAAGCACGGTCGAGCATAATGTGTTCGATGAGGCTCTAAATGCGACAAAAGTCGTTACCAAAGTGGATTATGATCATATGTCACTATCACGGATCAAAAAAGTTTTATCAATAGCCGATGCTAAGGAATGGGTTGAAGTGAACGAAAATAAAGGGTTGGAATCTGAAGAATTAGATGATTGGGTCCCTATCTACGATTCTGATATAGACAATTGAATAGCAATGAACCCTTCATACTAATAATAATAAATTTTTTTATTTTTTTTTAGCCATGGAAACGTATTATTCCCTTTTTTCATTGAATATTTTATATATCAACTTTCATATGCTCTCTTTCCTTTTCTAATTGAAAGAATCGATTTGACAAAAATATGATTTGAGATA
Source organism: Fraxinus excelsior (assembly GCA_019097785.1). Lineage (NCBI taxonomy): Eukaryota > Viridiplantae > Streptophyta > Magnoliopsida > Lamiales > Oleaceae > Fraxinus > Fraxinus excelsior. Next base: position 3,245,362 of record CM032627.1, read on the forward strand.
AAATTGACGGAGTGACTAGATTCGCAAGTAAATCGAAGTATGGTGATTTGATTAAACAAAATTAAAGATGAGTGGCCCACAATACATTGCAGATTATTAGGACTCGCATCTCCTCAATCATATTTCGTAATTCGGTGCTTGAATTAATTTGAACTCAGTAATTAATAAAGAGTTAAGTAGATTAAAAAAGTGGTATGATCACATTAATTCGTTGGAGGAAAATATAATTGAAAGAGCGAATTAATCATTTTGCACTCTTGACTCTAATTATGGATATTAGATAGAATAACACATGAAAAGAGTTATTATTAAATGTTAGTATGTGCTAACACAAAGAAGTAACAAGAAATCATGGCCTTCGCCATCTTTTGGCCACTCAATTATGTGTTCTTTTATACCCTCGTTTGGTTTAGAAAAAAATAAAATAAAATAATAATAATAAAAAAATCAGATTTTTTTAAGAGATTTTGATAAAAGTCGATCAAGTGTATGATTGAAAAGTTATAGGGTCTTATAAAATATATTTTTGACGTTGAATTATATTTTTATTCACATTTTAGCTGAATCAAACCGGGGTATGGATTCGTCCCTTTTTGTCGACAATGCACTAAGAAAAATCCACGTCTCATCATGTCCTACACCGAATAGGGCAGGAATTTATCACCTCGAGCCTATGGTGTACACCGACCATCTCGTTCCTTTTTGTCGACAATGCGCTCCCTACCTCGCTATTACTTTGAATAAATTAGAGTGCTCAATACTTCGACTCTAGCTTCAATCAAGTAACTTCAATTATGGCCCGATGTATAATTCCATTCACAGAGTCATTATATTTTTCCATGCAAAAAATATTCCAATCACCTTTTCACTGTCGAAGTAAATAGGATTAGCATATTCTCATCAATTAAACATGACAAAATTATCAGACTTTAACTAGGGGGCTGTGGGCAAACTGCCCCGCCACCGTCCCAATTATATACTTAATTTGAAAAATCAAAATTTGTTTAAAACACTGTAGCCAAACCATGCCCAAACGAGGTGAAAGTTACCCTAAAGTTTCTCTACCGAACCGTAGCATGGAATCATATCCAAAGATCTCGGTCAGAATAGGCATATGCCAAACGTGAATAGCCCCCAAATGCCATGGGCAACATACCTGATAGGAAAACTCAATCTTGAGTGAAATGCACACCGACGCAATTCGCAGAATTAGATACCTTTGCACAATTCGCTTCAAATCTCAATAAAGCTACTCAAAATCAATTGACAAATGGTATATGTTTTACGTGAATTGGTTAAACGATCCCAATTAGCTCCTCTCACAATAGAAGCACAGATAGCTCGATCTAATAATTATCAAATAATTGATAAAAATTATTTTTTAACTTGTGACTATAGAAATGTATCTATCAAGCCGATTACCCAAACCCATTAACGCAATTCTAAATTCCTTAAAAAAATCTTAAAAATATAAATGGGCCCACCTTAAGCATAAGCAATAAAGCAATTTATTATGCTAAATATCAGTTCACCCACCGCCCAAGATTGTGGACAAACACGGTCCTTTAAAAAGGCTTATTATATAAGATAACTCCTATATGCACAAGCAACATCCAGAGTAAACAGAGTTACGATGCGTCCTATGATATCAACTTGAAGCAATTTCCTTTGTCTAGTCCACGTCTCCTTCACATGTTTAACATAACTGAAAGATAGCGCAAGGAAAAAAAAAACTTCCGAAATACAAAAGCACGAACCTATGTATGTATTGACATCCTAATAGCATGTACACCTTGCTATTACAGCAGAGAGGCTTCTAAAAATCCAGCCGAGTTAAGAAGGCCTCCACCCTCGAATATTACCAGGAACAGAGGGATGTTTGGATTCGAATGAACCTGATAGTGGCTGCAAAGCTGGAATAAAAGTAAACCCTGTTGAAGGCCTTAGCCTTGGACCATTTTGGAAAGGCATCGGTGGTGGCACTCTCAAATTTGGAGGTTGGCGATGAAATGGTGGAAATCCCTGGGGTGAATAATCTGGACGAGGAGGCACTGAACATTGACGAGGCAGAGGGCCCGAAGGGAGCTTTGGAGGTACGAAACCAGAAGGGTGCTGAGGTGGAACTCTGGAAGTTGAGTTTAAAGATGCAGTGTGCACCATGGCTGATGGCTTGTTTGCTTCCGCTGAGGATTGAATCTGAGGCTTGGGTGGAAGCCATTCAGGCATGTCGTCATCATCATCACAGAAAAGCTTTTTCTTGTTCATTTCGTCAAATGAACTTTTGGACGTGGCAAGCGAAACAGAGTTTTTAGATTGTATCACTAACCCGTCTGAAATCTGAATTCCTTTGGGATGAAGTGTCATCCCAACTGAAGCTAGAGGAATTTCACAGGTTTTGAAGTCAAATTCAGGAAGATCATCATCATCTCCAACGGGCATGTTCGGTTTGATTGCTGTACATGGGTAAGGAATAACAGCTTTATTGAGTTCTGAACTTGTTTTAGATTGTTCCATCTTGGGATGTTGTGCCCAATGAGTTTTTGTTTCCTGTAACTGCCGCTCAAAGCCTTTTGACGTGCTGGAAAATCCAGATTTTTGTTCCCCAGCTGAAATAGAAACCATTGTTTGAACTGAAGCAGTTGGCAAGAACTCAATGGAAGAGGACATTTTACTAACTTCAATTTTTTTGTTCTCATCAACATTTACAATTCCAAGAGCCGAGGAACAATTGACCAATGTATGTGACAGAGAAGATGAACCTCTCTCTACTACCGATTGACAAGAGCTGTTTGATGGGGCTTTCAGAATCTGATCCGACAAGGAATCATTATTCTCAGATTTTTTCTCGACAGAACCTGAAGTCTCAGATTTTTTCTCAACAGCCCCTGAAGTCGCAGACTTTTTCTCACCAGTACCTGAAATCATTTGATTTTTCCGCCAGACTATACAACCGAGAAATAGTTCTGATTTGTCTTCACCAGCAGCCAAGCCCTTGAAGAAACCGTATTTTGCAAGAATTGTGATAATTTTATCACTCGGCGGACAGAGGTAAATATCAACACCTGGTGAGAGTTTTGCAAATCCGACCCTCTCGCCTTTCCTGTATCCTTTTGCAATCTGATAATATTGAAATAAACATGAGCAACTGGATCAGTTACTTCAAAACCAGTTCAAACGATTTACTCCACTTTTTTATTTTTTCCCCATAGTGATGGTATAAAGTTGCAAATCTAATGAATACTAATTGATGCTCACCTCCTTCATGCCCTTGAGACCTCTTTCAGCTGATCCCTTTTTCCAACACAGGGAAGTCACCTAAATATAAATGCATTATCAACTTCAAATCTTAGAACAACTCCAAATATGTGAACCACAAAATGGTTATTCTAAAATAAAAAGAAGATATTGTCAATATAGGATCAAAATGAGATTTAGCGTATAACTAACATTGACTGTGCCAATAAATATTAATAGTCCAAAGTCTACTGTAGTAGGTTATCCCAATTCTCGGTAAAACTAAGCTTCAATTAGAAAATACTTCAAGAATTCCTATCTGCTTCAATCACAAAAAACTTGCAATGACAATTCCTTTTGACTCTTAAGTGCTTCACAAATAATGCATTACTATAAGTATTTCCAGGAATTTCAAGTATGCAACAAAATAATTAGCCAAGTGTAAGGAGAAAACACATTCAGAAGTAGCTTCAAGCGATGTAAGCTTGCAGAATGAATAATCTAATGCAACCATTAACATCTCTCATAAGGTGCAAGTGATAAAGATTGAATTCAGTTGAATGCCATCACTAGATCAATATTCTACACTGTCGGTTAGCCAAACCTCACAAAATAGTACAAATTCCTATGTTCTCATCTCATCTAACCTAAAGTTGGGTGCGCAACAGCAAAACAATGGCTATGAGAATCAAACACGACCCAGAAAATGATTAAAAGTTAAATCCAATACTCACAAAGCCCAAAGACAAATAACACGATCACTACTGATAAATTTGACCATTTGCAATTTTACAAGTGGAAAAGTTCTCTGTATTTGGTAACACAACATACAAATTGACAGTGCATTTCAACTAGAAGTAGAATTGTTCTGTGGATAATTATAGATGTAAGTAACTTTTTACATAGAGGGATACATAACACTCACATAGGGTTGGCTCCACATGCGAGTGTTATGTACCCCTAGTAAAATCTTTGTTCTGTACACAAAAGTTAAGCTTATGATCAATTTTCCAATAGTCAATAATGTCTTGAGTAATTCTCCTTCCTAAATTCCAGACCTGCTCAATTTAGCAGAATAAGGTGCCACATAATTTTCTTTGCCAAAAATGAACCTGCTTAGCTACCCTACTTCTCAAACCTTAATGAGTACCGCACATGGTTTTAATCTCATCTCCAAAACCCTTCAAATTTATTTTAGCTGGCAAATGATTTTGCTTATGATTCTTTAAGAAAACTAATGCTTACATTCATATGAATCCTAAATAAGAAATGTGAAACACAAAATTGAAAGACAACAAACATTAGTTCATAATTCCTTAACACACTTAACGCATTTGAATTCTGTTCTATAAACATTTAATCAAAATTACAACAGTAAGAATAGTTTAACTCACTCGAACAAACGATGGTACATTTGCTTCAAGATAGCATATCAGCTACGTTGTTAAGTTGTCTGAGGCTTACCCCTCAAGTTCCACCTCACGTGAGGCTTTCGGTAAATGCCTCAAAGCATAAGCCTCAAGGTAGTAGTTGAGGTGTGTGTTTGTCTTCCTTTATTTTATTTTACTTTTTTTCTGAGCTTTTTATTATTGGCCTTTGTTTTTTAGCTAATTTTTATAACTTAAACGTTTTACAGATTTTTCATTTTCCTTTCTCTTCCTTCACGCGGAGGAAAGGGAACCATTGCAATTGGAGGATGATGAAAAAGAATGAGAAGAAACTTTTAGTAATGAATGATTCCAAAATCAAATATGCTCACCAATCTCTTATAGATCCCATTAGTATTAATGTTACAGAAGAATTCTAGTAATGGATCACAATTTTGTTACATAATTACCAATTTGATAACTTAGTATTTGCTACCTTATTGATCTACTTTATATTTGTTTGCAAGTTAAACTTGTAAATTTCGTTAATTTGGATTTTTTTCAAGATGAGTTATGGTTTACTTTGAGATTACATTTCTATTCTTAATTTCTTTTAAATTATTGATTTGAATCTTACGCCTCAAAACGACACAAGGCTTATGGCTCAAACTAAAAAATGTCGCTAATTTTTCATAATTAAAATTGTTGGATGTGTGGAGATTAATGTATTAAGAACTTGGCACATATATTAAGTTGCCATGGTATATTCCTCCATAAAAAAGGGTAACAAGGCAAACCACCATTCTGTGTTTCATGATAAAAAGTAGGGGTGTCCAAAAGTCTCGAACCGGACCGGACCGAACCCCGAACCGAGCGATTTTTCGTAAGTTAAATACCCGAACAGATACCCGAATCGAGAACCGATGAGTATGGGTCGGGTCTCTGGTCTAGACCAAGAACCGAAACTAAATAATTTTTTTCTTTTTTTTATTGAATTAATTAAATTATTTTATTTTTTTCTAAATAAATTAACAAATTAATTAAATAAATCAGATCATTTCAAAATTTTAAGCCTTGTGCCTCAATTTTTTAATATGGATCACCGATATTTTAATATTAATATCTACTTTTTGGTATTTGTATGCATTGAATTTATGTTATTCGACAACTAGTTATTTATATATTTTTGAATTGAGCTACGTTAATTTGCAAAAGTTACGAATGAAATGTCGTTAGTTATATTTATGTAGTGTTGCTGTAAATGTTAAAAAATTTAATTATAGTATAGAATCGAAAGGAACCGAACCGAACCGAACCCGAACGGTTCCATAATTATATTTGGACCCGATGGGTCTATTTATTAAATACCCGAAAATTTTGAAATCGAGCAGAACCTAGACGAACCGACCAACGGACAGCCCTAGTAAAAAGGAAACAGAGGCATAAGTTCTTTCTTTCATTTTTTCCATTTCATGTTGTTAATTGCTCTCAGTAGTACAGATTATTCATTTGAGCCATAAAAAGAATTTATATGGAGTTGTTCAATGTCTTGCAATTTTAAGTGTCATTTCTGAGGTTTAGAAAGTCATAATTTAGTTTAGTAGTGTGTCTAACTTGGTCAGATGGCAGAACTCTCTTTAAGAAATATTATCAAATCTTTTGGTTACAGATTATTTTTCTCAAAATACAACTCCAACCGTGATTGAATTATCAGTTTTTGCCTACTTCAGTATCACAGTATTTCTTTTGTTGATTTAGCAAATGTAAACTTCTATTTCATGTTCTGGAACATAATGTGAAGTTGTGTTCTGTCCATGTACTGAAACATAATGTATGTTCTGGATTTATCAGTTGATAAGGAGCTATACTGTAGGTTATTTGTACATTTGATGAACCATTGGTAGGAAAGTTATATTCCCTCGGAAAATGTTCAATTTATGTTGTTACCCTGTGCCATCCACCCATGACTTTGAGGACACCTCATCCGACTTTACAAATAAAGCCCGAGCATTGGCATTCCATTGTTGTCATTTTATGTGTGTGGTTACAATTATCTTCGCTCCTAATGAGCCAACAACGTAACTCCTAGCGAACTATTAGCTAACGAGTATAATCTTACAAGAATAGAGTATGGTGTGAATCAAGCAAGTATGCATAGAAGTCTTTGCCTCAAGGAGGATTCCAAAAAATCCCTCCATTTTCCGGGTATGGAAAAGCTTGGATTTTCAGTTTTTCGAAATATTTCCTATAACAGATGTTCTCCTTTCTTTGGAAAATAAAAACAATAAAAACCTACATATTTCCAGAGGAGACTAGATAGATCTTGTTTACACTATCTCAACTTCATATAATTCTCGAGTTGTTCATGTAATATTTTAATTAGAAATTCTTGTGAACATTGGGAATTTCCATCATGAAAAATGTCGTTAAATATTTTTGAGTAAATGGTCCATTTTCTAAGCCCTTGTGAGCTACCATAGCAAGCCTTTATTTCATAAAGACTGATTAATTTGGTAAAAAAAAAACTAGAGCATTGATCCACTATGAAGCTCTTTCGCATTTCATTTGGGGTTTTAATCTTGTTAGTTCATTTATCGAAGGTTGTTGGACTTGGAATGAGTTTATGCTGAATACTGATGGCTTGTTTGGGGGGTAGAGCGGACTGTATAGGTTTCGACAATATTAAAGAAAAAAATAAATTCAAAAATTGTTATTTCAAGGTTTAATCGGGTCCAATACTACATACGAAACGTACCCTCGTGAATTAAAATGCATCGGAGAATCATTACTGTATCTTCAGCCACATTTCAGTTGTTAGGTGTGCAACAGTAGAGGCACGCTTGCCTTAAAATATTGCCTTGTCAAAGAAGCCGAAAATGTCCCAAAATGATGAATTTATCCCGAGTACAATAGTTGTAACTAGTTCACAGTATTTCAAATGTCATAGAATCCTATGTGCACGTATATTTGACCAATTTCTGTAACTCAAGAATCCCACTTGTATAGTAGGCATCTCTTGTCAACATGGGTGTAAAAAACTTGTATCAAGTCGGCTAATGCTAAATTTGTAGCCTAGTCATCTGATCCGAGTTCTTACACCTAGTATAAGAGCTACCCCAACTGAGTCATCCACTTGTAGGACTTGAAATATTGCGGATCATGGACCAAAGGTTACGTGCAATACAACAGTATCAAAACACAAGCTTGGTTCTCAATAAATTTAGGGTCTATAGTGGAACATCCAAAGCAACTAGATCTTTAGCAACAACAATTAGCCAATTGGGGATAACTGCCTAGCCGCAAAAAAAGCACAGAAATTTTGCAACCCACTTCTCTGGCAATTGTGATTTATATTAGTGAAAATGGAATGGAGAATTGTTTGTATATATGTTCATATAGGTGCACTAGTTAGCTTGGTCTGTTCATATTAGAAGGCTTGTCCATTTAAGGTTAACTGCCTAGCATTTGAAACTGATTCTCTGCAATTATTAGATCCTGAATCAGTGGGAGAAAATGGCTTACAAGTTCCTCTATGAATGCACTAGCCTAGTTATTGTGTATTGACAAAAAAGAAGCACGAGCTATGCAGTTGAGTGAATGCTTGATATGCAGCATTCAACTTAATTGGACAATGAAGTATACAAGACTATAAGTTTTTTTATTATTTTTATATCTTCTTCGATATTTATCCAGTCCAGCTTACCAAACAAGCCATCAATGCATAAACTCACAGGGTTTGTACTCACGGAAACCTAAATTCCACCAAGGGTGACTGCATTGTCTTGCATACAACTGCCGACATGGGTTCACTTATTAACTTCAGCTAGTCATTAAAAACCAAAGTAATTAACAACTTAGTTTGATAGATCCGTGTTTTGACCTCCTCTCCAACAAGCTTGGAAATTTATTTAATTAGGGAATAGGGTTCCTGGATCATCTCGGAAATGGTAAAAATAGAAGAACTGTATTCCTAATCTAATCCAAAATCTCAGTCAAAACCAGATAATAGAAGAAAACCTCAAAGAGATAAGCCTTCATTCTCCTTGTAGAATATTAAGACGACTACATTATTTTTGAAATGACAACTATAGCTCAAACATTTAAGTTTTTCGTTGCATATTCCTAGATTTCATGTCTTATAATTTATTCAATTGCCTAACTTGATTACAGTCACAAATATAAATTTTACTGATCAAGCCTATAAAAAACAACGGGATATAGAATTAAACCAAGTGATAGAAAACGAAAAAGTGCAAAACTTAATGAAGAATCAGATATAATGGTAGAGATCTAAAAATTTATTATTTAAAAAGAACATAAAGGAAGACCTAGTAATGTGATAATGTCTATTCAGACTCCACAAACTATCATTCTCACACAAGACCTTCCAACATGTTTGTCATTTCTAATTAAAAACCATGGTACAGAGACATCTATTACGATGTGCTTTCTTCATCAACTGTAATTTAAATTAGTACATTCTAGTTAAAAAAGAGGAAGAAATATTCATATTGGCGAATAAATTTCATCTTTGTTTATTTAGTTGTTTTCATATGTAAAATTTAAAAGCATGCAAGTCAGGTGGGAAACAGTTAGAGGGACATAATATATATTAACACATATAACACTATCTTTTGAATAACCTAAGTATACAAATATATCTCGGGTGCTTAAAAATTTTAGAATACTTCAATTTCATGGAAAAACAATTTTCTCAATGATTGTCAATGTCAATGGCAAAAAAGAAGTGCATCTCAATTTTGATTGTGTCAAAAGAAATGTACCAGCAGATCAAAAGAAATGTAAGATCTTGCAACTTTTATGATTATACGTTTATCTAAAAAGCAAAAAAAGTTTTTTTTTTTTTTTCAAAACCACATAGATTAATCTTTCATGCTATGCACCATACAAAAATTTAAATAAAAACGTTGTAAACTGACTAATCATTATAGTAAAACGAAAATTTTGTTGTGCTAGATAACTTTTATCAATAGGGGTAAGGTAAAACAATTCTAGTTTAAGAGTGAATTAGGAAGACTCAGAACAAAGTAAAAAAAAATAAATGCAACAATACACACTATCCAAAGAAAGTCAGAACGCCTTAAAATACTATAGTATGTACTTGAAGTGTGAAATGCAAGAGAAAAAGTTCAGCCTGTAGCATATCACACAATAGAACAGAATTTACTGCTCATGTGCTCAATTTGCTTGCATCAAACTACAAAGACAGTGAAGATGAATTTAAAAGGTTGAGTATGAAGGTTTACAAACTGTACCTCTCAAATATTGTACATCTTTTAATCTATAATCAATTTGCTAAACTGGAGTATTTACACAACTTATTCTGAATTTCCACTTATCTCTTTTTTCTTTTCCATTATTCTCTCAAGTTGCCGTAGGTTAAATTTTGCATTCGCCATAAGAGAAAAGTTGCAGGGCAGGGTTTCTTTCCATATTTGTTTTATTTTATTAGAGTTTAAATATTATTGAAATCACTCGATCAGTTTATGCAGAATTCAAAGTTGTATGCAAGCATACCACATGCATAGGTTGCTAGTGCAAACAATAAAGAGGCTGTCGACAGTGAAAGCATAGTGATCACCAAAATGCTAGGAGTGTATAGTACTAATGTCTTTAAGCAATTTTTTCAGTGCAATGCTGAACAATTACTTAAAACAATGATCAGTAATGCTAGCATCTTTTAAGTGACTTGAACAAATAATGAATTTACTTCTTCAACTAGACAAATACAGCTGTCCACAAGGCTATTTTGCTTCTTCGTTCTTTTCTTCATCCTCCACTATCACAGGACTACTCTATGGAGTTAACTTTTGGTTAAAAATAAACAATAAGCCCCTGTTTGGTTTTGCTGAAAAAGTTAAAAAAAAATCTAAGTCAAAGTCAAAAAATTAATTTTAACCGCACATTCCATGAGACCCAAAACTTCTATCAACTTTTCAATTAGATGTTTTATTAACTTTTATCAGAATCTGCTAAAAATCTTTTTTTTTTTAGCAAAACCAAACACGGCTAAAAGGGTATGATATAGTTTTCATATTGATAAGTAATGCAATTGCAAACTACAAATTTTATATATCCTATCATCATAAAATATGAAGGAGAATTCCGGCTTACCATCAATCCCCGAGTGCGTGACCGAGGAAGATCTTGGATATATTTCTCAAAAGCTTCTAATCTTACTTTTCCTTTAACTTCTACACATTCAGACCAGTTGACATCAAGCAATCTTTCACCACTACATGAAGTTTATAATTGACAAGATTAAAAACAGATCTAAACACGAGCTTAAAAAAATAAGGTTCTACTGTGTGAAAGATTTATCATCCTTGAAAAAGAAGAAGATAGACATATTGTTCTAAATTATGTTGTAAGAACATTTTACATGACTTCACAAATTCAGGTTTCAGGGTCCAGTGCATAAAAGTATCAACTTTTAAAAAGGGAAAATAAAATTATAGAAAAATGTTTACCAAACCAGAAATATGAAATGCCAAAAACTTAGTGAATTGTTATTTTAGCATAAAACAAAGAAAAAAAAATTATGTAAAAGTAAAGATATACTAATCCAGAACTAGACAAAAACAGATATAAAAAATAATCCCTATACCGTGCCTAGAAAAGATCAAGACAGGATATACAGCAACCGAGATAGTTCCCAGGACATTTGTTAAAAAAAAACCACTTGAGAGTTAGGCCACAAATCCTGCCTCCTCAAGTGAGGCTTTCACAAAATACCACGAACCCCTCTCCTCAAGTTCAATATATGAGGCTTCCATCTCAAATTAGTGAGGCTTAAGCCTCAAGGCGACTAAGGTGTTCACCTATTTGTATTTCATTTTCTAATCATGTTAGTACTGGCCTTAGCTTTTTGGTTTGTTTCTCTAGAAACTCAAATGTTTTTCAGGTTCTTTTATCTTATTTTACTTTACTACTCACACAGAAAAGAAAGAGAGGAGAATACAACATATAAGTGGAGGATGATGACAGGATGGGAAGAAACTGATAGCAACGAAGAAGACGATGTTGATGATATCCTTAAAGGTGCTATTGATAGTGATGATATGAGAGACTTCTAAGTTATTTCTACTTCTAATAGTAAATTACAAATTTATTACGTGATTACTAGTCTAAGAACTTATTATTTGCTACTTTATATATGTTTGTTTGCAAGTTAGACTTTCTTTTTTTTTTTTTTTTTCGGATTTTTAAAGACAGTTCATGGTTCATTATGATTTTTTATTTTTATTTTTTTGTATTTTTATATTCTTTTAAATTATTTTATTGGTTTGTCTTGACTCATACGCCTCAAAGCGCCTTGAGGTTTACGCTTTACTTGCAAATGTAAAACACGACCTTGGTAACTAATTAAGCCTTTTTAAACATAGCCAATTTATATAAGGTATGTTGATTATAGACTCATTCCCATTAATTAATATATGAAATCCCAGAGTGCAATTCTCCTGCCTATTAAAAAGATGCATTGCAGCTTTGGGTAAAATACAACACTAACACTTAGCAAACTCGACTTCAAGGCTCCAAAAGTTTTCCATTATAGAGGAATGATGAAAAGACATAAACTACACTATTGCATTGATGTACTTGGAGGTGGCTCGTTTGATTGGTTAAAAGGGTTTCATTTATCATCAACCTCTGTTTTAGTATTAAAAAGATGCATTGCAGCTTTGGGTAAAATACAACACTAATACTTAGCAAACTCGACTTCAAGGCCCCAAAAGTTTTCCATTATAGAGGAAAGATGAAAAGACATGAACTACACTATTGCATCGATTTACTTGGAGGTGGCTTGTTTGATCGGTTAAAAGGGTTTCATTTATCATCAACCTCTGTTTTAGGCTAACAAACTCAGATATTATAAAAGGGTGTCATTACACTTTGCCATGATAAATTAGTCCAAGTAATAAGGGTAATGAATCGTTGAACTCTCCAAATGTAATCAATGAACTTCATAGTTGCCTTCTTAAAGAAGAGAACACAAAGTGTTGTGGAGTCATAGGCCCTTACGATGGGGTATGGCATGTTGATCTCTCATTGTTACCACTTTAGATTATTCATGAAACTTGCACTTGGACACATAGCCAGTCTCACACCAACGCCCAGATACATGTATCATAAAACACAATACCTTTTGGATTCCTTGTTCCAGTTTTTCTTCTCTGTAACTATAAACTCCTCTAAAAAACCAGATCCATAGCATTAAAAGTTTTGTATTTGGTGGATTGCGATAATATGCACAAAGTAAATAACCTTGTTTATGAATGGTATTGAGGCGGAGAGTTTTGCAGCCAAGCACTAAATTAATATCTCTTCTGAATCAGAACATGCAACCATGATAAATTAAATATTTATATATTATTCTTTCAAGAGATGCCAATAATACATTAGCCAAACCAATCTTTTATGTTATTTACGGGTGAGGTAAGTTTACCGGATTATGCAAAACCTATAGATTGTCTGGACTGTAACTTCGAAGTCAGGAAGTAGAGATGTCATGCATCAACAAGTAAGGAAGTACCTGAGGTCAATTATGATGCCCTCTTAGAGTTTAAAAGGGTGGAAAAAGGTAGATCTATTAGCCTTTCTCTCTTCTCTTTTAAGAGTCAAAAGTATTTTGTTGTTTTCAACAGTTGTTGAAGGTGGAGTAATATCCACAGGCCATTTAAATACTTGATCAGGAAAAGTCTTGTTTGGTCTAAGGTAATCTTTAGTAATCAAAGGTTCTAAACATTTAATTTACTATTTAGAGTCGAATTCCTTGTTTTAGAACGAATGTTCTATGTATAACCTCTTTATTTGAACAGAGTTCATTATTACGCGAATTTAGTTAGTGTGATATTTTCCAAACCTTTAGAGGATATGTAATCTCTTCTGGTTACTCTTCTATAAATCTTCTTTTCTCTCAGTTGTAGAATTGCATGTTTTTCATATAACTTAATAGCACCCATTCCAGGGGACATAATTTACCAAGCATTCCTGTGTTTCCAAGTAATTATTATTCATCAGCCCCAAAACTGCATCTGAATATCCTCTTTATCTCCTTAACCCGAAAAACTTTCTTCCTTACTTCCCCATACTCATATTAAGCCCCTGTTTGTTTCCACTACTTCCACCCAAAAAATGAGAATTTTTACCGTTGGAATAGTGGCTAGCCGCAATAGTTGACCATTTTGTGAGTGAGTGGGCCCCACTATTTTTAAAAAAAGGTCAAATTTCTCATTTTGTTGTTGAAAGTAGTGGAAACAAACAGGGGCTAAATTACTGATTGAGGGGAAGTAATTTAATCCATACATGTCCAACATCACCACTGAAGGGTATTCATGCTTCAGTACATCCTAATAAACTAAATTCTCAGTCTTGTATGGTTTTTAACAATGCTAAATGATATCATTACAGGCAAAAAATCAGCCTGTAAAGCACTTAGCTGGAAAATTTTGGAGTGTCTCATTTTTAAACCAAATTCAGGAATTAATAAAAAAGATTTCCATACTTCATGACTGCCTCTGTGACTCATATAAAAACTAAGAATCCATCTGATGGGAAGCTGATATATTGGAAGTCCATAACTGACTGATTCAGGCATATATCCAAAGAAGACCCAATGTGTTGGGAGGCTGACCTAATGAGAAGAATATATATATAAAAGTGCATGATCAGTTTTAGAGAGGTATGTGTTTCAGGCCCTCGTTTGGGAAGCCAAGTGGGATAAATTTCCATTCCAGCCTAGTAGAAAATCTGGAAAAAAAGGGAACAGGCACTTTTACTCTAGGGGATAAGTGATTTGAATCTAGCAAAGACAAATTTCTCATAATCTTTTAACAACATACAAGCAAATGAATTAAAAAATAATAAAATTCAAACTCAACATGAGGAAAGGAGGCCTATGTCACAACCTATGATGCTCGAACTCGGGTACAAGTACATATCTAAGTGTCGGATCTTTTATTTTCTAAAATGTAGGATACAGAGACATAACTAAAAAGAGACAATTTTAGATAAGGGTACGTGGATACGTCTTTCAAACTTCAATTTTTTTTACTAATTCAAGACGTCATTTTGAATAGACCAAAATCAGTTATTCACTTATGATGCTCAGACCCTTTTCTTTGGTCGGCATACCCGTGTCGACACGGATACGGGTACGAAATACGGGTTGGACGCGGCAAATTTCAACCGAACACAGCTAGGGGTGTCCAAAAGTTCCGAACCGGATCGAACCCAAACTGAATCGAGCGGTTCTTCATAAATTAAATACTCGAACAGGTACCGGAATCGAGAATCGACGGGTATGGGTTGGGTATCGGATCTAGACTAAGAACCGAAGAATCGAAACTAAATAATTTTTTTATTTTTTTTATTGAGTTAATTAAATTATTTTATTTTTTCTAAATAAATTAACAAATTAATTAAATAAATCAGATCATTTCATAATTTTAAGCATTGAGCCTCAATTTTTTTAATATGGATCACCGACATTTTAATATTAATATCTACTTTTTGATATTTGTATGCATTGAATTAATGTTTTTCGACAATTAGTTACTTATATATTTTTGAATTAGTCTACATTAATTTGTAAAAGTTACGAATGAAATGTCATTAGTTATATTTATATAGTGTTGCTGTAAATGTTAATAAATTTAATTATGATATGGTACAGAAAGGAACCGAACCCGAACAGTTCCATAATTATATTTAAACCCGACGGGTACATTTATTAAATACCCAAAATTTTTGGAACTGAGCATAACAGACCCACGGACAGCCCTAGACACAGCTAGGAGCGAGAAGAAGAGGAGGAGGAGGCTGCCATAATCGCCATTTGCAACCGGAACTCGAAAGTCACGTAGGTCGTAGAGAAGAAGAAGGAGGTGGTGGGGTGTTGGACTTGGGCCTTTTTTTGTTTTAAGTTTTGGGCATTGGCTTTAAAACATTGCTGTTTTTTTTTTTTTTTTTAAACATTGGTTTTTTTTTTGTTTAAAATAAATTTATCCATTGTGGTTAAAGTATATTCTCTGTAGCACGGACACTTCAATTAGGGTAGCGTGTCCGTGTCCGACACGTACCGACACTTCTAAAACACTCTACCGTAATCATTTTCTTTTTATATTATAAATATTATATATTGTTAATTCAAAGTTATTAGCAAGTAACGAATAGGTACTCGTGTTTAAAAGATTTCAACAAGAAAAATTAATAACAAGTATAAAACTAAATTTATACTATATAAATTTATAACAAGTATAAAAATTGCGCGTCGACGTATCCGACACATATCGTGTCGGACACACGTGTCCATGTCAGTGCATCATAGAGTATATTTATAGCCTTATACCCTTATTGGTTGGGCTTATTTATCTTATCTTAATCGAATTTTACAACCATATTAGTTGAGCAAATCACACGATGTTTATTATTTATTAATTATGCTTTTGGTTCTTTTGATCTAGATAAGATCATTTTTGTTTAAAAAAAATTCATAATTAATGTTGTTACAAAATTTTAAAAAGTATGATTTGTCTTTAGCCAAAATGATTGACAGATAATTATAAAATCAACATACATAATTTTTTTAGAACAATTTAATATCATTTTTTGAAATTAATATTTTTTCAAAACTTGACAAAATAAAAATAATCATATAATATTTTTGATTAATTTTACATATGAAGTTTTTGGAAAAAAATAATAATTGAAGTTTCAAAGAAGTATACACGTACCCGTGTCCAAAATTTGGACTCTTTTTAACCATGTCCCTATATCCTCCATTTTAAAAAAATAAAAAATCCGACACTTAAATACATACCCGTACCCGAGTCCGAGCAACTTAGTTATTCACAAAAAAGAAATTGATATTCAATAAGGAGTTAAGATGAGTAAAATAGAATTTTGGAATTTTGTTTTCAATTATGAAATTAATAAATGTTATATAAAATAGAAAATGAGAGACTTGACTGCAATTTGAACTTAGTGGAGCACTAAGTAGCACTATATGGACCCATTTTCATTTTATACAAATAAAACCCTAAACGACCGATAGAAAGAGGGAAATAAGGAAAAAAAGAAGGAAGTGAAAAGAAAAAAATAAAGAAGAAAAAAAAGGGAAAACCTAGTGCCGCCGCCTTTCTCCACCCTCTCGACAGTGACTCTAGATTCATAGAGAGCAAAAACGGGAAAGAAGAAAAGCAAAAGAAAAAAAAGAAGAAAGAAGAAGAAGAAACAAAAACGACGAAGTGTCTGGTTGAAACTTGAAAGATCCAACACACATCCCATACCCATGTCGTGTCCGACACGGATACTCCGACTAATTCAAAAAGTCCGAACATCAAAGGTCGCAACTATAGATCCATCTCAATTGATGGCTTCAATTCCCATACCTCCATCCATTCTACAGCATCTCCTCTTTTTCCTTCGAGCTTCCAATTTCCATACAAGGTTTGCATCAAATTGGGCCTCTCAAGTTAGATTGAAATAACCTAGTTCAAGTTATGTAGTACTGCCTAGGACCAATCCATTCTCGAGTTTGAAAAATAGAAACTAAATGTAAACTTTATAGCAAGAAAGCACTATTGTCCTTTGGCAAGAGAATAAAGTTTAAGTTGCACACTTCTAAGACTGACATGAGAATTAATCCTAATCAAATATTTTGGGATCGGTAGCATTTTGTGCCTGGCAGCCAATTTTATGCAAGCTTTAGTAAAGTTGCTTCATTAGGCTAAGGGGTTTGATACCATGGCATAGTTATGTGGCTCATCAGGAGGGAAGGGATAGAACTGCTATTAAGAGACTTAGCTACCTGTGTTAAAAACTTAACCTTTTTATGATTCTCTTTTTCTTACTTTTAGAGTCCAATGCACGCACTTAAGCAACAGCGACTAACTAAGCCTTGCAGTCCCAATGAACTTGGGATTTACTGTATGTGCCTAACATCATATAAGTAAAAACGTTAGCTGAATATATAGTTTGGACTATGGAAAAACATGAGCTGAAATTTTTGGGATGGTAAACAGTAAAGCCACATATTTTCTGGCATAATCTTAATACGAAGTTCCATGAAAATCTTGAAAAACTACATAAAAATTTTTTGTTTTACAAATGCAGTTATCAATGATAAAACAGGAAGCCACCGTTGTCTAAAACAAAAGGCATTTATTGACTAAGTCTCCATTTGGATACAATTTATAGATTGGTTTAAAAATTTGGTCAAAGTCAAACAATAATTTCAACTACACATTAATAACTACAATTCATTATTATCCACACATTTTATGAGACCCACTACTATTTCTCTTACTCCTCCCATTTATAAAAAAATTATAAATTTGTCAAACGGATACTAAACCATTTATTTACTATAGCACAAAATTCTCAAATTAATCACTTGAAGTTAAGAAGACGAGAACCATCGAACCTGGAAAATTACCAATGTAGATCTTTCCAATATTTGGTTGACACCAAAAGACAACTTCAATCACCCCTAAAAGCATAACAATTTTCTTCTTATCATCATCCTTTCAAAATGACTGCCCATAGGACAGTATTATATTTGTTTAAGAAAATTCTCAGGTTCTAAGAAGTGATAGACTTACAAGGGTAAGTGCAAAGCCTTTCTGGAATTGTTGAATAAGTAATGGTAGGATTGGGGTAATTCAAAGGCTCCCCCACAAAGAATTACCAATTCCATATTTTACCCAGTCATATTCATTAAATATTTGAGTTAGAAGGACATTTGAAAATAGATTCACTCCAATTCATGTCTAAATACACAAATGATTAAAAACTACCCTTTAACATACTGTGTGATTAAACCACAAATAACAGATCAAAATAAGAAAAAAAAATACATAATTAAAACCATTAAAATTGAAAATAGGTAATTGCCAATTCTCATACATGCAAAGGAATATAATTGAGCTATCAAAGCTAAAAGCAACTGCAATGACCTTTTATAGAAGGCAACAGCAGATGCAGTCACGGAAGAATTAAGCTGAAGAGAACCCTCCCAGAGCTTTTCATGAACCAAAGAGGCTGCCTTTGCAGGAGACAACCTTTCCTTATCCAAAAATTTGGAAGAACCAGTGGTTATCTTACTTGAATGTGCATTCCCAATTCTGGTCATCGACATGCCTCCATCTTTTACTGAATCCTCTATAAATGAATCTTTGATATCCTCATCAGTTGTCTCTGTTTGTTTCATGAAGTTATTATTACCCTCCTTGTGACCTTGTTCTTCAGTACCCGAATTCTCCTCTGCGCCAACACTTTTCAAAACATTTTGCGATGACTTCTGCTTTCCCCTTTCTACAGCTGATACTCTTGAATTATCAGCCAGTTCAGATGGGAGATTACTAATTCCAGAATACATAGAGTCCTGGTGACTTATTCTTAACATGCATGCACTTTCTATCTTACTTTCTTCCTCTGAACAAGTTCTTTCATTGAAGCCATCAGGAAAGCTGATAGCCACTGTTTCCACAGACCTTGAAGATTCAGGTGATACTTTACCAATTCCAGATGATACTTTGGGTGTTCCATGCTTCTTGATCCCATACATCACTATATCGTCCTCAATGTGAGGATTCTCTATGGTAGCATCACATGATCTTGGAAGAGAAGGAAGCGTAGTTCCACTTCTACTGAACCTACTATAACCATCTGGTGCACAATTTAATACTTCAGGCATCTTCCTGGCCGGCGTCTGATATAGTGAAGAACAACCTTCACGCTTCGGAGATTGTGATGAGAGGGTAGAAGGGGGATTGCTGATTACATTGCGATATAAGTACCCATTACTAGTGGACCGTGGTTCGAGTGAATAATTCTGACAATGAAGTTGGTCCATCTGAAATTGATTCCTGATCATATTTGACTCCGAGGAATGATTTGGATACAACCATGATTGATGAGTATGTCTTTGATCACTTGTCCATGAAAATGGACCTCGTTGCTGGTTTAACTCGTAAGGAATTTGATTTCCCAATTTGGCTTCTACATCAGAAGCTCTTAATTTCCTTTTCCGAGATGATGGGTCAAAATTGTCTGTATCATCATTTCCTGAAGGAAGAACTGTATTATTTTCCATAGGAGCTCCTAAGTCTTTAAGGAGAATGAATTGATCTTCCTACTAAAATAATAAGCTCTAGCCTCTAGTTCCGAATTTCAACAATAAATTTCCTGAAAGCCCCAGCCTTTCCAAGAGATCATATTGCTATAGGTCATATGCTGAACAAGAGTTGCAAACAGAACAAAGTTAATTGAGTAAAATAATAACCAGTCATACTAAAATAACCAGAAGTAGGAACAACACTAACATGAAAGGATACTTATAAAGAGAGAAGGGAAATTTATAGACATCTTCTGCAGCTATTTAAGAATAGATTACATGGAAACTAATGGGAAATAGTGGACATGCATAAAAAATCCTTAAAAATTCACAAAAAATATTGGTGTCCAAGAAGGCTTTGTTAACAGGTTACTGACAGAATGATACCATTTTAAAACCAAGTTAATGTTAATACACTCCTAGACTTCCCGCAACTTTAAAAATAAACATTTTATTTAATCAGACACTACTTTATCAATGCTCACGCATGAGTCAAAAACTTAAAATCCAAACCCATTCAATCTTCAGCATTGCGTTACATTGATCTCCAATATTGAATGAAGCCATCAGATACATTCAATGTAACTCAATTTAGAAAGAAAAAGTAATAGATCAATAACTCTAATAAAGTAAAACAAAGGTTCGAATAACAGAACATACGGAACAAATTCATTCAAATAGTTAATTACACTTTTACATGACACATATCCATTATTTGCTTCTAGGCAGTTGCTTGAGTTTTTTTACTGCAGAATAAAATTCCAGAGAACCCCTTACAAATATGAGTAGAATTTGTACATAAAAAATTTATTACATATCTTAGACACATAAATTTCCATGAACCAAGAAGATATACCGATGCTGACACAACATAGATTATAGAGGCTAAGATCCGCAAAAATAAAGTCTCAGCAGACCCAAGTTTCTCCAGAATAACAAGTCAATGATTAAGAAACAATCAATTATTAGAAACAAATACAGAAAATTACACAGTGGTAAGAAAATCAGCTGAGTTTCGTATACGCAAATAAATCCAGTAATCAGTTAAATTAAAGTAAAGAAATCCATTAATCATTGTAAACCGAAAAGGGGCATGCGGTTAGAGGATTTAGGCGTCTACACATGCACGAATTAAAATTAAAATCTTACACAAAAAAATTTAATAAAACACAGTTGAGAGTGAAGCGAAATCTAATTACTGGCGTGCAGATTTAGGGTTTCCAATATTGGTACAATTGATTTCCTTTGAATTGACTCCCTCTATCCCTTCAATGCAGATTTCAGTACAGTATGCCATATCCTGAAGATTGGAATAGAAAAAAGGCGTATCAAATAACCCACGCGCAGGTTAATGGGCCTCCACTAAGGAAACTATTCTTCAATGATGGGCTTCAAGTTCAATATTGGGCCATATAAGTCCCTATTTTGACAATCATACTTTTCAAAAAAAAAAAAAGTGAATAATAATTTTTAGGAGAATGTGTAGTTAAAAAAAAATAGTTTATGTACAGAATATTTTATTATACGAATGTGTATAATTGAAAATAAGTATTTAGAAAAAAAAAATTTGAAAATTATTGTTGTCAAACACGAGCTTAGATTTTATTTGAGGATCGGTCAAGATTCAAGAATTCATTTGCGTTTAATTTGAGAATTTTATTTGTTCGAAAAATGTATTTGTAAATTAAATTTATGTCTATTAAGCCCCTATTTGACAATCATTATTTGAAAAAAAAAATATATTTAAAATTGTAATTTTTAGGAGAAAGTGTTATTAAAAATGAGTTGAGATTTGTTACCTAATTTTTGCTACTTGATGTTCACCAAATTAATTATTGATACATCATTTTTAAATTAATATATCATCTCAAATTTACCCTCATTAATTTCACAATTAACCCGTCAATAATTAATTGGGCATACAAGAAGTTGGATAACAAAAATTAGGCACCATATCTCAACTCATTAAAAAGTAGAAAAAAAAATTTTAATTTACGTACGAATTATTTTATTATGTAAATATATCGTTGAAAATGAACATTTTAAAAAAAAAAACTTAAATAATAATTGTTCAGCCCCCTCTCTGGTCGCTATTTTTGTTGGCAAAGAAGATCGATTTTTGGTGGTGATTAGTGGGCCCTGTGCAATCAATTATGACAAGGATGGTAGGAGTAATGGGAGGAAAGAAATGAATTGAAAAATTAGCCTCGTCACAATTATTATTTGGAAAAATAATTTTGAATAGTAATTTTTAAAAGAACGTATGATTAAAATTTACATGCAAAATATTTTATTGCGTGAATATATGATTGAAAATGAGTATATAAAAAAAAGAGTTTAAAAATAATGATTGTCAAACTTGTGATTAATTTTACGTGTAACACATGCCATCAAAATCTCACAATTGGCAAATTCTTTTGATCGAAATATTTTATTCCAAGTCTCTATTTCAAGTTATCAGATTTTGATAAGTAGTTGATTTTAAACACAATCAAACAAGATTTAGCTCTTGTTTAGCCTACATTAAAATTATAATTCATTTTTCTCTCTATTTTTATCAATCAAACATTCTCCAATAAAATAATATTACACGTAATCTCAAATTTTTTTTAATGATATTTCAATCATTAAAAGTGTGATGACGCTAAGTTTCGTATCTAGGCGAAGCTTAATCGAGCTTTCAAGAACAATGTGTAGAAGTATTTAAAAGAATGGATAGGAATCATTGGATTACAAAAATTAGACCATGTTTAAGCCACATTATTTTTTTCATTTTCATTCTTCTACTCAATTTTAACCATATATTTTTTAATAAAATAATATTTTTCATCACATCAATAATTTTTCCTTCTTTTTCAATCACACATTCCCTATCACATCAATAGTAAAAATGCATTCTTTTTCCAAAAATGTGCACCAAACGGGGGCTTAATTTTGAACTGCAACAAACTCTAATCTAATGTAATTTGAAATAAATGCTAGTCTAATTCAAGCTTCATCTTTGGTCTTGGACCATCTTGTCTACAAGGTAAAAGCTCCTTTAACAGTGCCCCGGGGCACATCCGAGATGGCAAAGACAGTGCAAGGCTGGGCTTGCAACCCCAGGGTGGGGAGTTCGAATCACGGAAGGAGCAGCCAAGTATTGTAATACACAAACCATGTGGTGGAGCAGGTTGGTGTTGTAATAACCGGTTGTAGGAGGGCTCCCTTGGGGCCAGGAGTATAAAGCTTGCATGGACACTGGCTTGATTGGGCATAACCCGCGATTTACCTCCGCCCAGAGTTGAGGCACCGGTGATAGGCGGTCCAGGAAATAGTCTAGTATTAGCTGGGATACCTGAGTATAAAAAAAAAAAAGCTCCTTTAACAGCTTAAACCAATATATGCTGGCCACGTCTCTAGGTGAAGGGTAGGATTCGAACCTGCATCTTCAAGTCACGAGCTTGATAAGTTGACGAATTACTCTGTCCCACTTTTTCCCTTTTTTGATATCTATTTTTTTTAAAAAAATAATATATATACACAGGATTACAACTATTTTTTGAAATGTTAGAATATGTTATGTCTTTTGGGGTCTTGCTAGTCTAAAGCTTTTGTGATACAAGTGAACGGGACAAGTTACTATATACACAGGATTACAACTAGATTTTATAGAAATTTCAAGGTGAATTGTGTAACTTGAAGTTTGTTAGGCAAAGAATATGGCAAGGTTATTACACAAACTGACCTCCCGTTTTATTTTGATACATATTAGTTTTTTAGTTTATTTTGATACAATTTAATGAAATTTGAGGGTAAAAAGTGAGTTAATACCCTAAATAGTCATTGAACTTTTTCAAAAGTTCCCAGGAGGTCACTGAACTTCAAAACTTCCCTAATTAGTCACTGAATTTTGCAAAAAGTTCCTAGGAGGTCACTGAACTTCAAAACTACCATAAATAGTCACTGAACTTTGCTAAAACTTCCTAAGAGGTCACCGAACTTTGCAAATTGGGATCCCATACATCAATGATTCAGTGACCCTCTAGGAACTTTTTGCAAAGTTGGGTGACTATTTAGGGAAGTTTTGGAAAAGTTCAGTGACTATTTATGGTAGTTTTAAAGATCGATGATCTCCTGGAAACTTTATGAAAAGTTCAGTGACTAATTAAGGAAGTTTTGAAATTCAGTGACTATTTATGGGAACTTTTGACAAAGTTCAGTGATTATTTAGGGTATTAACCCGTAAAAAGTTAATAAATTTTATGGATTCCATGAAATACGCGATTGAAATGAGTTTAAAAAAATGAATACCAAACATGGACTAAAATGACCTTACATAAGTATCAATTCATCTTTCCTAGTTAGCCATTGCTTGGTAGAAATTAAAATCAAGATTTTAATTCAAGTTGTAGACGATGTATTCTACAATTGAGAAAGTCGAGTCGGTCAGGCCACTAACAATCCTGTGAAAAAGTAGAACGAAGAAGAGAGACCGCAAAAGATCTCAAGAGGACTCCGGTGTGGTGCCGGCCGAAGACCTTCCAACAGTCAAGTCAGAAAAGTTTTTGAAGAATTCTAGATCAAAAGAATGAAGAAGTAGTTTAAAGTAGAGTGGTATTCGTCTTTTCTGTACCTGAACATAAGACTGACCACAGAATTTATAGCAGTTGGATAACCGTCTAGGCGAGATTGACGATGACTCTGTGAGATTTTTCGATTGGAACTGAAGCTGATAAGATTTATTCGGTTGAGATATCCAATTTGTTTTCAGATAACTCCAATTTGATTTGGTCAAATCATTGTGTAATTTATCTTGAAGATAAATTATCAGGGATTGCGAGTTGACACGTGGGTCTTATTTGACCCGATTGGCATAATGAACTGGGCCATAAGATGGTGCATTTATCAAGTGGGCCACCTGTAGGTTTTATTTTTTTGGACTTGGGTCATTTGGGCTAGTGAAACAATTTTTACCACTACAGTTAGTCCCCCACTCTTTTATACGAGTTTTACTCGAATGAAAGAGTAATTCGGGCTTTGAGACCAATCACACAACTTGTTGAAGGCGAGTTTTGATCATAGGTCGGACCATCTGATCACATAATTTGGAGTGGTAGTAGAATTTGCTATGATGGTAGATGAGAATCATCTGACCGAAAATAAGCATGGGATACTATCACACGCTTGCCTAGCCATGCGATTTTATTGATCGGGAACCATGTGGCAATTGGAAGAATAAGGTACTGCTTGTCGAGCAGTACGACTTTTATACTGTTTTTGCTTTTAAGCCATTTGCTTTTTGGTACCGTATGACTTTGGAAACTTGTTCGAAATGACTTATGGCTAGGAAGCCACGTAATGTGTCTTTGTTCGCACGACAGATTGAAAGCCGTATGATTTGGAAATTGAACGGGTCGAAAATCCTTACATTTCGAATTATGTAATTTTATTTATTATCTGATTATAATATAAATAAATCACATAAATATACTATATTTCCACACGGCTCGAAAACCGTGCGGTTTCCATTACCACACAGCAAGTGTTGCCGTGTGGCAATGGAAAATTGTTGTGGCATGCATGCATCTAGTCCTCCACTCAAAAATCGCACGACATACCAAGTATAGTTAGCCGATGCCCACTCAAAAATGGAAAATTGCCAATTTGTCTAGTCCGTGCGACATTTCTTGTGGAGAGTATTAGTCGATCGATAAATATCTATTTAGTGCACATATTTGGTTGATGATTTTAAGCAAATTTATGAATTATGTATTCATCTCGTTTAGCGCGCCAATTCTCACTACTTAAAGTTTCATCATTCATTTCTCAAGCAACTTGGGTAGGACTTCAAAGAGCCTCAATGATTTTGGTGAGTCTCTTTCCTCCATTCTTCAATTTCTTGCCTTGTTCTTGAGTGTTCTTCGAATGATGTTTTTTCAATTCTTCAGTGGCTGCATCGATTTTGATTCGGTGTTTCTAGCATTTGATTCATCATAGAGTAAAGTGGCTAGTGAGCTTTTTTTTTATTAAGAAAAAATGGACTGGACCGATTACCGTGATCGTTTGCCGACCAGAGGTGGGAGCGGGTCTGGCAATCTAGATGAAAATTCCTTGCTAGACAATTATACTAGTTTGGATTGTCCAGACAGGCCGACATTGGTGAGGTTTGTTGGTGGTCTGGGGATTTGCCCATTCTATGCGATTGATCCAGAAGGTACATTTATCATTATTGATCCAACCGACCCAAGTCTCGATGGTGGCTATTCAGGACATAGTTTTTATGAACATAGCCATCGAAGCGCTAGTGACATCTTGTTCACCAAGAATATACCAAGCAAGATGACGGAGAACGACTTGTTAAGAATTCGAGATGCCTACGGTATTCCAGCATCTGTTCAACTTCGCTTACCACGATCGCACGAAACAGTTTCATGGAATGTCCCAGACTAGACCTTTTTTTATGAGTTGCCATTTAAAGATGGCTTTCGATTTTCGATTCCTTGCATGGTTGGGATGGTGCTGGAATATTTTGACATTGCACATAGCCAACTCATGCCTAAGTCTTAGCGGTTGCTATTGGCTCTCCAAGTTCTGACCGATCAGCATGATATCTCATTTGGTATGTCGGAGTTGCTGCACTGCTACTTTATAAGGGAGCACGACAGTGAGAAAGGTCGATTTTCCTTAAATGCAAGGAAAAATACCGATCGATTAATAACTGGACTTTCTTTAGGAGATAAATGTTGGAAAGTATCTTATTTTCTTGTGTTGGGCAATTTGATTCAACAGGGGAATTACCATTTCCCTTTAGCATGGTCACGTGGTAAGCTTCGTAGATCGCTTACTCTCCATGTGCTTTACTGATTCGAGGTCCTTATTTCACTTTTTTACAGGTCTTCACATCAACACACGGCTCGTCGAAGGCTTGTTTGTGAAAGAGAGAATTTTAAAGATCTTAGCAATACTTAAGGCTCAAAGGGATTGCCAGTTCCTTCTATCTTCAGAAGTTCTTTCTTCTAGTGGCTTGTGGGATCATATTTCGATAGAATCACGAGGTATTCCTTCCGGTTTCCTAAGATATAAAATCCCTATTATCATGATAAAGAGAGGTTTGGAAATTCTTGGTAATGATGTTCCTTTGGTCAGTCCGTTTAACTCGACTGAACGTGAGATTGCAGATCGAATTATGTTAAGAGTGGTAGGGTCTTCGCTTAACGCTCTGGAAATGAGAAATGCGAAAGAAAAGTCTAAGAAGTTTTCTCATTTTACATCGCTAGTTGACAACCCTACCGTCTTATTTGATGATTTCTCGAGCCATACCGAGCTACATGATGCTCCATCTCCGTTAGTTCGCAAACGCGGTCATCCAGGGCCGTTGTCAGCAGAAGATGATTCGATCGTGCTTACCTTTCCCTTCGATTCGTCTGCGTTCTCTAATTCGGGTGGTGGCGGCACTTAGCAAATGTTTATTATTTCCTGAAGATCGGACGCGCTATGAGCAACTTGGACTGGTAAAGGCAGCCGAGAACACGATGGCTCAAATTTTCCAGGTATATAAATTTTTTATATTCAGAAAAATGAAGCCATTAGACAAGCAAGAAAAGTGTGCTCATTGCAGGATACAAATACTTCGTTACGTAGAGAAGTCGAAAGTTTGAGCAAGACGCTTACTTAGCTGCTAGAAAGGCAATAGATGAGCTAGCTGAGATTGTTCGTGAGAAGCTCGCGTTGGAGGATGAGCTTGCAAACTTAAGGAAATCTTCTGGGGCTCAGATTGCTTCTCTAGAGGACTGTTTAGAGAATTGCCAGTTGGAAGTTGAGCTAGCTACTAGAGCCTTCCTTATGAATGATTATAAGAAAGGTAAGCACGTTAGCTGGGGTATGGACAAAGCAATTGCTGATTATGTTGAATTGTGCCGATGCTTGGTATGCCAAATATGGTAGAAGAGCAGCTTGAAGTCGGGACTTTATCGGGCGAAAGAGTTGGGAATATGCTGATGCCAGCAAGCCTGAATTCTTTTGGTAGCACGTTTTCCAATTGTGCTTCCTGGCTGGCTGCCATTTCCTTTCGGACTTATATAGTAGTATTTGTAGGACGTATTCAAAATTAGGTCTTTCTAAATTATGTAATATGTACAAAATATTTTATTTGGAGTTGTATGCTAAAACTTGATGAAATATCAAACTTTTTTAAAATTTTATTCGCAGTACAAGAGTTTATGATCATAATATTCAAACAGAAATTGTACTTACTTTCAAAAAGACAAGACTTATAAATGCTTTTTTACAAAGGAGTCCATCGATCTATTCGATTTAGCATGTAAGGCTATCCCAATTCAAAGCAAGTAGGTCTTCGCTCAGATCGGCAAATGGCGATGACAGAACCAAACTTGTATAAACAACTTGAAAGCAATTGTGTGGTCTTCTTCATCTAGATGGCTTGATAGAATCTAGAGCCATTTTTATCGACCAACTTCTAGATTTTAAGTAATTTTTGGTGTCTCTATGGGATTTTCCTTCCCTACATCTGAGTATTTCCATGTCCCTGTTGATGAGGAATTCATGATCTCTAATGAGTGATATGCTTTTCTAGTTGGTGAAACTCCTGAAAGTAAAGACAAGTTGCTCTTCGATGCTTAAGTTAGTGTTAATCCCGACGATAGTAAAGAATGTAAAAAGGAAAATTACAAAATCATTAAGGAAATAACGAAGATACCCTGTGATGGAATGGCTGCATGTTTTGGTCCATGCGAGACTTTGTCATTGATCATCCTGAAAGCAGAAAAGGTTAGGACCACCGATGACATTTCTGCCATCGACTCTTTGATGCTTAAGTTAGTGTTGATCCCGACGATAGTAAAGAATTTAAAAAGGAAAATAACAAAATCATTGAGAAAATAACGAAGATGCCATGTGATGGAATGGTGGCATGTGTTTGGTCTATGCAAAACTTTGTCATTGATCATCGTGAAAGTAGAGAAGGTTAGGACCCTCGAGAACATTTCTGTCATCGGCTCTCCGATGCTTAAGTTAGTGTTGATCCCGACGATAGTAAAAAATTTAAAAAGGAAAATAACAAAATCATTGAAAAAATATCCTCTTCCTTTGTGTGACATATAGCAGCCACCAAAGTGTGTAAATTGGGCAACCGAAGTAAAGAAAGAGTGTCTATTGAGCCAATTTGGTTTATTGGTGTTTGATATTGGTTGGTTTATACTAAGCTCAGAAATCACCAAATCGAAGATCTTGAAGTATATTTTCGCTTACAAATGGTATCAGGGCTTATGGATGAGTGAAATTTGTGAAAAAAAAAAATCATGCAAAAATAGGTAGAAATCGACATAAAACTGAATCCGGAAAATTGTCCAAAAACTCCAAAAATCTGAATTTGTTTTGAGATATTTCAGCCAAACCAGAGGTCAATTGAGAAAACTAAGACTATATTTGAACTCAGGTCGAGACAGAACTGGAGCTACGGCGCATGAGGCACGCTATGGCACTTGATAACCACACATGGATGTCGACAAGGCACATACGGGTGCGTGACGAGGAACTCGACTGTGACACTTGAAGGTAGTTTACTTTTGCTCGTGTTACGGACCATACTGTGGTGTTCAATTTCTATTTTTGGATAAAATTGTGGTTTTGAACTATTTTTCCCTTAGAGGCTTGAGATTCCTAACTTTGGTGAACGTGTTGCTGCAGCTGCTGCAAGCTTTAAGACGAATAGTGGTAGCCCTAAAGCTATAAATTTGCATATCTCCTTATTTACGGACCCTCAGATTTGGTCCACTCAATAAATTGGCTTCCTTCTTTTAAGTTTCAGTACTTCTAAGTCATCGTGTGGGGATAACATTCGGATTGAGGTTACCATATAGGGTAACCATTGCTTTTTTCTAGAATTTATGAATTATTTACACTATTTGGAGTGTTAAATTTAATTGGTAAAAGCTATTCATTGATTCCGTAATTTAATTGCCTACTAAGTGAATGTATGAGACTTACATTGCGTGAGAAATTATTTTGTTGACATATCTATGTATTGCAATGATTATTCCATTAGAAAACACATACTTGACTCGTTTGGCAAATCCCTTGATCTGAGATCGAGAATATCATGAAATCCTAAAAATCTAGAATTATTGTAATCTTAGGATTACTTTGTGTGACCTAATTGTGCATTTTGGATGTTGTATAATAAAAATGACTACGCGTGATTTTGATTTGAGAATTTTTAATGAAAAATGTTACTTTTCAATTTGGCAACAAAAAATGAGAGGATTTTGATTCAACAAAATGTTTCAAAAGTCATATATGATAACTTTTTTGAAAATTTGTCAAAAAAAAAAAATTTTTTTGACGAACTTGCTTAGACTTCAATTATTTTATACCTGTCAAATACTATTTTGAGAAAAGTTGGTAAACTTAGCACCACGAATGAATTTTGAAAAAGTTGGAGAACTTATATTTGTTTAAATTTACTCTTAACAAATTGTACTTACTTGGTGTGTTTTTTTAACTTTAAAATGGATCTTTTAAAGGATTTTGATGATAATTTGGATGTTTTTAGCAAACTTGTTCAAAATATTGTTAATTGTGATGAAAATGTATTCGTGATAGGGCCTTCTGATCTTTGCATTGCTTCTTCTCTAGTGTCAAAGCTCAGGGATGGATCCAAAGCATCATTCAAATCAAATTGGGTGAGAAACTGTTCACATCTTAATTTGCCTCAAAGAAAATCTGGAGTTGCGATCTAAAAGCGAAATATCAAACTTCATACTTGCCATCATGAAACCTCATTTTGAGTTGATTATATACGAAAACAAACTCGTTCTCCTAAGAATTGTCGAACCTTGACTATGATACCACTGTTAGAAATTGAACCATTATTAATATTTAAAACGAGATAAAAATAACAATCACAAGAGCACAAAATGTATGTGAAAATCCAAGACGGAAAAAACTACAGGTAGAGGCAGAAATTTCACTATATCAAATGTAAAGAGTTACAATATGTCATGCTGGATCTCAAAAGACTCTCTCGTGATCTCTCTATCTGCGAGTATTTCTCTATTAATTTGGATCCATCAAATATGTGTAGTACACCATATATTTATAATACAATCATTCCTAACATACGAGGAGAATTAATACAATGAATAGTTTAATATAAGATGAAGTCTCGATACAATGGATACAAATAAGAACTGAGTATTTGAATTGAAATAGTAGTCCCAAAATTGGCCAAATCGTGACCCTGAAAATTTGGATAAAGTTGTCACTTGAATGGTACCATCGTGGCTAGAAAGCAGTGTCACTGTCGCTTAGAACAATTGGTTTGTGTCTAGCGAATGACCAAGGTCCTGTTTTGAGTGCTCGAGCACCTGATAAGATACAATCAAGCGGTTTTGCAGCGACTACTCCGCCTTGGTCCATCTTTTGTCTTTTTTGACTCGTAGTCTTTTACTTTTTCAAGACTTCTCCAAAACAAACAATCAATTCCAAATGTACCCCAAAAATGAATTCGGATCACACCAAAATTCTAACACATTACATATTCATAGCTTAGTGACGGATGTAAAATTCGTTGCTAATGCTAATGACAATTTCCATCGTTTATATTGTGATTGTTTTTCGTCCCTGAAAATTATCGACCAAAGTTCCACCCACTAGATTTGTGACACGGGTTTTCTATTGGTTAGACTTTCCTCGCTAAAGCGTGTTTCTTATATATTTGGAACCGTCTACAAATAATGAAAATCTTGAGTTGACTTCATTCTATTTATTATAGTTTACTAAAAATTAAATGCAGCATGTCGTTGTAACAAGGGATATGTTCCAACGAAATTTATATGAAAGTTTATGAAGTTGTGTCACGTGTACATGATAATTTACATAATTGTTTACATACAGATGTGATGAAATATAATTGGTTCAAGATTTTTTCAATAAAAAAGAAAAGAAAAAAAGACTCCCTCTCTTTCTTTTTGGCACATCATATGTATACGTATGTAAATCATTATGTAACCCTATTATGTACAAGTAACATTATTAAAGTTTAGGTTACAAGATGTAATCAATCAAATTTTATGTTGGTTGTCAATTTATCATAATCCTCCTCTATTCCAAACTAACTATTAAGAAAGTATAGAGAAAATAATTTTTATATTCATGTTTGTAGCCCTCTTCAACATGATAAGTCCCACGTCCAGAGTGAAAACTTTTTTCTCTTCCCACACTCTTTAAAATATACCAACTCTCTAAATTTGGTTAATAATAGTCGTTTGCAGTTAGTAAAAGATCTAAAGTGCATAAAAATCAAATTGACTAGTGTTTTGTCTGGACACAATTGACTCTATACATTGGCCAACTTTAGGCACAATTCGTTCTTTCCGAACCGTTTGCACACCAAAACAAGTGGTGTCCCGATATAGATTTACACTCCTAAATTGGACACTTGTTGATGCATTAGATAGCTAATTCTTGAAATATTGAAAACGTATAAATGTATAGGCATGTGACTTTTGGTGTATGTTGAGTTGTTGCTCAACAATTGAGAATTGAGATGTCCATTTTGGTCCCAATGTTACATGAGAGAATTGGATAAAAACCAATTAGCTGAACAAACGTTGCGTAGGCCAGACACTCGATGTATATGGTAAAACCGGACTATTGCCCATTCTTCCTCAATCTTTTTGAAATGTAAAAAATTTACCCTTTCTAGCATACTCAATACTCAATCTTTCAATTATGTAGCAAAATACGTCATTTCCTCCATTTTGACCATTAAATGACGGATCCATTATTCTCTTTAAATAAACAAAAGTAGTACAACAAAAAATAAGGATAAATTGTAAATGAAGTTCTGCAAATTTTCAAAAAGTACAAATAAATATCACTTAAAACAATTAAATACATATTAACACATAAAAAATTAGAAAATTATCATATTTTCCAACCAAACTCACCCCGTTAACACACAATCAATATAGCAACTACCACCTCCAAATCCACACCGTCACCAACCCATCTCCACGTCCCACAATGCTCCCATTTCATTTTTGCAAAATCAGGGGTGAAATTAACGCAAAAACCAAGGGGAGAAATCCCTATTTTCGCAAACTAATTACCAAGAGACGAATGTAAATTAAGTTATCCAATGATCACGGAGTGGGAGTTTAACAAGACCACAAACATCCAAGATATCTTCTAAAGCATTCTTTAGATCTCTATGCCTCTCACTTATGGACTTTAATTAGATCATAATCAACTGAATTTTTGAAAGTTTTTTCATTACAGTTTTGGTAAATCTATTTAAATTTTCTTCCAAGTCAACAAAAGTAATCCATTTTAAAAGAAAAGATATGTTTGAGCAAATACTATTTTATTTGGAATAGTTTTAGTCAGATATTGGCATGAAGTTTGGTCTCCGTGCAATCTTCAAGTTCAATTCTCTTGGTGGGATTGATACATGTCGATAATTATATAAGGCCTTAGCACATTTTTGTTGAATCAATATTGCCATTAACTTTTGTCCCCAAATATTAAAATTCCCCTCCCATCAAACATGTTCAATTCAAATTTAGTAGTTGTCATCTTGAAGAAAATAAATATTAAAAACTTATGAACGGTAAAAAAATTACACTCAAGCGATTTTAGGGAACCAAGAAACAAATAGATGGAGTGCAATCAAAATTAATTTGAATAAGTTTTGAAAAATTAATAATACACACAATAAGAATTAATCAAATTCAATCAATATCAGAATAAACAAAGTATTTCCTAGATGGAAATTTATACATGGAATTTCTACTCAACAATTTTATTTCACAAAAGCAACGTGCAGAAGAAAACTTGCAGATAAATCAAAGATTGGAGATCACATTTAGCCCTTGTTTGAGTCCCATTTTATCAAAAACTCATTTTTTCAAAACTCATTTTCAACCACACTTTCTCTAACAAAATAATTTAACACGTAAATTGAATTTTATTATTATTTTTTAACCACATATTCTCCAAAAATTAATATTCAAAACACACTTTCCCCAAAATGAGACTCAAACAAGGGCTTAATGTTTCCAAATCTTCTCCAAATATATAACATGTATTGAATTTAGAGGAAATTACAAAAAATCGGGTTGAAAGTTTAATTATTCAAAAATCAAGTAATAATTTTATATTACAAATTAATTTTTATATACACCCCACACCTTATCCACCCGTCCAAACCCTAAAATTAATTCCCAAACCGTCTCTATATTCTCTCCACCTTCACCACAGTATCTCTACTGTCACTCGCAACCGTCGTCGTCGCTGCAGCAACCCGTCGTCTCCCTACTACAATCGTCGATGCATCAACACACGAGAATGGTGGTTGCGCTGATGGCGGATCTAGTTGTCGTGTTGATGGCGGTGATGGTGGCAGAATCGATTTGTTGTTGGAAATGGTAGTTGTGGTGGTGACCGAAAAATGGTGGTGGCTGTGGAGTGTTGACAGTGTTGGCTATGAGGTTATGGTGGTTGTGGTGTGTTGGTTGTGTTGTGTGGAGGATCCGATGGTTGCGATGAGGTATGGTCGCTTTGATGGTGGTACGATGGTTATGGAGTGTTGGCTGTGTTAGGTGGCAGATCTGATGGTCGTGGTGATGAAGGTGATGGTGGTGGTGGCGGATCTGGGGGTTGCAGTGGTGGTGGAGGGATCTGATTTGGATATTATATGTTGTTGGAAATGATAGTTGTGGTGGTGGTTGAAAATAGTGAAGGCGGCGACGACGGCGATAGTGGAGGTTGCGATGATGTTGTGAGGTGATGGCGGTTTGTGGAATGTTAGCTATTGGTGGTTGATTGAAGTTGCCGGTGGAGTTGGAAGTGGTGTGTCGTGTTGGAGCAGATGTTTGTGGGGGATAGCGGCGACAAAGTGTGTGATAGCCATGGCGTTGTTTCTGATGGAGGTGGTGGTGCGTTTCTATTTGTTGGCGACGATGGTGTGTTTCTGTGGTGGTGGTGGTGGTGCGTGTTGGTGGCGGTGATGGTTGTGGTGTGTTAGTGGTGGCAGTGGTGGTGTTGTGTTGTTGGTGGGGGCAATGGTGGGATAACGTTTGTGACCAATTATTTGATTAATTTGTGACTAAGTATTGGTGGTGGATCGAGATAAAGGATGGGGTGTTTGGTGTATGTGACCAACTATTTGGTTTATTGTGACTAACAATTAAATTGTGACCTTAAAATTCAATAATTTGTGAATAAAAAATAATTTATGACCAACAAATTTTAAAATATGTGACCGATAGATAAATTGTGACCTATAATTTTTTTGATTTGTGACCAATGAAATAAATTGTGACGTATAAAATTTTTGGTTTGTGACTAATAAATAAGTTGTGACATATAATTATGTACAAGTGACCATTAATTGTATAATTGTGAATTTATTATATTTAAATAATAATTATTTTTAATTAAATAAATAAATACTTGAGTTTTGCATTTTTTTAAATTTAATACCTAATTTTCGCAATCGTGAAACTTAATGTCTGATTTGTTTGGATTTTGAAGGTCTTGTTTGAGCCTTTAGACAAATATTAGTTTACATTGAGTATTTCGTGTATGAAAAAGCAAGGAAAATAACTCATGATATCATAACTATACAAAGTAAAGTTATTGAAATTAAAGAATCACACCAAGCGAGCTTTAAAATTTGATTTCTTTTTATTTTCACTAAAATCAACCTAAAAAGTTCTAGATATGCCATAGATCTGCAATTTTCTTGAGGATTTAGTATCACATTTCACATATCCAAGCTCTGATACCACTAAAATGTCTAGAAGTAAATGAACACTCAATTAATCATAGTCAGGGAGCTTATACCATTACGCTCATGAGCATAGGTCCCTTTTATGTAGAAATACGACATACATCCAAAAATAGTGTGCACATCATTTGAGGGTTTACTTGCTTACTTCGATAGAAAACATAAAGTGCACAAAAATATTAAAGTAAGAAAACAAGGATTTTTCGACCGAAGCCTAAGAGATTCGTGGCCATTTTAATACACAATCCTCTGTTAGCATTCACAAAAATGGATAACGATCGTTTACAAATGTTCAAGAGATACAAAGATCAAGCTACATAAGACTTATGGTTCAAAGAATTTGAACTATTCAAGTTATTATTCACCAAGAACATACCAAACCAAACCACACCTAACCTTTCTTTGAATATTACAATATGAGGAACAATATTTCCTCCATTGATTTCACAAAGAATCAATCAAAAAAATCAAAAAGGAATTAGAAGATTTGAGTATATCAAATGAGATTTTCAAGAGAGATGAAGAACTCTAAAGTGTAGGGGTTTCTCTCAAAACCAAACGCCAAAAAGAATAATCAAATGAATAAACCAACAAAGCATATGAAACCTTTTAGGACCATGCTATTTGTACACCCCCCCTACAAGAGAGGAGGCCCACGATTTTTTTATTGGTCGTGGGCCCCCTCTCTTGTGAAGGGTCTGTACACCGAGATGTCAACCCCGGTGAACAAATAGAGCCACATGATATCATCTGGTGTAAGACATCTACTAATAAAGTCACATTTCAGTAACACGATTTAGGGCCAATTTCGGGAATACACGGCACGCGTGCACTTTCTTAACAAGGACAACTCTATCTATAAACAACTTCTATCTATAAACAACTTCCTCTTGGATAAATTTCATCTTTGATCACTTAGTTGTTAGTTGAAAGTTTTAAATTATCGAATATTTAGAACTAACGTGTGGATTATACAATTAAAAGTAGCAAGTCACTTTTTAATTTTTAATTTTTTTGCTAAATGGTTAGATCAAATAAGTCTATTTATTCTAAATTTGAATACCACAATTAATCATTAACGCAGTAAAAAACATCAAAGATGATCACGAAAAAAACTCCAACTAGGTAAAAATTCTGAACAATTTGCTAGTCAATAATCCACTATAAATCGAAACAAACTTACAGTACTACCCAGACCCATTTACCTCGTAGAACTTTCGAACTCAATTCCTATAGTCTCCCTTGATCCTAGTGGAAGTGTGCTTCTTCAAAACAAAATTAGTACACATAACCCATCCATAAAAGGTTAGACGTGTTAAGCATTATAAAACTCAAAGATCATATTGTATGACTAGCAACTAGGACTATAAATGGATCAGATATGTACTAGATCCGCCTATATCCGATCCGATAATCCAACGGATATTTGATTGTTAAATCTATATCCGTTTTGCTATGTTATCGGATATCTGATTCGATAATCCAATTCGAAATTAAAGAAATTAGGAAAAAAATGTTAGAATCAACCTTTTTCATTTATTTATTTATTTTCCAATTCTTAATAATTATAAATTTTTCAACTTTTTTATATTTTGAATTTGATGACATTTTTATTCTAAATTTATTTATTTATTTTAGTCACAAATAGCATGCTACAAAAATATTTTGCCGACTTAATTATTTATAACAAATCGACGGGATTTTTACTGGATTAGATTTACATATATTCATAGTTGATCCATTTAGTCAATGGGTTATCGAATTTTGATCTTGATCGGGTTATCGGACTGAGACCCTAAATCCATCTCCCATTAATTTCATCAAATTCGGATCAGACTAGATCAAAATCCAATCTATTGATAGCCCTACTAGCAGCTTGTGTGAAAATCTAATGCAATTTCAATAATACCTAAATCTAAATCCATTGTGTAAGAAGAATATCGGAAGTAGATCGAATATTGGAAGAAGATTCCATGTTTTGTGTGTTGGGAAAATTCTTTACAGTCATAACTATCGTTTATTT
This sequence comes from Fraxinus excelsior, assembly GCA_019097785.1. Classification (NCBI taxonomy): domain Eukaryota; kingdom Viridiplantae; phylum Streptophyta; class Magnoliopsida; order Lamiales; family Oleaceae; genus Fraxinus; species Fraxinus excelsior. The sequence goes on from CM032627.1 coordinate 3,282,918, forward strand.
TGAATCAGCAAGAATTTGTAAATCAGACATGGTTATCGCGATGAATTAATCATGTTCATTTAGTCTTCCAAATCAACACATAGTTCTTTATTTTTCTATGATGATAGGAGTAAGAATAGAATGAACAATTTATGTGTAACTTGGGGACCATAACTGTGTACACACACACACACACACACACACTAACGGTCTGTTAAACTCATTCGGCCCATCATGATATTAGGAACAAGTCTGATCTCTCCACATAAAGGCTCACACTTTAATTGAATGCTTCAAAACTCAAAATACTGAAACCTTATTAGATCACTTTAAATAAGTTTAACCAAAATTGATAGCCTTTAATTTAATACATAACATTTTACATATAAACCCACATGTTCGATTAAAATCCTAACAATCTCCCACTTTGGCTATATGTGTTACCTTATAATTGTGCATTAAACATAATCTTATGAGTACTCAAGAATTTTACTATCATTATCGAATGCATCTCCAAACAATACAGTTCATCAATAATATCAACATAGGATCAAAGCGGCTTTCGCTACTTATATCGTAACTAAACACATCAATGGTCACATATATTGATATAACTGAATGACATGGATCAAGCATGAATGTGTAGCATAGAAATTACATGTAATGTGATCTTAATATGCCTATTCCCAACTGTTCCACCTTAATATCTTAGTAAGATCATTTTCAAACAAGTTCAGAGATAATAAACCAAAAACTTGATAACCGAAAGTAACTTTAATCATAAACCATATCTAAAATGACAATGCATGTGTCTAATATGAAAAACACAGAAATATAAACTCCCACTGAAACTAGATATCTTCAATAGATATTATACTCATATAAGAAGTGTGCTCATTAATGACCTTGTGTATCAATCCCTTAGAAAATGGATCCATAACCATTGAATTTGTCCCAATATGCTTTATTGACACATGTCCACTATGAACTTTTTATTTAACAGCCATGAACTTGATCTCTATATGTACTGACTTCATCGAGCTCCTATTATTATTGGAATATAGCATTGCTAATTTATTGCCACAAAATAACTTGAGTGGTCTTTCTATACTGTACACAATGCGTAGCTCTGTCACAAAATCTCGCAGCCATATTCCATGGTTTGATGCCTCATAACATGCTATAAACTCCACTGCCATGATAGAAGTGGTGATGAGTGTCTGCTTAGCACTCTTCCACGAAATAACACCTCCAACAAGTAGGTAGATATAGCCTGAAGTAGATCTCCTATTATATTGGCATCCCGTGAAATTGGAATCAAAGTAATTGATGATCTCCAATTGATCCGATCTCTTGTATGTGAGCATGTAATCATTTGTCCTCTATAAATACTGCATGACCCGTTTGGCTGCTTTCCAATGATCCATTCCTGGGTTACTTAAATATTTTCCTAGCATCCCAACAATGTACCATACATCCGAACGCGTACAAACCTGAACATACATCAGACTCCTTGTAGCTGAAGAATAATGAATCTTCCGCATTTCTTTAATTTCCAAATTATTTTTGGAGCGTTGACTTAAACTGAACTTGTCTCCTTTAGCTACAGGGGTGTCACCTGGTTTATAATCTTGCATGCCATATCTTTTAATTATCTTTTTGATATAGCTCTTTTGTGATAACCAAGAATACCTCGAGAACAGTCCCGGTGTATCTGAATTCCTAATACAAAAGAGGCATTACCAAGATCTTTCATCTCAAAATTCCTTGCTAGAAATCTCTTGGTTTCATGTAATAAACATATATCGTTGCAGGTAAGCAATATATCATCAACATATAAAATCAAAAAAATATACTTTCTTCCACTGAACTTGTTGTATATACAATCATCAACCAAATTCATCTCAAAACAATACAAGATGATCCCTTGATGAAACTTGTAATATCATTCACGAGAGGTCTGTTTGAGTCCATAGATGGATTTCTTTAGTTTACAAACCATTTTTTTTTTGCATCACCCGACATAAAGTCTTCGTTGTACCATATAGATTGTTTCATCAATATCACTATAGAGAAACACAGTCTTAACATCCATCTGATGTGACTCAAGATCAAAATGCGCTACCAATGCTATTATAATCTTGAAAGAGTCTTTCGAAGAAATCGGAGAGAAAGTCTCTTTATAATAGATACCTTCTTTTTGTGTAAAACCCTTTATAACAAGACGAGCCCTATACCTCTCCACATCATCCTTTGAATCCCTCTTGGTATCCATTTGTAACAAATGGGTTTTGCACCTTCAGGCAATGGAACAAGTTCCCACACGTCGTTGTCCTTCATATACTTTATCTCTTCATTCATAATATCGAGCAACTTTTGAGAGTTAGAACTTTTCATGGCTTGACGGAAGTTGATCGGATCATTTTCCACCACTCCAATGTTAACTTCATATTCTTGGAGAAATGAGATATAATCATCCGAAACCGCACTTCTCATTTTTCTAATGAATCTTCTTAATGACATTGGTTCTTGAGGTTGTAGAATTTGTTCTTCTGGAACAAGTTTTTGACCTTCAAAAGGAGATACAACGATATTATCTTGATATGGAGTTACTTCTTGAACAATGTTAGGAATAGAATCCTGATCCTGATCATTGTCAATGGCAATTGGAGAAATTTTAATGTATTCCTCTTTAAAGACAAAGTTTGTAACCCTTTCTCCCCCACAAATTCAACATCCTCAAAAAACTGTGAATTTCCTGTCTCGAAAATTGTCTTAGTTGTGGGATCAAAAACTTGTAAGCCCTGGACCTTTTAGAATATCCAATAAAATAGCAATTGATAGTCCTTGCATCCAGTTTCTTTTCATTTGGCTTATAAGGCCTTGCCTCGATTGGACATCCACAAATGTGTACGTGCTTCAAACTAGGCATCTTGCCCGTCCAAAGCTCATAAGGGGTTTTATTAGTGGCCTTAGTTGGAACTTTGCTGAATATATACGTTGTGGTCTTTAATGCTTCACGCTAGAGTGATTCTGGCAAGATAGAATGAGTAATCATACTCTTCACATGTCCTTAAACATTCTATTTCGTCTTTCAACAACACCATTCATAGTGGGCAAACCCATCATAGTGTAATGTGGGACGAGACTGCATTCCTTTAGGAATTTAGCAAATGGTCTTGAACTTTGTTCACCTGAACCGTCATATCTGTCATAGTATTCACCACCACGGTCAAATCTAATGCTTAATCATTTTATCGAGTTGGTTTTCAACTTCAACTTTGTAGTTTTTGAACACATCCAACGATTGTGATTTTTCATGAATGAGAGAGATATATATATAGCAATATCTAGAAAAGTCGTCTATAAACGTTCTAAAATATTGTTGACTATTCCAAGAAGTCGAAGCGAATGGTCCACAAATATCCGTATGTATAAGTTCTAAGACGTCTAAAGTTATATTGGCTTGAAATCTCCTTTTATTGGTTTGTTTTCCCTTTATACCGTTAACAAACATATCATAATTGTAAATTTAAGGGGATCGAAGATTTTGTTAGACACAAGTCTCTCAATTCTCCTCTTAGAGATGTGATCTAATCTATTGTGCCATAACGAAACAGAATTCTCGTCGATCAATTTTTGCTTTACACATCGAGTACTTAAATAAAGATTATCGTAACCTGATAAAGAATCGGAACCAACCAATTTTGAATCATGAAACAAACTAAATATTCCATTCCAAAATGAACAAGAATAATCAGAATTGTCCAAAACAGAAATAGAAGTCAAATTTCGTCGAAAAGACGGTACAATAAATTTCTCATTAAGATCTAAATAAAATCTAGTCTTTAACAATAATCTAAATTTTCCTATTACTTCTACTTCCACCATTTTGTCGTCGCCAACATAGATGTATCTTTCACCATCACTTGATTTTCGACAATTCAGGCAACCCTGCATAGACACACTGATGTGAGTTGTTGCACAGAAAGTTAAATTAACCTCAGAACTAATCAAATAAATAAGAATACATTTATTGGCACGCCATGCGTGATAGTTGGTACAGTTCTTATTCTTATGACCTGCAGCTCCACAGAAGAAACAACCGCCCTCAATTTGTTCCTTGTGTTATTTCTTTTATGATGTTGTACCCACAACTTCCTTATCAATTTTCCTTCTCTTGTTCCTTTTGTCCTTGGATGTGGTGGCTAAATGAGTATTTTCTATCTTGTCATACTTTAATCTTTCCTTTTTCTTGACACAGTGTGAGATGAGCTCATTAAGGGACCATGAGTCATTTTGACAATTGTAGTTCACTTTGGATTGACTGAATTGTGCCGAAAGGAATATTAGATGCAAGTGTACTAACAAGCCTTTAGATAAATCCAACTTGAGTGCATTTAGTTTTGAAACAATGTGAGACATTTTCATAATGTACTCCCGTATATTTCATTTCCCTTTGTACATCATTGAGATAAGGTTTGCCAAAATTGTACTAGTTTTAGCCTTTTCATTCTTGACAAACCTCTTCTCAAGGTCCTCAAGGAAACCCTTAGCTGTAGTCACTTTATCGGACATAGTGCGCCGAAATGCTTCTCGAATAGCACGTTTTATGATCATCAAGCTTATGTTGTTTGATCGTTCTCACTTTTCCATCTTCCTCTTGTCATCAGAGGTACTCTTATCAATAAGTACAGCATGTTGATTGACTAGTAAAGTAAGGTCGAGATCTATGACTTCGAGAACAATCATTATGTTCTCTCGCCATGCCTTAAAGTTGGTATCATTAAGCATTGGAATTGAATTGATGCTAGCAGAGATATTGGCAGCAAAACCTGAAACTGAATTGGAGAACAACTAATTGGAAGAGCTCACAATCCTTAATATGCAAATAACAATTTCAAATAATGGTAGGACACATCACAAGATACCTAGCACAATATCAATATTTAGTTTTTGGACAAAAATATTGACTAGTATTTAATTTTTGTTTATTAGACAAGGGAATAAAAGAGCTAGACGTCTCACACAAGATATGTTATAACTTGCTCATATTTTTGTATTTTATAAATGTCTTTTTAACATTTTAGCTTGTTAATCATAGACAAGGATAAAGTTGTCCATGCCGATAATTATTCAAAAAATTGAGGATTGAAATATTACAAAATAAAGGCCAGGGACAAGATTGCTATGTGGGACAAAGATTGGGGACAATAAATTTAAGTAACCCTAAAAATTAAAATAAGGGCATGTTTGATTTTCTATGTTTTCCATGGAAAATGAAATACAAATTTCATTTTCCTTGAATTTAGTTATTTGATGGCGAAGTTTTGCCATGTAAATATATTCCATTTATGCTTCACACGTGCACCAATTGCTTGATTTGGTGGAATTCATTTTCTCGTCTGTTTGGTTGGAAATTGGAATTCCAACTTCTTCTTTTTTCAATTGGAACAAATTTTATAACCAATTGTTAAAAAAAAAAAATCATTTTAATGTACAATTTCCATGTAAAACAAAATCAAACGAACATTAAACTTTGAAGAAAAAATGATTTTCTTGGATTTTTTTTTCGCAATTGAAACAAATTTTATAACCAACTGTGAAAAAACTTATCATCTTAATGGACATTTTCCATGTAAAATAAAGCTAAACGAACACAAAAAGATCCAAAATTTTAAAATTTTTCTGTTGAAAAATTATACCAATCAAACACACTTAATTAACAATCCCCTAAAAAATAAGTTATAGGTAATTATTTTATTTGGAATTCATTTTCTTTCCACCCATTTTCCACCCTTACAAAAACGGACCCTAAGAAACTTTTGATGGGGGGATTTTGGCTCTTACAGTTGAAATTTTCATACATATAATTACATTTCATCAGTTTGTGTATTGAAGCATCAAATAATACAGGAAACAATTATGAGGTGTTAGGTGTGCTCGATCACACAATACTAAACAAGATTGAAAAATAGAGGCAAGAAAAATATTTGTTCTTCTATTAAATTCGTTATTACTATGTCCTTATCGATGGAAAGATGGCAGGAAGACGATATTTAAGACTTGCACTCTTACAGTTTTTGAAGTCAACAAATTTTCTACTGTGAATTTATTGGTAACAAAATGAAAATGTACAAAGTTTCCCGAATGAAGGCGTTGTCTCAAGTAGTGGTGATCACTTTATGTTGTCCATAAAAGCTTCTTCAAATAGTTTACTAATTAAAACATTTCATTGGTATATCCATATGTACAAAATAAGAACGTTTTTTATTTTATTATTATTATTATTTTCACTTGTTTCAATGGTAACCAATGGGTACTTCAAGCCTTCCAATTCAGACATTTTACATTGTTATTTGAAACATTAATGAATGACAAGCTAATGCCTTAACTAACAAATTATCACATAAAAATATAAAATGGCTACGAGCATTACTCATATTTGCACATATTTTAAAATAAAATATTATTTTTGAATATATTTTAATAATTTTTTAAAAGTACTTTGGGTTAATTTCACAAATGGTCACTGAAGTTACCTGAAAATTTCAAAACAGTCACTGAAGTTTCAGAAACGGTCACTGAAGTTTGAAATTTCTTTCAAAACGATCACTGAATTTTCAGATTTTTTGGCCAAGTTTGAGGCAACGTCCGACCACCAAAATCACCGATTTCGGATACCGTTAGAAAATCCACGATGTCCTCTTCAATTACCACCAAAAATCTCCCTAAGAATCCAAGTGATTCGGTCGGAATAAACCCACGAAGTCGGCAACCGAAAACTATGAAAATCTGGCCAGATTTTCAGATTTTTGGGGCAAGTTTGAGACAATGTTTCGATAACTTTCGACCACCAAAATTGTCGATTTCGAATACCGTTGGAAAGCCCACGATATCCTCTTCAACTACCACCAAAAATCACCCCAAAACTCCAAGTGATTCGGCCGGAATAAATCCATGAAGTCAACTACCCAAACTGGGCAGATTTTCGGACTTTTTTGCCCAGTTTGGGTAGCTGACTTCGTGGGCTTATTCCGGCCAAATTACTTGAAGTTTTGGGGAGATATTTGGTGGTAATTGAAGAGGACGTCATGAGCTTTCCAACGGTATCCGAAGTCGACAGTTTTAGTGGTCGAAAATTACCGAAAAATTGCTTCAAACTTGCCCAAAAAATTTGAAAATCTGGGCAAATTTTCACAATATTCGGTTGCCGACTTTGTGGATTTATTCCGGCCGATTCACTTAGAGTTTTGGGGAGATTTTTGGTGTTAATTGAAGAGGACATCGTGGGCTTTCCAACGGTATCCGAAATCGACGATTTTGGTGGTCGGAAGTTGTCGAAAAATTGCCTCAAACTTCACCAAAAAATATGAAAATTCAGTGACCGTTTTGAAAGAAATTTCAGACTTCAGTGACCGTTTCTAAAACTTTGAAACTTCACTGACCGTTTTGAAATTTTCAGATAACTTCAATGACCATTTGTGAAATTAACCCAAAGTACTTTATATGACTAGAAGAGCATTTTAGAAAAAGTTATCGTAAGAAAGCTTCTTCTGGAATAGTAGAAACAACAGTAGAATCCTCACCACATGAACCCTTCATATATAAGCTACAAAATCCAGGACCCATTAAAGGACAAAGAGCTTACAAATTGCATAAATCACTTCAATACTTTCGACCTTTTTTTACCAAGGCAAAAAGGGGGGAAACATTGGAAGAAAAGTCTAAATTGAAAATGACCCAACAATCAACTCTATAAGATAATTTGATGTGCTTTTGTCTTCGTCTTCTCAAGAGCTCGTGCCCACTATAATATTGAATCTGAACTAATCAGGCTCTAAATCCACATCACCCCAAATCTCGAACTTTATGGGTGGAGATTTACATTAATCAAAATCATGCTGCACCACGAATAACTAAAACCTACAACTAAATTTGAAGAACTAAAAAACTGAAACATGAAAGCTTATTCTCTGAATTGAACTATATATATGTTACAAAATCCTATTTGAAAGGATTATGAACCTACCTCCTAGCTCAGAGTGCGATGCAGGCTTGAATGATTAATCCAACCTTCATGAACAGCCCTACAATTTCGTACTGCAAGAGAGATACCTAACACCGGTGTACTGTTTCAACTTGGCAACAGCATCTTGTGCCTTCCCGAGCTTAAGATCCAGATAAATTGCAGTAAGAATAGCCTGTTTACAATTAGGTATTACGGATAATGCTTTTACCACAAATTGGTGGGCCCTTTCGATGTCTCCTAGCAATGCATAGTTGGCAGCATAGTTCGAGTAAAGAATTCCCTGAGCCTCTATGGGTGAGGAGAAAAATAGTAATTGCGATTCATCCAGTGACGAGGCACCATTTGACTCGTCACAATCTATCACCTTTTCTACTCTCCACTTTTCGCAATCCTCTTGGCTGTATGGAAGTTCCACAGAGTCATTACCAGACAAATACATGATCAAATGCTCAGCAGCCTCCTTAGGCTGGTTAAGTAGGCATAAAGCCTCAGCCACATACATTCTTCCAAGAAAGGTGTATATTCTTGAGCACTGGGGCAGTTTTAACAGAGAACTTGCAATTGTTAATGCCTTCAGAGGATTTCCCATCGCCAGCTCCACATATGCCAAACCAGCTAATACTGCTTGCTTTATCATATGGTTCTCCTTTGCACAAATATCTTCATTGTGAGAAGCAAATTTCTGTAACAGTGTATTCTGACTGCTTCCACCTTTTTGCTCTTTCATTTCACCATTTGCCTCAACCTGACTTGATCCAGATGCTACATCAGATGTCTTGGGATCACCACTAGCTATGTTCATGTGATTTGTGCTAGGAGAAAATGGAGTTTCTCTTGAGTCATTCTCCTCAAAACTCGGATACAAACTAGGGCTAGTAAAATTTGCCTTGGAAGATTCCAGTAAATGCAACGCATTGACAAGACACTGTCGGGCAAGAGACGTTGAGAGTTCAGGCTGTTTGCTGTCAACAGAAAACAAATCTTCCTTTTGAACAAATTCCTGCTCATCATTGGTCGAGATTCCATTTTTTATTGCAAGTTGTCTCCATTTTCCCTTTCCAATAACATTAACCATGATATCAGATCCGTCAGATGCAGAGGGATTGGATTGGATTAGTCCCTTCTCTAGTGCCATTATACAACACTCTGCAATTCGTAGCCATAGTACAGGTCTATTGTTAAAAATTAGACTGGCCATCTTGAAGCATCGAGCAGCTTGGAAAGGTTTCCCACAAGTCAACTGGTGCACACCACAATTATAAGTTATATAAAGGGATTTATCCTGAGAAAAAGTCATGAGATTCAGAGGTTTTCCCTTCCGTATGAGTGAGCTGCTATTTAGGGCCTTGGAAAAGAATACACCTGAAGTGTGATGCTTCCCAAGTTGGTAATATATGCAACCGATATTGTTGTAGTACATGCTAGAAATTCCTATTTCCGTGCGGCTACTAGATGCCATCAAAAGCTTGATTGCTTTGCTATGGTTCCCTCGAGCAAATTCGAGCTGTGACTTCAAATAGAGAGCCGTGGTATAATCTTTGCCACGAGCTATGTTCATAGCCATCTTAACTTCACGCTTGGCTGCCTTAAGGTTCCTGATGAGCAGCAAAAATCGAACCTTGTAAAAATGCAGCTTAAGCCTTAGATCAATGGCCGATAAGGGCTCCTCAGCTTGTGTCCTGAGAAGATCATTAGAAAATGGGAGGCCAGGCCTTCGAAAGCTCTGTCCACCGATATCAAGAGAAGATAATAACTGCAGCGATTCTTCTTCAAGTGCTTCGTCTGATCCAGTTCTAGATAAAGAATTTTCTAAGATAATTGCAGAAGCAACAGAGTCAGAAGTAGAAGAATCAGGTATCGTCAAATTGCTGGGAAGTGAAACCGATTTTGATACTAGTGTAGGTTGCTGCTGTGTTGGGATTCCATTGTCTGCTTGATTAATCAAGCTATTGATGCCAAAAGCCTTCTCCATATAGCTAATCACATCCTGGACATTATAAGTTTTAATTCATTAGTGTCTAAGCAACATTAGAATAATAAGAATTACGTTATATATAAACAAAGAAGCAAAATCTATAACTGGATATTACATAGTACCATAACATACTAACACTTGTGCAACATAACAGAAGGAAAAAACCACGAAACAAGAATTGGAAATGCAACAGATTAGCTAAGGTTAATAACACGTCCTCTTAATTTATATCAAACTTATCTAAAACAGAAAAGTCCATTAGAGATAACAGCTGAGAACTCAAATGCCAGTTGAAAAACATAAAAGAGAGCACATAATAATTTGAACTCTAAAGAAACTAAAGCGAACGGTCTAAAACTAACCACTTCTATATTTCCCATATGCCGAAAATGGAGATCCACTCACTGGCTGAACCTAAAAATAATAGGTAGCCTAGCTTGACATGTAAACGCCTTAGCCAAGGAGTGAAAATAATTGGCTCAGATCTTATGGCTGGCATTACCCAAAAGTATAGGTAAATTAGTTGTCTCTAGTTCATCAGATCTGATGAAACAAAACCTAAAAGCAGCAAAAACCTTCAACTTGCATAGTCGTATACAGGCATGTGCATCATTACAAAGAAATCCTCCATCCTCCAGAGAATAGACACGAACGAGGGAACATGGGGCTAGGGGAGCAGATTTTCAAGCAACATTTAGACGACTGTTGTCCCCCAAGACACCACTAGTATTTTTGGACACCATTCCAAACTGACCATGTTTAAGCTAGTGGGGTCAGTGGACAATACCAGACTTTGAAAAACAACTATTTAATTCGTAATATAATTGCACGGTCTGAGTTGTAACAATTGTTGACCCTACTCAAGTGTTTGAAGGAATGTTTCAGTCAGCTGCAAATATAGAAATATGAATTGGAATTTTCTAGACGAATAAAGTACAAAAGATAATAAACAGTACAAGTCACAGAATATAAGGGTCGGTTCTCTTTACCATTTTCAAACCATTTTCTGTTTTCAATTTTCCAAAATAGTGAAAAGCGTTCTCTTTCCTATTTTCAAAAACGCATTTTTGAAAACAAGTTAAAAATTTACAAAGAAAACCCAAAACGACAAATTTGTTGTTTTGGGTGTTTTCAAAATACCAAAAAGAACAAATTTTCAACTATCTCAATGGACACTCAAAACACAAAACACAAAATGAATTCAAAACACAACTAAAATACAAAGAGAACACCCCTAAATTTTTGGAGAACTATTTGGCTCTGTTTCAAAAGACACCGAGGATGTCATGAAAAATAAAACCAATCAAAATAAAAACTTCCAATTCTTTGCGAGTTAGAGAAGGCTACTCGGTCACGTAACAAAGAACTGAGGTCGATAATATTGAATAAGCAAGCATGTTTCTCCAAAGATATACATAAATTGACAGATATTTGAAAAAGCTCATTCCTTGTAATCTTTTAAGTCCTATAAACTGAATAAGCAAAATGCTCTTTAAGGTATTTGGGAAGATTGAAGGTTACCAAAAATTTCAACATAGATGTTAAAAGTACATCGCGCTGCAGCACAAAGTGCCATGAAGTATTGCACAGGGACTAGTTTAGACTTTAGAGTCAAGACACAAATAGGTGAAGTGGAAGAAAAGCATATAAAGGCATAAAGCACCAAAAAGTAATGTGAAATCATTTCTTCTGAAATCACTTGATATTTTTCTCAAATCACTGATGAAATTTAATTGATGATCACAGAAATGTATTGGTAACTGTTGCAGTTTCTGAGTTTGCTGAATCAATTGGGCATGTATGGCAGTTTAATCGCTTCCATGAAGAACATGGAATGATTTCTGCTTCACAAAGATGATCCCAGAAGCCCCGACCCCATCGATCTTTGTGCATTCACTATCTATGTGAAAATTTATATCATGGCTCCTTGCCAATAATGCAGTGCACGACAAGTGTTCATGAATATCACTTTGTGTTGCATGCACATCAGACAAACACCAAAGGAAAGAATATATATCAAGCCTTTACATTAAAAAAAATTTATACACAAAAATCATAATAACATGTAAGGACCCAACCTCTCTGCCCAAGCCGACCCGGCTTCTGTGCCCAAGCCATTAACTAGTACCAAAATTCAACTTAAATCTCTCATTAAGCAAAAGTTTTAGGTTCAAATATTAGTGGGGCAATAGAAAATCATAAGGGGCTAAGTGGACAAATGCTTATCTAAAATGAACAGTACGTATGATATAATGGTTTGGACATGGAGGTTGGGTCATTACAAAAAGCACGTATTTTTTTAACAACCCAACTTCTATGCCCAAACCGTTGCTAGTACTGTCCTAGGATCCGAATCCTCGACTTTTCCTTTAAGAATGACTTAGATTGAATCCTGGTACTAATTAATTTTTTTTTGTAACGACCCGATCTCTATACCCAAACCCTTATATCTTACATACTTTCCGTTTTGGGTGGACATCTGCACCACTTAACCCCTCACGACTTTTCTATCGCGCCCCCCAAGATTCGAACCCAAAACATTTGCATAATGAGAGATTTGGATTGAATCTTGATACCAATAGGGCAACTATTGACATATCCCGCACATAATATGACCTAGGATACTAGTGGTCAACACAAATGGTTACTCAGCAGTCTTACACGGTCTAGATAGCAAAGATCTCGAGAGAAAGGAGGATAGCTTAGAAAACACATAGAATAGATCTATATATTACTTAGCTTGATCGAGAATCCTTATTTTCTAGTCAGGCATCACAATACAAGAAGTGAGAGGGCTATCTCACTGAGGCTGGAATAGATGAGCACAGTCCTCAACACACATCTAAAGCCATGCTTTAAGCCCATTTTCCCGCTTGTGATAGGTCGGGTACAAGGAAGGAAAATAAATGGGAATAAGACACACTCTAATGACCCAAGAACGCACTTATAAATAACATATTGTGGTATGAACGAATGAAAAAGTACAATTTGAAAGAGTTTAATAGAGAAAGAATGGAACGAGAATTATCAGAAGACATTTGATAAGATTAAGACAAACTTGTTCAACCCACATGTACTTGTCAAACCAGAAACCGGTTTCCCAAATCAAAGATGTTAAGGAGTAGCATCAATAACATTTATTGTATTTACGCCTCTCAGCGATCTACAGGCATCTGTAGCATTCAAGGATTATTTGGGTTGTGTCCGTTACACCATGTACAATCATCTTATTCGAACCCAAATTCCTCACCTTGCAACCTTAAGTTACTCGTCCAATTGATACTATAATTCAACTTAAATCACTCATTGAGTAGAGGTTTTTTGTTCGAATCTTGAGAACACAATAGAAAGTCGTGAAGGGTTAAGTGGGCAGATGTCAACCCAATGCAAACAGTACATATGATATAACAGTTTAGGCATAAAATACGGGTTGTTACAAAAAAATGCGCATTTTTTCATAACATCTAGGCCTCTGTACCCAACCCGTTAACTTAAGTAATGTCCGTTCTGAGAGAATTTGAGTCCATCTTACCCCTCACGGATTTCTATCGCGTCCACAAGATTCGAATCCTCCACATTTCCCTTAAGAATGACTTAAGAACCCTGATACCTAAATCTCTTATTAGGCGGATGTTTTGAGCTCGAATCATGGGAACACAATAGAAAGTCATGAATGGTTAAATGGACATATGTCCACCCAAAGCAATCAGTACGTATGATATAGCGGATTGGGCATATAGGCTAGGTGGACGTTACAAAAAATGGCTTGAGCACGAAGCCTGGGTCGTTACATAATATATACTTAGAATTTCATAAGCAACAGACCGTGAGAAAATCCTATATATTGAAGCAATTAGCTATGCTTTCAGCTATTTGTTTATCAATTTAGAACATCTAAATCATTATCTATCTTGCATGATTTGAGAATCTTACTATAAGTAGAAATTTCAATGAATGCTTAAAAATACTCATCCATCCCGTTGTTTTTTGCAAATTGGATCAACCATACATGCATTCTGCTCAAGTTTATTATGCCCTTATTTAGTGTAGATTAAAATCAGATTTTCATAGATTTTGTAAAAAATGATGAAATGTGTGGTTGAAAAGTTTTAGGTCCCATTAAATGTGGTTGAAATTAATTGTTGACTTTGATTTGAAATTAAAATCAGATTTTAATCTCTACCAAACAGTGGCTATATAACATTTTAAGAATATTTAAGGACATCATAAATTCTATCATTTGAAAATTTAATAATATCAAATTAATAAAAAAAGACTGATAGAACAAAAGAATTCATCAGTTGAAAGTACCGTAGAAACTAGAAATGTTGCAAAAAATGTGGGAAGATATAAAATGCCATGAAAAGTGCTAAAAAAATGTCTTAAGGCTAAGCTTGACACATTACTACATGTGTCAGATAGCACAATGATTACACTGTGAGATACCAAAGGATAACCCTTTCCTCAATTATACAAGAGAAAGAATACATCAATACATGGATTAGCCTACATAAAATGCAGTTGCCACACAACCTAATCAAAGGTCAAACCTATATTTATTCTTTTTGTACTGCCACCGTATCACATTCTCCAGTCTGCTGCACCACCCATTTCGAAGCATCCAGCCTCCACATTTAAAGCATGCTTGGGAAGTGTTTATAAAATATTTAAATTATAATTAGATAGAACTCATTGATTGGTACTCGTGGGTCCTCGAAATTTGTAGATAAAAAGTAGCTTGAGTATTTATATATAGTTTATAAACATGAGCCAAACATAGGCTTACACTCAATAATTTCCCATTCAAAAATTCAGTTAATCATTAGGACTTAATCAACTGTTCTAAACAGCATACTAAAACACAAGCGCATCTGCCATTCCACCGGTGGTGCTACTCAACAGCAATTCTTCAACCCATTAAACCATAATGATACTAAAGACTTGGGCACATACCACATCACATTAGCCATCTACCATCCGATACAAGACAAAGAAGGACATCATCTATGAAGCACATAAACTCCTACTAGGGCATGATGTCCGTGTCCGACATGTAACGTACAGTCGCCGACACTTCTTGAACACTTCAAGACAGTAATGCATCCAACATGCAACGTGGTGTCATACTTTTTATATATTTCTTAATTTCCGGCACTATAAGGGATACTTTAGGAACGCTCCTCAAGCACATAACCAACATGCCATGTGGAGTGTCCTGTATTGTTAATATTCTCTCTAGTTTAACATGCGAGAAACATGTTCTCAACACACACCAAGGACAAGGAAAGTCCCATTTTCTAAATTTGAATTAAAGAAACTTTTGATTATCAGAACATTTGTCTAATAAAGTTAAAATAAAGTGAGAAAAGTTCAAAGAATTCCATGTTTATTTATTTTAATTTTTTTTTTTAATCTACTATATACATTTTTCTTTCCCTGGCAGTAATGATACAATGGTAACAAATGGCACTTCATATGATTTAAAAGATTTCACCAACAAAAATCAAAATTAAAAATAACATTGATTTTATTGCGCAAGTACAAATATAAAGATATAATATGTTTATGTACAGCTTTAAAAAAATTAAGTTAACGTGTTAGCGTGTCTATGTCCATCTTTTCAGAACACTAGATATCCTAACAACAACCAACTTCATGAGCTTCTAATTTCAAAGACACCAATTAGACTTGAGAGCCAAAAAATTCTAAAGGAGAGAAGCACGTCATTATAGAAACCACAATTTAAATAAAAACCATCCTAACCCATTCTTGCTTGTTTGATAAAAATTATATAGCCACTGATACAATAATTTTTACTATTTCATTTATAGAATCATAATTTCAAATGAGAGAATCAACTTGCTTCAAACTTCTACAATTTTTTCACTGCATTCGCTTTCATTTCCACAGAACTCATCAAGAAGTTAAACTTTGAACCATACTAGGTATGAACAATTTCAGTATCTAAGGTTCATTACTCCCACAATCATTTCATCATACCATTTGTAATACCAATGGCTCTGAAATTCAAATTTTGCAACCAAGAAAAGAGGGATACACAGGCCAACTAAAATATGTAAGATTCCAAAAAGTACAAGACAATAATTTAAAAAGTACATGAAAACGAGAGAGGGAGAATTCATCATACATTAACTGATGTGCAAGCCAAAATTTACAATTTTATACGGTGAAAATCTTCCCTATGATGAGTACTGCAGAAGATGTACTTAATTTTTATTAGATCAATAATCATTGAATCTCCATATTTGTTGATTTAGAGATAGTAAATTTTAATTCAAAGAAGCATATCTATAGCTCAAGAGATTCTCTAATAAACAGGACAACATACAAATCAACAAAGACTCAAATTTCTCATCCTCCCTTTTCACTAGAGTACTTCTGATGGAAAAATAAAAATATGCCTTGGAGGAAAAAAAAAAGTAATTTAAATTTTATTTTTGATCAACCCTTAATTATCAGTATCAAGTTGAAACCAAAGTAGATCAATGAAACCATTACATGACATGAACACAAAAGAGAAAGTCATCGCTTCTTTATGCTAGTCTTTCCAGTTTTGCAGCTCTTTCTTTTTCGGGTCTATACCAGATGAGAAATATAGAAAGCCTGTTGACTCTGATGATTGGTTGAAGGCAGGTCCTCCTTATGATGCTACATATGGCTGTCCAAAGTGCAAGAGGTAAACTCGAACGCGGATAGGATAGGATAGGAATGTTTTAAATAAGATTAGATTCGATACTAATGTGGTTAAGATATATCAAAAGTTCCATTTGATTTTAATTCCTCACAAGTATAAAACGGGAACAGGAGTTTCAGAATGTAAACAACTTCAAAAATTAATCAAAATTACACTAAGAATGAACTTTCCTCCCAAATTTCTCTCATCCTCTCTCTTATACTATTCTCCTCCCTTTCTCTCTCTCTTGATTTCTCAAATAGTCTTGCCTAGCCCTCCAGGAAAAGGCTGACAACCTCACCATCCTTATGAAAGACCTCCAAGCTAACTCAGTTGATGTTAAAGATACTTTAGCTACCACTAGTGAATTGATGCATATTTTCAGATATCCATGCAATCACAAGGAATTAAGAACTCGTCATTAAGACAACATGTTAGGCACTCAACAAATTTTAGAGGTCTTAAAGAGGTCCTGAGTCAATTACTCATACCTCCATTGCCTACTTATCAGGTCACCTGCATAAGCAGCATTCAGGCTGATGACCTCTCTGATGATGTTGCCGTTAGAGCACCGATGACCATGCCTCAAGAGAAAATAGTTCACAGTTTGCCTAGGCATCTCTCTCGATATCAGGAACACCACGGCCAATACCAAGATGACCACATCAACCCTCACCATGTACCCACCATACAAACACATTAGCCACAACATAAAAGGGCATTGGTGATGTCAACAGGAAAATCAAACTAGAAGCACCATAATTTGATAGTCAACTTGATCCCGAGCTTGATTGGTTTGATGTAATTGTAATTTGAGTTCTATGGCATGAAAAACACCCATGGTATTCATTTTGCAAGAATAAAGCTCATAGGGTCTGTCTAATGTTATTGAGAATTTGTAATACGTCACACTGAGCGCTTAGATCAGGGCTCTTACCTTGTGGGCCGAAATAAATTAGCGTTGAAAGAAAAGTATGTACCCACCTACCGTAAGGATCATTTGTTAGAATGTAGATCAATCCTTCAACCATAGACAAGGTTCTATTATTAGTGAGTACAAGACACATATTAAGATATTAATGTTCCAATGATGTTACCATCTCTAGTAACAGGTTTCCTTCGTTCCCGTTAGGCCAGCATCAACACCCCCTCGAGGTAAGCTCTTTACTAAAAGAGTGTAATAATGTCATATTCGTAAAATTATTGGGGCATTGCCACCCATGAGAGATATTGCATGCCATTAATTTCGGGATAACGGGTGCCTAACCTTCCCCAATAGAGAGACCCCAATGGGGAGAGCTAACTTGACGCTAAAAGATCTATTCATCGTAGTCTTAACTCATCTTGTATGTATTTTACTCACTCCAAAGTAGGATGGATCAAGAGGAATGCGCAGACAGTTGAGCCATCAACAAAATCAATGTTTTCTGACTTTATTTATTTTTAAATTAAATTTGTTTTGGTATGATTAAATAGACTGGTTTTAATGATTTGATGTAATTACATATATTTGAAATACCATTCAAGTTACTTACAACAATAAAAATGGAACTGGGATTCAGTGACGTAGTATGCTCATACCAAGAACTAGAATTATAGAAGAAAGAAGAGAGGACAATTGGATTGAAATTAGAGAAAATACTGTTTATTCAATTCATCAAAAGCCTGTCTAATACAAAACATAGCCCTCTTTGTATAGGATTTAACTTGACCTAATTTAAGTAGGAAGCATAATAAGGAAATAAAACCTAATTTGACTCAAAATATAAAATTACAATAAGGAAATAAAAGTAACTCTAAACTACTTTAATAAAATATCTTTATTATCTCCATCATTCAGTTTGTCATACGAATTAATCAGAATTACATATAAACTAATTATGTCATACGAATTCCATTCATTTCTCTCTCTTATTCTATTCTTCTCTCATTCTATTCCTACTTCCTCTTCCACTTTTGCATCAGACTCCCACATGCCATAATTAATTTACGGTAATTTGAAAATTGATGTCAAACAATTGAATGTAACAGGCTAGACACAGCCTATCCTCGTGATTTTAGTTCAGAAAATTAAATATATAAAGGAAAAATCATATTGGCATCTTCATTTCCAATAAAAGGCTAGCAAATTTATATGATGGAGTCTGAACTTACCGCAGATCTTGATGCATGGCCAGAAAGCAATGCAACATCTAGCAACAGAAGGCAAATACGAAGAGCCGTCCCCTGCATGCCACCATATAGAAGATTACCAGCAAAGACAACTTCACGAACCATAATAAATTCTCTTGAAATGAATTACCTCATCAATGGGTTCAATGGTCTGATACAAAGCATCCAAATATGAATACGATTTCGCGTAGTCGTGAAGATGGAACCAGGTAACTGCCTGAAATCAGATTCAGGCATGCTTGTATAAAATAAAAACAATATTATAAATCTAACTAAAGCACTACCGAACATCAAGTGAACATACTATGTTAAACATTGCCACTGAAGTGTCAAACTCATCATTGTAAACAATGGGTGAACTAGAAACTCCTTGTGCCATACTATTACTTCTTTTTCTTCCGATTGTGTTTTTGCTTTCGGTGCTGTTAATTGCTTCCGTCTGTACTCCAGAAGCAACAGCAAGCTCCTCGCTTCGTCTCTAAACGAGGACAAAGAATCAATGAAGTATAAGCATGAATAATCAATTTACAAATAGCGTGCTCATTAGCAATAATAACATCATTTCAGGACGAATGGTAGGTGAATGTTTCATCCACCTCTCCTGACCCCCCCCCCCCCCCCCTTCTCTGACCCTACAGACATGCCCACTTTGGGTAAAGTAGACACTGACGGTAGTTGGTTGAATCCACAGAAATCTATAAGATATTATGCATACGTGGGTGCAAAGATTTTTTATATTTTGTATAATACGAAAAATCATGAGAGAAGAAAATGGTGACGTGTAACTCAAAAAGAGAGAGAATTGGGTATTGGACACAGTTAAACGGATTATAGAAGTGAAAAAAGGGGAGCATGTGCATGGTTATCATTATTTTCCAAGTTATGCAAATTTTATCAGAAAACATAAAACATTTGTGCATTTATCTGGTCATTGTATGAAGAAATTAAACATATTGAAAGTGCAACTTTCCACCATGTTCTTTTTGCAACTTTATTTTGTATAATTACAATAATTCATAAATACAAGGAAGGTAACATTTTATATTGCCAAAGCTTTCATGAATTAATATGCTACAAAAATCCTTATATATTCTAAAGAGGGGCCGGATGAAAAGTTATGTAGCAAATGACAGAAGCTAAAATAAAAAGGAAAGAACAGAATCTTTCAAAGAAGACAGGCATCTTAAAGTCCAGGCAGAGGCATTTCCACGTCCAAAGATCCCCAATCTTATAAGAATCCACATAATGCATCAAGAAACATGTCCCACTAACTTAGCCTCTGTTTGGCAAAATTTAAAAACCATTTATATATGGTCAAACTTCACTTTCAACCACATATTCCATTGGACCCAAAAATACTATCCACTTATCCACCTCTTAAATTCTATCTATTTAGAAATTAAGGGTGCGTGTGGTTAGTTGTTTTCAAGCTGTTTTCGGTCTTCAATTTTTCTCAACACTTAGTTCTGGCATTTCAGAAAATGCATTTTCGAAAATAAGGATAAAATTATAACATAAAACTCAAAATGCATCTTTTCCGTTTGAAGTGTTTTCAGTGAAAATTTTGAACAAGCTCAAAATATGGAAAACAAAAGTTTAAATAAAATTAAAAAATATAAATATAAAATTTTAACAAATAAATTTTAAAATTTTTAAAAATTAAAAGACAAAAAAATAAATTATAAAAATTTCTGAAAACACAAAAATTATAAAAAATCAAAATTCGATATTTAAAAATAAAAATAGTTCGAGCTTTTAATGATTATTTATATAAAAACTTTAAAAATTTATTTCCGTGAATATAGATAAAATATTCTTAATTCACATCACTAATTTTCATTTTTGTTTCCTATACTTTGAACTCAATTTAGGGTGTGTTTGAGCCACATTATTTTGGAAGAATGCATTCTGGAATAGTAGATTGATGGAGAATGTGTGGTCGAAAAGAAAGGAAAAGTTATTTATGTGATAAAAAATATTATTTTATTGAAAAATGTGTAGTTGAAAATGAATAGACGAGTGAGAATGAAAATTTTAATGTGCACCAAACAGGGGCTTAATATTTGTTTTTATTTTACTTTTGTAATGGAAAAATATTGTAAGATTTACCAACTTTAAAATGTGTATATTACATGATAATATATTAACATAAAATTATTTAATTTTTACTAAGGGCATGTTTGAGCCCCATTTTTTCTGATGAATGTAGTTTGAAATAATAGATTGATAGAGACCGTGTAGTTAAAAAATAAGGAAAAATTTTAGGTTTGCGTGTAATATTCTTTTATTGAAGAATGTGTGGTTGAAAAGAAAATAGAGAAAAAAATATTTTGGAAAAAATGGGGATAAAACTAGTGTTAAATAACAAATCTCATTAAATAAAATGTCATAAAATATTTTTTTCAAAATTTCAAACCAGGCGTGCTATCCAGTTTTCTTTTTTGAGAAATATTTTTCAAAATGAAATACCAAATGCATTTTTAGCAATCTTAAAATAGATTCTCAAAAACAAAAAATTTAAAAATAAATTCAACTCAAAACTGAAACACAAACCAAACGGGCCATAAACCGTTTATAAATTCTTCCCAAATGGAGGCTCAGTAACATGTTGTCATATCCAGTTAAACAAGAAGGCCTCTCATAATTAGACTTCTCCTGACGCCACACAATAAAGAAGTAATGTCCCTTGTAAAAATAATTATAAGCATATCCCTAGAGCACCAGAATAATAAACAGTAACGTCGGGGGTTTCACATACAACTTTATAGCATATCATCTTTGTTCTGTTTGTTTCTAACAATGTGGAACATAGTCACCTATAACAGCCAGTCCGATGAGATTCCCCAAAAATTTTAATGTAATAACTTGCTATCACCTAAAATATGTTGAAAATCCCAAACAAGGCTTCCTTGTTATATCTGCAAAGACATTCCACTGCATTTCAAGGATATTTCTAAAATTGAAGAAGTGCGACATAGCATGTGCCAAAGGCGACATAGCAGTTGCTCTACTAACAGAGCTGCATGCCCAAAAGTATACCAACCACCTTGATCTACTAGGAGAACACCATTGATTTTCAAGTTAGCATGATCTAACATATTTTCACTCAAGTAAGCGCCTAGCATATTTTTTTCACATAGGAACCTACTTTCTTCCTTTATCCTATCTGTAAACAGAAGTGTCAAAAGGAAGGATGTAGAACGCTCAACATTTTGCACCTCCTCAGAATGTACCAATACTTTCTCTATCAATAGAAAGAAAAACAATGCAGTAGATTTTGCCACGTACATATCATTGAAGGCAGATGTGACATTATCCAAATGCAAATCGGTACACGTGTTGAATAAACAAAAGGTAAGATAAGCAAATATTGTGTAACCTCAAACCTTGACATCTTCAAGAGCTTCGATAAGCCTTTTAGGGTCTGAAAATCCATTTTGAAAGTTTTCCGCAATTGTTATGTTATGAAGAACCTAAAATAAAAACATGATAACAGATTAGCAATAAAAGAAACAAAAAACTATAAATAAGATGAATAATGGAAATCATACAAAACAAGGAATTGGAAATATAGTATCATCGGCTAAAAAATTTTGAGATTAACCATAAACGGACTTTAATGCTTGTGCTATGTTAGAAAAAGATATGACAGCTGGAACTACAGCTGTCTTTTTAATTTCTTTTAGGGAAGAAAAAGATCACTCATTCAAACTGATGAAGCGATCCACCACTATGGAGGGAATTTTTTTTTCTCCTGGAATGTCTTTTTGCAGCAACGTTGATAAATATGCATGTATAACCAACATTAACATAGCCTTCGAAGAAAATCAGAAAAATGTGAAAGTGGGAAAGCAATAGGAAAGAAAAAAACCACTCGAGCAAAATAATGTTTTAACATGTCAGATATTGACAATTGCAACCAAACTTCTAAACTCGACCTTGTAAAATATTTTTCTATTTCAAATGTAATAATTTACCAACAAAAATTAAAGTTAATTAAAATATACATTAAATAACAAGATGGCATAAAGTTTTTCATTATGGAGAAGTATATCTCATGTAATTCATACTCTGAAAACAAAGAAATCTATAACAATAATTCACTGTAAAAAAAAATGATGCATGTGCTTGTATAAAAATTCAAATTTATAGCTGACAACGAACGCCGGCAAGTTAACAATGAACAAGTAAAGAAGAAGAGAAAGAGAAGGAAGAGAAGAAAAGAGAATTTAGAGGGAGACTTTTAATTGTATTCAATGATAGAAGAAGTGTCTATTACAATCAAAGAGCCTCTATATATAGCATCTAAACTAGGATTAATAAGGAAACATAGAGTTTTCCTCTGTAAAGGAAACAAAATCAATTGCCTTACAAACGCAACAACGGAAAATACTATAAAATCCTAATTGCTTTAATTTCTTCTACGCCTAGGATATACTATCCATGTTGCATCAATAGCCCTACTCTCTAATGAACACATTGGAAACAATACTAAAGTTAGTGCAGTATAATACAATGTGATCAACAGGGACGATTTTAAAACTCAAAAAATGAAAAACAGATGCAGATATAGTCAGAAAAATTATCATTCAAAACGTAATGGTTTTTTTACTGAAAAAACAGACAATGATGAAGTTCTCAAAAAATATATTTTATAAAACTTAGAAGACCTTCTATGTTTATAGTACTTTAGTGTATCAAATGACAAAATATCTGGGAAATGAACATAGAGGAAATGAGCATATTAGGATGCATGTGTGACCATACTAAAATGGATAAGATAAGAAATGAGAACATATTTCAAATCTTCAATACACAGAGGTGGAAACGATAAAGGATAACGTAAGGGAAAGACAATTTAAACATAGACCTAAACATGGCCTGAAAATACATATGCAATTGATGTGGTGCAAAAGTAATATTTCCATCTGGATAATACCTATTTCTTAGACATAATCCAAGAAGAAATGTTACGTCAAGCAAACCAGACAATTTCCAACAATAAACTCTCGAGGTCTTCCGTCTCATAGCAGACTAAGTAAAAGAACACACATAAAAGACGTCAGAGACTAACAAAAGAATTTTACATAGTTACTTGCAACGATCTACAGTAGACTCAAACTCATTTTTTTCAACACAATCCAATCTCAAACCCACAATGTCAACGAGTGAGTTAGCATCTGACATGCTTTAGATCAGCCAACTTCGACCAGCCTGAACTCAAATAACCCGCCTACTCGCTACTCCTATTTGGCATAAACTAACAAATCAATCGCTTGTCTAATGAGACATCACGTGATATATTTTGAATCTTCAAATAATGAACCAAGACAATAATCCAATCATGGAATATTGCCAGCACAATCTGGTAGCCTGTATGTACCAGCTGAGATTTGTTTGCAGGTGACTCATGTTGTCTGTCATACAATGACCACTATACTTTAATCACATCCAAATCCAATAATTAGCTCTTCATACTTTACTTTGCAAAATGAAACAAAACAAGAGCTCTGTCATGTATTATTTCAATTACCTCCAGTTCTATTGATACCCTAAACAAGAAAGCCAACCCAAACCTTATTTTGCATGGCCCAAAGAAATTGGATCTACATGAAGTGGAAACTTGAAAATAGAAATTTCATGTGTCCTACTTTTGCTAACCCAAACAAAACCATTTATTACTTGGAATGCCATACAAGAACTTCCGTAGAAAAAGAGTATAAATAACAAATAGGTTTCTCCTAAATCAAATTTCTAAAAATTATAAGATCAATGTTCACAACTGAGCAGGAAACATCAGTTGCACACTAAATTTCCAAGGTGAAAGCATTCAGATCTCCGACGCCTGTGTAGGATGTAACGATTATTTGTCATCAACTACCCCCTAGTCGCACTATAGGATAGTTCTTATGGTACCAGACTTCTTTCAAACTTTTCTATGAGAACCCTTACTTAGTCAATCTTCCGTAATTTCAAAATTACCCCCAATCTTAAAGATGATAAATTTCTCATATGAACCAGAAACTCAGACAATTTTAAGGGAGTAAATGTAAGCTAGAATTCTAGTTTTCGACTCATGAGTTTTCCGTGTAACTCGGCCAAGTCAAATTGAGGATCAAGTTGATTGTGTTGAGGATCGAGTAGGAGGTCAAGTTGATCAATTAGGGGACGTTTTGCCTGGATGGCCATTGAAGAATTAAATGGACATTATGTGAATTCTTGAGTACAATTTTTTTCTTCTTGGCCTTAGAGAAATGGTCTTTTGGAGAAAATTTACATTTCATAATGTACTAAGATTCCACAACATTTTAAAACTATTGACAAAACCGTGTTGCCACACCTCAAAACACAGGCCTAGACTACATTTCAAGTGTCAACCACTGTCTCACAATCCCAGACAAAGAAGCCAGGCACAATGATAGTGAAATATAAGATTAGCTCTTCTACCAAGTAGCCATAAAGTCATAAAAAGGCAAACTATGAGGCATAAGAGAAAAATAAGATATGCTGGCTCTAAAATGAAGTACCATACATTGATCCTGTAGCAACTTTAAGAACATGATTTCTCCAATAAGAACAGAAATACTATTTGTTAATGTATCAGTCATTAAGCACATTTCAGTTAAACCCAAGTGCAAATCCCTAAGATGCAATAGCAAATAAATCAGCTCCAACCCCGACTGGAACAGAAATAAATATAAAAGTCGGACTCAACACCAAACAATACAAAAGAGATTATTCATAATCCAGAATTTCCGAAATAAACCACCTTCGGATCGTTCTCTTTTAACCGTAAGAGCTCATTCAAGACTTTCACACAGTCCGCAAACTTTCCCGCTTGGAAGCGCAAGGTAGCCTCCTTAGCGAACCCAGCAGTAACTGACATAGCAAAATCGTCTACAGACACCGTCCCCGCAGCAGCTTCAGCATCTCTACTCGCAATTGGCAATGACGAAGATGTTGTTGAATCCATTTGCGAACAGATCGAGTTAATCACCCCCTATAACTGCAACAAAATGCACTGTAGTTGAAGAAAAATCCTAGCTTCTCTTAGTTAAACAACCCGCTCCGTTACACAAAAGATTCACATTCGAATCTGAATTCAAATTAAACCCTAGATGTACAAAATCAAACAGAGTGTATGCAAAATATAAATGATATATACTCAAATGCTTATGGGTGGATTGCGATGAGTCGATTTAGAGAGAGCTTTCCCAAATGGGGGGAGAAACTGCGCATATAGAGAGAGACAATCTGGAAAAGAGAGAGATCAGAAGGGTGAGGCTTTTATATGGCTTTACTTCACATAGCCAAACAGGTTAGCGATATTGTCAGTGAGTGTGAAATTTATTTTTGGGAAATTTGCAGCGGCAGTATAAATCTTTCATTTAGTTGCAAATTTTGCCTTTATCATTTGTGTCACCGCCACAGCTACCTAACGTAGGCACAATCGTCGATAACACCAACGCCGATGGTTCTTGTAGAGTTTAGATTCACAATTCAGATGCAAGAAGTCAACTCTGGTAGCGACCAAAATTCAGTTAAAAATGGTGAAGGATTAAGTGAAAAAGCTTTTAAAAAATGAGAAAAATACTCAACACCAACAGACCTTTTCAAAAGAGAATTTTTAATATGACTGAAGCAAGAATAGAAATTGTCACTGCCCTTAAGTTTCATATAGCAGGCATTTAAAAAACCCCAAGAAATGGAAAATCAACCATTAACGGAGTCTACTTCTCAAAAAATCTGTGTAGAAAATGAGGCTTGATCGAAATCCAAGAAAAAACCCAAGAATTTATCCAAGAGAAATCCAAGGAAAATTTGGCCACACTATCGACACCACCCAATGCAGGGCACATAAGCTGGCACCACTCAAGAAACTCATCAAAATTTTCACCACCATTATCAAACCCAGCAAGTAACTCTAAAACTCCTCTGTCAAAATTCCCACACCCAATCTCCCATCACACCATGTCCAATTTCCAATTTAATTTCTGAAATCGAACAAAAAGGTGAAAATGAATGACAATCTTCTAGCAATTATTTTATCCATCGCAATTTGCAACTCTTCCCAGATCTCAATAGCCCTTCACCTACAAATTTTCAAAATATGCTTTGGCTAGAGTTCATTGGGTGGAGTAGGGGAGCTTTTGGCCAGTGGTGCTGCTGTATTTTAGTGTTTGGTTTTGGAGTGGGGAGTGAGGAGGTTTTGGGTTTGGTTTT
The DNA here is from genome assembly GCA_019097785.1 of Fraxinus excelsior. Taxonomy (NCBI): domain Eukaryota; kingdom Viridiplantae; phylum Streptophyta; class Magnoliopsida; order Lamiales; family Oleaceae; genus Fraxinus; species Fraxinus excelsior. The sequence continues at coordinate 3,309,993 of CM032627.1, forward strand.
TGATATTTTGTTTTTTGTTTTATTTTAATTCAAAATTACTATTTTACCCTATTTAAAATTGGTCAAAGTCGATTTTTTGAGTCAATTAACAGTTTTTTTTTAAATTTTGGTATCTTGAGTGGCGCTAATGAAAGGTCTGAACAAAGTCTACAACTAAATGAAATGTTTGGCACCGTGGTTGCAATTTTCCATTTTTTTGCGAAAAGAAAGTCTTATTTTTAAGCTTTTTTTTTTTTTTACAAAAAATGATATAATAATTCCTCGTAAGTTATACAAAAATTGGAAATATATTATACTTTCATTGAAAAAGATTTTTTATATTTCCTGTTTTGATAGAAGGTAGACATTATACCTCGACAAATTTGTGTTGTAAATGAATTTTAATTTACAAATAGCTTAAATGAGATACGTACAATGCATAGTTAATTACCCCCAATGGTCACTGAGAACTTTACCTAAAGTTTCTACCATATCATCGAACTTTAAAAATTACGTAGTTAGTCACTAAACTTTCAAAACTGCGGCCACATCCATTACTGAACTATCTTCCATTAAAAAACTTGACGGAACCGATGGTGTGGCTAACGGAATATCTTACATGGTACAATTGTGAGTGACGTGAAATTTTTGGTGATGAATGAGATTGTAATTTAGAAAGTTCAATGACTAACCACATAAGATGTATAAAGTTAAGTGACCTTGTGGAAACTGTAAGTAAGTTTAGTGACCTGTGAAAATCATAGATAAAGTTCAGTGATGGTTAGGGTAATTAACCTACTAACTGTATAAAGTTTAATGACCTCGTGAAAACTGTAGGTAGGGTTTAGCTACCTGATAGAAACCGTAAGTAAAGTTCAGTTACAGTTAGGGTAATTTACCTAAGTTTGAAGCTAAGTTGCTCCGGACATTTATTGGGAATTTCTTTATCGTAATACATCAAAATAATGTGACTAGTAAGTCAGTTTATTGTCCTAGAGGCATCGCAATGCCAGCGCTGTTTTGACATTTCTTATTAATAGGCTTTGTGGTGTTAAACTAATAAGTCTGCTTACATCATAATTCTTTTGTCCAAAATTGAATAACATGGAGATCTAATTGACATTTCTTTTTCAGAAACCCTTCGTTAATAGTGCTAAGCATCTTATAGAGGTTATGTATATGTGATTCTGGCTGATGATAGTCTTTGGCAATATATTTTATACTTACCATATCTGGGACATGGACTCCCCATGTCCCAGGCATTTATACTTTAAATTGAATTCAACATCTGGACATCAGGCAAACAAATTAATCATATATATGCAGCTGAAAAATTGGTCATTATATGTTGGTGCAAACCAGGAAATGAATTTTTTAAATAAAATTCCTCACCTTGTATAAAGTTAGTTTTTTGTAGTAAGACCACAGCTCCATCTTCACAAATAGATGTGATGATTGTTAAAATATATTATTTAAAACTATCACCAGCCAGAATCACAAATACAACATCATCTGTAAGATGCTCAGCACTATCAACAAGGGTTTCTGAAAAAAAAACGTCAATTAGATCTCTATGTTATTCAATTTTGGACAAAATAATTTTGATGTAAGCAGACTTATTAGTTTAACACCACAAAGCCCGTGAATAAGAAATGTCAAAACAACGCTGGCATTGCGATGCCTCTAGGACAATAAATTGACTTACTAGTCACATTATTTTGATGTATTACGATAAAGAGATTCCCAATAAATATCCGGAGCAACTTAAGTTAATTACCCTCATCGTTACTGAACTTTACCTACGGTTTCCACCAGGTCACTGAGCTTTACCTACGGTTTCCACCAGGTCACTGAACTTTACCTACGGTTTCCACCAAATCGCTGAACTTTATACATCTTATGCTATTAGTCATTGAACTTTCGAAACTACAATCTCATCTATTACTAAAAATTCAATGTCACTTACAAACGTGCCACATAGGATATTCCGTTAGCCACATCATTAGTTTCGTCAAGTTTTTTAACTAAAGTTAGTTCGGTGATGGACGATGTTGCAGCTTCGAGATTTCAGTGACTAATCACATAGTTTTTAGAGTTCAGTTACGTAATGGAAAATTTAGGTAAAGTTCAGTGACCATTGAAGTAATTTTCCCTACGATGCAAGATAAATAATTTCATAGCCTTTCTGTAGACATTACATTAAGAATCGGACACTAACAAACACTAAACTTTTTAAGCTTAGTCAAACATGCTCTTATATTGTTAGAGTATGGTTTCTTACCCTTCTCTATTTTTATATCGATTTATGTGTATTTTTCGCTACGAGAAACCTTTTTCCATCTATCTTTTCTATTGTATGGAGAAATATTTAGCATATTAAGCCTACTACAATGAGTCGACTTCAATGATATCAATGATAGATAAGTGTTACCCTAATCATAAATAAATTTATTCAAATTTACCCGTGAATATAAAATATTACAACTTGTGGGTATCAAACTGTTATCTTGTCTCAAAATATTAAGATATTGAACATGAAAACTCGATATAGAAAGAAGAAAGCAACCTACGAATAACCGACCTCACCTATTGTTGTCAGTTTTTCTTCTAGTTTGACATCGATCTAATATTATCCTAGACAGACAAAGATCCCATCAGCTGGTATGGCTCTCTTTGGATGATATTTGAGAGGATTGTGATGCTAGAAATAGATCAAGAAAGCTAGAGAGAGAGGTCATACCATATTCAGGTGAGGTGATCTTATCTTTCATTTTGAAATTAGATCAAGAACTTTTCATGTTTAATAGTGTTTAATGACGACTAGCATTACAGCTACTTTACGCAGGGGTTAGAATTGAATCCTTCAATTGATATAAGTGCTTTACGATCCGGGGTGAGTTTTGCTATTGTCCCTCTCCTTTTTCCAGCTTTCATTGAGATCGTAGGGCTCAATTCATCGAGAAGCCATGACATGATCAGCTGATTTGTTCCAGTCAGCCAAATGAGCACTTTGGGATTTTGGATTTTCTACATTGTTGATGTTGTGATTAAATTGTGAATTTTTTTTCACGAGTGCGGATGACCTTGTGCATTTAAGCACCTTCTAAGCTTAGCTAAACATGCTAGTGGCACATAACCAAGCCTAGAAAGTAAAACCCTAATCCATTCATCCAACCATTAGGTAAGCTCAATGATCGAGTTGGACAAATCAAGCTCAGTAGATCTAAATTTGCCGCTCAGTGTGGCAAAAAATGATTATTCAATTATGGGTATGAAGTACCCAATTAGCTTATTAACTAAATAAAAAGAAAAATATGTTATTAAACTAGTATTCATCTTCAATTTTGATTTAAGAAAAAATTAAAAGACAAAGTTGAATAATACCAACCAAACATACAATAATAATGGGATTTTGTTTTGAGGCTGCCGTTTTTCCTTAAAATGTCCAGTTTCTGTTCTTTAGAACGAAAGCCCATAATGTCATATGATAAGGCCCATAAGACCAAACAAGGCTAAGCCCACAATGTAATCCAATTGCTCACAAATAATTTGCATATTTTTATTATAAATAATTTGAAACATATTTATTTTAAAACTTACTCGTTGCCTTAAGTAAACTTAGCCACGCGTGTCTCGGAGAAGAAGTTAAGATTTAATGAAAAAAAATTGTAAAAAATGTTTGACATGTTGACAAGGCAACTATTTGGAGCCCCATGTTTTGTTTATCAGTGATGCTTGGGGTACATGGTGGGGGTTCTGTACCTTCCGCCGATACCTCACAATAGGTGGGTAGGACAATTTTTTTAGGATAATTGGCGCAAAACGTCTCTACCTATGACGAGTTGTTTGGAAAACGTCCCTACGTTTGATTTTTTGGTGCAAAACGTCATTATCTATGCATTTTCTTGCGCAAAACGTCATTTTCCCTAATTTTTAACATAAAATGACCGATATACCCTCCAATTTAAATAAAACAAAAAGGAAAAGGAAAGAAAAATAAATAATAAATTGCAATTTGCTCTTAAACTTTTTTAAAATGCAAAGCAGTTCAAAACTTATGAAAATATTAAAAATAACAAAAAAAAAACTATCATTTCTATCTTCCATCTTTCTCCTCCAACTGTTAGACACAATTGCAACAGATCTAGCAATTTACTCTTTTTCATAATTTTTTGGAGGGGAGAGAATTTATGGGTTTAAAGAACATGTTGGTACCAAATGACCAGATTCATTGAAATCTGTCGTAATTCCATTTATCTCCTCCGCTTAAATCCATTTTGTTATTTTTAATATTTTCATAAATTTTGGACTGATTTGCATTTTAAAAAAGTTTAAGAGCAAATTGCAATTTATTCTTTATTTTTCTTTTCTTTTCCTTTTTGTTTTATTTAAATTGGAGGGTATATCGGTCATTCTATATTAAAAATGAGGGAAAAAGACGTTTTGCGCAAGAAAATGCATAGATAGAGACGTTCTGCATCAAAAAATCAAACATAGGGACGTTTTCCACACAATCCGTCATAGGTAGGGACGTTTTGCGCCAATTACCCATTTTTTTATTACCATGGGGCCCACCCTTGTGAGGTTAGGTAAAACCTTTGTGAACAAAATGTCAGTACATACATCTTAATTCTTTGATTATAGATTTTGTATGTTAAAAAGTAAAAAAATAAATATGTTTTTGGCTTATGTTCAAAATTATTTATTGAGAAAATATGGGATTGAAACTAAATTTGATAAAAATAAATAAATTTCAAAAAATGGGGCTCAAACATGAGTGAAATAATTTTTAATCAGAGTCAACATGCTTGGAAGAGAGTGTATAAACATTTTAAGAAGCTCATGTTAAGCATCATAATTAACATTATAAATCTTTTGGTACCATTGAAAGGTGAAAGAATGTAATAATAATTCATATACTGTGAAATCAATACTGAATAATTCCCAAGAAGTTAGATTTGAAAACGAAATTACAAAATTTTAGAATATTTGTTTAGTAGTTTCTTTTAAGTTTATTGATGTATTAATTGTAGGACACTCCTTAAAATAACTTCATTTGGTAATTAAGAATTATTAATTTAATTAATGCAGATTTATTATGCCCCATGACAACCAACCACCCCGGTAACACTAATTCATTTCCACACCCATTTTAATACCAAAGCCCTCCTTTATTCCATTTCCCATCCCAAGTCAATCCACTGGCGGCCACCCCACTTCACCCATCCCCAATCCTCGATCGCAAGTATTATTTTCTGGCCACAAAAATCTATCTCTCTATGAAGCAATCTCTCTCTACCTACATTCTTTCTCTATATATATATATACAAATATATACATACTATATACCCATTTTTTATTGTAGCTTCTTCGTCAATGGTGTCGACGTGCACAAAAGGTTCATTCCACGCGCCATTCTCATGGACCTCAAGATACGAATGATGGATAATGTCAATTCAAGACTGCATAGGCATATCCAACTCCTCCACGTTTCTTCTGCTTTGGAGTGGTAGTTGGTGGGCAGATGGTGTAATGGATTTAAGGTGGAGATGAAAGTGATGGTGGTGATTATTGTTGTGAATTCACAGTGAAGGTAGTATTTATAGTCATGGATTTGAGTTGAAGGTGGTATGGTGGTGCATTAGAAGTGATGGTAGTTGATTGTGGTACTAGTATGTGATGTATGCGAATTTGTTGTGGTGACCCTCTGGGATCAAGTCTGTGTTAATTGTAATTGGTTGTGACCAAGTCTATCTTTATTGTGATTATTTATGATAAGATATGTCTTAACTGTGACTATATGTGACCAAATTAATAGTGAGTCATACATAATCATAATTTAGACTGAACGGTTATAGATAGTCACATTGAAGAGAAATTTAGTTATAGTTAGTCACCAATAATACATGTTTGATCACAAAACAACACACCACTACTGCCACCAGACATTACACAAAATGTTGTTATAACCACCACCACCACCACCACCACCACTACCACTACCACCATCACCACACAAATCAACTCCAATGCACTATCATTACCTGTAACGCTTACAGGTGTTTGTGCAGGTGCAAATGGTGGCATGATAGGTTAAACGTGGAGATTATATATTAATAGTGACCCCCTTGTGATTAAATCTATGTTAGTTATGACATGTTGTAATGAAGTCTTCTTCATTATGACTGCTTGTGACCAGATCTAAGAGGGGCAACGAACGTTGAAATAAGTAACTACATCATTATATGCTTGACGATGAATATGTTCGGATTCTAAAATACTCCACGTAGTCAAATATCAATGTGTGTAGAGCATGAGATGAGGCGAAGATTGAGAGTACCGATGATGGAGAAAATGACCACGATCCTGGTCTTTAGATAGAAGAGATGAGTGCGTGAGCAGAAAGAGAGAAAGATGGTGTATAGAGAGAGAGAGAGAGAGAGAGAGAGAGAAATTTTGTATTTGGAAAGTGAATGTGATAGGAATGTAAAATGCATATTTTTCCCTCCTTATTTTATACGCTCGTATGTTTATTTTATGCCAAAATGTACTCATTACGCTCATATTTTGATTTAGGTGGCAATTCTATGGATATGGCGTAATTTGGAAGAAATATGTGAAAAAGGACCAAAATGAAAGAAAGTGAAAGTTCAAGGACTAAAGTGCAAATATTCCAAACTTGTGTCTAACGTTGTGATGAAGATTCAAGAGTGTTAGAGGTCAATTGGATGAAGAAATGATTAAAAGGGATGAAATATGGCCAAGATATTTTCACAGATCAACTTTCAAGCTGAAAAGTTTTGCATCGGTTTTCAGCCTCATATTGAGACCAATTTTGGACATAGTAAACGATCGAATCTGAAGATGGTCTCTGAATAAAAGTTTTAGCCCTTTGAGTTATCTTTACAACGCATCTTGAATCGCTTCAATCGGATATCGATAAAAGAAGTTATGGCCAAAGTACTGAACACTGTCCGGAGGAAGTTTCGTAAAACCATGCGGCCGCAAGCCTTTAATTCCATGCGGCCGCACAGACCATTCCCGAAAGTTAAAGTGCTGATTTCACTTATTCCTTGCGGCCGCAAGCCTCTAAACCATGCGGCCGTATGGTTCATTTCCGGGACGAAAATTCTGGTTTCCTAATTTCAATCAAACACTTATGGAAACAAATCTTTCTACACTTTATAAACCCTAGAAGAGAACCAAAACGGACCAGAAGGCCTCCAACCTATTTTCTCTCTATTTTTCTTAGATCTATCATGTGTAACTAACTCTTGGTGCTTGATTGAAGGATATCGAAGCCTTGGAAAACATTATAACTGTGAGATCTACCTATTTTCATTATTTAATTTATATTTTCAGTATTGAATATTCTTCTATGCATAATTTTATGATTGCCATGTTTGAGATCTATTATTTTTTCATATATTGCAATCTATAGCTAAGTTAAATATCAAATCCGTAATTGTTTGAATCATTTAACTTGTGAAGTACTAGGATTTGATAATTTTCTGCGATATAGGTTATTGAATCTTAAGAAGAATGTTTAAATAGATTGAATGCAACCGCTGGTGTTTGTATTATCTAGTTCATCTATTTCTCTATTGTTTAAAGTTGTTATTAAATTGAATCTTTAGCGCTGGTATGAGATTATTTGATAATTAGGGTTAATTAGAACGTTGATTTCTGATTAACTAAAATTAAGGAGAAATATGAATCTATTCCAACGATGAATATTGTGAATGTGAATTGATTATTCTTTGTGGATTGATGAATGGTTATAAATCTCCAATGGTGGAAGTTGACTTTGATCAAGACTCGTTTAATTGATTTAATACAACTCGTTAATTTACATTGTTATTTGTTATAAGATTGATTTCGTTATAAACAAAACCCCCCAATCGTTATACGAAACATAAATTGTTGAATTGCACACTCTTCGTGGGATCGACCCTTATTTTTACTACTACATTAGTTTTAGAGGTTTAAGGACTATTTTTGGGTGCCTACGACAGCACACCAAATTTTGGCGCCGTTGCCGGGGAGTGGTGTTAATTTATTTTTGTGCTTCTTAATTATTTATTTTATTTAAAAAAAAACTAACTCAACTCGATTTTCTAATCAAAGTGATTTGCAGTACAATTCAAAAATTGAGAAAACTTTGCGCAGGTTAAGGTGTAACATTCAACAAAATCTTGAAGAAAGCAATATCAACCATAACAATCCATTTGCAACATTTGCATACTGTCGCATGCCCTTTGGTTTTTGTAATGCTCCATCTACTTTTCAACGATGTATGGTGAGTATATTTTCTGATTATGTTGAGCATATCATAGAGGTTTTTATGGATAATTTCACAGTTTATGGGGATTCATTTGATAACTGTTTGCATAACCTTGAGTTAATCCTTAAAAGATGCATGGAAACTAATCTTGTTTTGAATTCTGAAAAGTGTCACTTTATGGTAGAACAATGTATAGTTCTAGGGCATGTTATCTCATCTAAGGGCATTGAAGTAGATAAAGCTAAAATTGATATTATTCAATCTCTACCTTACCCCGCTAGTGTGCGGGATGTTCGTTCTTTTCTTGGACATGCAGGTTTTTATCGCAGGTTTATCAAGGACTTCTCCAAGATTGCTTACCCCTATGCAAATTGTTACAAAAGAACGTGGCTTTTGAATTTGATGAGGCATGCAACATGGCATTTGATAAGTTGAAAGAACTGTTGACTTCTGCACCAATCATTCAACCCCCTAACTGGAACTTCCCTTTTGAAATCATGTGTGATGCAAGCAACTTTGCAGTAGGAGCAGTGTTGGGTCAAAGAACTGGAAAAGCATCTCATGTCATCTATTATGCATCCAGAACTCTAAATGATGCCCCGAGAAACTACACCACAACTGAAAAAGAACTCTTGGCTATTTTTTTGCTTTAAAAAAATTTCGTTCTTATTTACTTGGTACTAAAGTGATTATTTACTTTGATCATGCAGCTCTGCGTTACTTGATGACAAAGAAAGAGGCGAAACCAAGGCTAATACGATGGATACTTCTCTTGAGTGAATTCGACTTGGAAATCAAGGATAAAAAATGAACAGAAAACAGTGTTGTAGATCATTTGAGCCGTTTAACTAACGTGGATGCTGAACTCCAATTACATGAAACCTTTCCTGATGAGCAATTATTTTCTGCAAGCACAACTTTACCATGGTATGCTGACATTGTAAACTTTTTGGTTGTTCACACTCCACATTCTGATTTGTCTAGGGCTAAAAGAGATAAGTTAAAGAGTGATGCGAAATATTATGTATGGGACGATCCATACTTGTGGAAGTATTGTGCAGATCAAGTGATTAGAAGGTGTGTTCCTGAAAATGAGATCACTTCCATTCTCACCTTCTGTCACTCTTATGCTTGTGGAGGACACTTTGGAGCAAAACGTACAGCAAGAAAAGTGCTTGAATGTGGTTTCTATTGGCCATCCATATTTCGAGACGCCTATTCCTTTTGTAAGTCATGTGAAAACTGTCAAAAAATAGGTAATATATCTCAAAAGATTGAAATGCCACAAACTCTCATACTTGTTTGTGAAATCTTTGATGTTTGGGGCATAGATTTCATGGGACCATTTCCTGTCTCTTTCGGTTTTACTTATATTTTGCTTGCTGTGGATTATGTTTCGAAATGGGTGGAAGCCAAGGTCACCAGGACTGATGATTCTAAAGTTGTTGCAGATTTTATCAAGTCTAATATATTCTCCAGGTTTAGGATTCCGAGAGCTCTCATCAGCGATCGTGGAACTTATTTTTGTAATCGAACTGTGGAAGCTCTGTTGAGGAAATACCATGTCACCCACAAGGTGTCAACTGCATATCATCCACAAACTAATGGTCAGGCAGAGGTGTCAAATCGGGAAATCAAATCCATCATTGAGAAAACGGTATGCCCGAAGAGAAAAGATTGGAGCTTGCACTTGGATGAGGCTTTATGGGCGTACCGAACTGCATACAAGACACCCATCGGTATGTCACCTTACCAGTTAGTGTTTGGGAAACCATGTCACCTTCCAGTGGAGTTAGAATACAAAGCTTACTGGGCCGTCAAGAGTTTCAACATGAAGATGGATGAGAGTGGAGAACACAGAAAGTTGCAACTTCAAAAGCTAGAGGAAATCCGCAATGATGCCTATGAGAGTGCAAGACTTTACAAAGAGAAGACGAAGGCTTTCCATGACAAGATGATCTCTAGGAAGGAATTTGAAGTTGGTCAAAAAGTCCTCCTATACCAATCATGACTTCGTCTGTTTTCAGGTAAATTGCATTCCTGTTGGATTGGACCTTTTGTTATTACTAATGTCTTTCCTCATGGTGCAGTAGAAGTTCAAAGTCTGGAAACCTCAAAGGTATTCAAGGTGAATGGTCATAGACTAAAACCTTTCTATGAAGGTCTTCAGGTGGAGAACGTGTCACAATTGGATCTCGAAGACCTTTTCTATGTCGGTTGAAGGAAAGAGCAATGAGTCGAGCCTAAGACAATAAACAAAGGCGCTACTTGGGAGGCAACTAAAGGGGAGTTCGTTCATTTATCAGTTTATTTTTGTTTTTATTTTTCGCATTCTATTTTTTATTTTAGTTGTATTTGTCCTTTTCTTTGCATTGGACCTTACATTGGGGACAATGTAAGTCTTAAGTGTGGGGGAGAGATTTAGATTTAAGTTGCATTTATATTGAGTGAGTTAATTTTTTTTTAAAGAAAACACAAATGTGCATGATTTTTCAAGAAGAGAAGTTGAGGTTAAAAGATTTTTGGTTGTGTATGCTATTTGCTGGAATTAGTTAGGCTTTTGAAGAACTCATAACATGATTGAATGAATGATCTTCCAACTTAGAGTTGATTAGTGGAGTTATTTTCTTTGAGATGGTAGTAACTAAATTCTGTAGACAAAAATCAGTGAGATTTTTGAGCCTTTAGACTGATACATCCATAACAGTCTCATTATTTCTTTTCATGTGTGATATTCTTCCATAGTTTTGTTTCTCTAGAACTTGCATTGATTCTCTTCAAGATCACATTGATACATGAATGCACGAACATGATTAAGGCCATCTTTGTTACATAAATGAGCTTCATTAGCCAAATAGCCGACCCTGTAATTGAATTTTCCATTGTTGAGCCCATTTGAGCCTTATTACCTTTTTTTTGTATAAACTCACATTACAACTTTTAAACTGAAAAAAACAATATCTTTACCCAAACCTTAGAGTTAGTGGAGTATTGTTGAATGTCATGAGAAGTGTGGGTATGCAAGAAAATAAGTGTGGGGGTATTAAGATTTATGGCAATGCTATTATTGGTAAATTGAAACAAATTTTCTATGTCAATTCAAGGAGTTCCAGTATTGGTATATAATTTGGAGTTTACATTGTGCAAGAAAAATACAAGAAGAAGAAGAAAAAAAAATGAATGAGTGAAGAAAAAGAAAAGAAAAAGAAAATAAGTGATGAAGGAGAGTGATTTTAATGTGAAAAAGTCTATATTCATAACCCTTCCTACATCTCAAAAAAGAGTTCGATTTGTATGGGATAGATGCAAAAATGATGAAACTATCATGTGGAGTGGTTGATTTACATGTCTTATGTATATGTTTGAGCTAAGTCTATTTATCTTTACTCCACTAGTTTCGATGGCTCTTGAGTCACATACCTAAATATTTCCCACCTTGACCATAAGCCATATTACAACATTTGAAAAGTCCTTATGATTCTTGTAAAGCATGTGATCTAAGTGGCGGCGAATGAGAAGATATGCAAGCATATGGTAGAACATCTCCATTGGAATGAATTTGAGCGAAACACTTACCCTTTTAAACACATGAGAGTTGAATGCTTATATCCGTGAGGGTCTACATGTTTAGTTTACTCCATCTTCATATAAAAATGCTTGCTAGTTGATTATGAGTTGTGTGGAATGTTTATTCATGATATTTTATGTGTTTTGAAAAAGTTTGATGGTTCTATGTTCTTGGCATTATGACCTGGTGTTTTGGAAAATTAAATTTGAGTTTTGTCCGAGGACGAGCAAAAGCTAAGTGTGGTGGAATTTGATAGGAATGTAAAATGCATATTTTTCCCTCCTTATTTTATACGCTCGTATATTTATTTTGTACTAAAATGTACTCATTACGCTCATATTTTGATTTAGGTGGCAATTCTATGGATATAGCGTAATTTGGAAGAAATATGTGAAAAAGGACCAAAATGAAAGAAAGTGAAAGTTCAAGGACTAAAGTGCAAATATTCTAAACTTGTGTTTAACCTTGTGATGAATATTCAAGAGTGTTAGAGGTCAATTGGATGAAGAAATGATTCAAAGGGATGAAATATGGCCAAGATATTTTCACAGATCAACTTTCAAGCTGAAAAGTTTTACATCGGTTTTCAGTCTCATATTGAGACCAATTCTGGACATGGTAAACGATCTCATTTGAAGATGGTCTCAGAATAAAAGTTTTAGCCCTTTGAGTTATCTTTATAACGCATCTTGAATCGCTTCAATCGGATATTGGTAGAAGAAGTTATGGCCAAAATACTGAACACTGTCCGGAGGAAGTTTCGTAAAACCATGCGGCCGCAAGCCTTTAATTCCATGCGGCCGCATAGACCATTCCCGAAAGTTAAAGTGGTGATTTCACTTGTTCCTTGCGGCCGCAAGCATCTAAACCATGCGGCCACATGGTTTATTTTCAGGACGAAAATTCTGGTTTCCTAATTTCAATTTAACACTTATGGAAACAAATCTTTCCGCACTTTATAAACCCTAGAAGAGAACCAAAACGGACCAGAAGGCCTCCAACCTATTTTCTCTCTATTTTTCTTAGATCTATCATGTGTAACTAACTCTTGGTGCTTGATTGAAGGATACCGAAGCCTTGGAAAATATTATAACTGTGAGATCCACCTATTTTCATTGTTTAATTTATATTTTCAGTATTGAATATTCTTCTATGTATAATTTTATGATTGCCATGTTTGAGATCTATTAGTTTTTCATATATTGCAATCTATAGCTAAGTTAAATATCAAATCCGTAATTGTTTGAATCATTTAACTTGTGAAGTACTAGGATTTGATAATTTTCTGCGATAGAGGTTATTGAATCTTAAGAAAAATGTTTAAATAGATTGAATGCAACCGATGTTGTTTGTATTATCTAGTTCATCTATTTCTCTATTGTTTAAAGTTGTTATTAAATTGAATCTTTAGCGCTGGTATGAGATTATTTGATAATTAGGGTTAATTAGAACGTTGATTTCTGATTAACTAAAATTAAGGAGAAATATGAATCTATTCCAACGATGAATATTGTGAATGTGAATTGATTATTCTTTGTGGATTGATGAATGGTTATAAATCTCCAATGGTGGAAGTTGACTTTGATCAAGACTCGTTTAATTGATTTAATACAACTCGTTAATTTACATTGTTATTTGTTATAAGATTAATTTCGTTATAAACAAAACCCCCGAATCGTTATACGAAGCATAAATTGTTGAATTGCACACTCTTCGTGGGATCGACCCTTATTTCTACTACTACATTAGTTTTAGAGGTTTAAGGGCTATTTTTGGGTGCCTACGACAGCACACCAGAATGTGTATGTTTTGGAGAGAGAGAGAGAGAGCTCACACTGTAACACAATATATCCTTGTAATTAGGGTATGTATTATTCCCAAAATAAAATCTATTTACTTTGTAGGATGATATTGAAAACACAATATAATACTACAAAACAACTCATTAAATACTACACATTTGTCTATATACTATAAATACTGGGTATTATGACAAATTAAATCAAAATCTCTACACGTTAAATTTCTCTAATTTTTTTTTTGTAACTAACACATGGCAATAGCCACAAATTTACATATAATTAACGCCCTGATTAATTGCTTGATTGAGAAAATCATGAAAATTCAAGCTTAATATATTGGAAATGAAAACTTGCAATTGTTTGATTATCCTTATAGTCACAAACTTCACAAGAAATTTTTGGACATAATATTTGTAATTCTTGAAATAAAAACACATCTTATGATTGTAATTTTCTTCCAATTTTTGTCTGAACGGTTGTATCCTACTGTGATGCTTCAAAATTTTGTTAATAACGATAAATGCGTTTTACATACTTATTTAGACTACAAAACATGGATAATTGTTAGTAAAAATATTGGAATATGGCTTAATTCTATATAAATTATGTTTTGTAGGATAACATTGATGAACATAGTGAAATTGAGGAAAATGAAGTGGAAAAATGACGAAAATGGAAGAAACTCAAAGTCTAGGGACCAAAGTACAATTAGTTAAAAGATGACTCGGAAGATGAAACAAAGATGTGAAAAGAGTAAAATACCAATTTAGCGAAGGAATGAAGTGCTGGAAGAAGAAGAAACGGGAAAAGAGATCACAAAACAAAAAAACGGGGATTCGGGAATCAAAACGCAAAGAATGGAAGTTTGCTTGAACTATGCGGTCCTATAGCTCTTCTTAAATGCGGTCACATGGTTAGTTTCAGCGAATTAAAGGAGTACATTCCATTGTTCTATGCGATCGCAAGGCAATGTATTATGCGGTCACATAATATAGTTCCGGATGAAAAAAAATTAGTTTCCTTATTTCAATAAAACTCTTATAAAAACAAATTTTACGGCGTCCTTTAAAAATATAGAGCCATCCAGAACGCATTGTAACATATTTTTAAGAGCTTTTGAAGCATATAAGGAGCGAAGAACACGGAGATCGGTGAATTGTGTAATATGAGTTTTTAATCTTTAATTTTATATATTTGACATTGAAACACGTTTTTGGATATTGAACAATTTATATGATTTTCTTTTCTCCACAATTATTGTGCACGTTAGTTGTGTGGATTTAGTGGCTTATTTTATGCATTCGAAAGAATGAAAATAGTTTCAACAAATATAAATTGTCATAGGGTCCGATAGGTGATAAAAATATATCACTATGCCTTATGTGAATCTTTAAGTGTTCATAAAAATTCATGCACATTTATATGTTGGCATCCATCATAAAAATATAGTTGGGTCATATATAAAAGTATGTTTTACATTACTCTAGAAAGATTGTAAAATAAAATAGGAATATTGATTCGCCAAACTCAATCGTGTGTCAACGTGTAAAATTAGGGTCAAAACTGATTATTGCATGGGAATTCGGAATCCTAATATGTTTGTCATTTATTAAACACATTAATGTGCATTTAGAATAATTTACATTTAGTTTAGTTAATTTACTTATAATTGCATAAGTAGCTTATTTTAGTTATAATTTTATCACAAACAACCCATTCGCATTATTCTTGTTTCGATTAAGGTCGTGATAATTTAAATTGAACTAAATCAATCTCCGTGGGACTATATTTGGACTTAATTCTACTTTATTAATTGTTAACGAACCGTACACTTGAGATGATTTTAAGTCGAAATATATTTTCGTGAACAAATGCGTACGCCTATTGGAAATTACAAAAAAGCAGAATGCTCTTCCATTACTTTGTAAATGTGCATTTCGAACCAAAAACTAATTTTATTAGCAATATGTTTTCATCAAAATCAATATGTCTGAATGGAATAAAATATGTAGTAGGAAATTAGCTCTTTAGAAATTAAAACAAAAATGCAACAATCTCGAGTTCAACACCAGTCACCATATCTTATCACCATGTTTGATACTTTACGAACTTCTTCCCTCTTTCGTATTTGATTCGATGGTATTAATTGCTTACATGTCCTTCTATTATGGTAGTAATTATATATATACATAGACTAACAAACAACAAATTGTAAAGCGACATATTACTTTACACACATAACGAGTATTTCTAGCGAAGTGTCACACAACACGGTATCTAGTAAGTGTAACGTCACATTACACATGTTTTATGTTGTTACAAAAACTCTAAAGTATAACTATTCAAGTTATCATATATTACCCAAAAAGGAGATTTAATAGATCGCGTACAATAACAAGCAATGATGCTTAGAACAATGCATACAAGACATATTTGTTACAACACTGATTCCAATTCGGTGATCACAATATTATTAACCTACCACTATTTTGCCAATCGCATAAAATGGAACTCATCACATCAAATCATATGCACAAGTGTTTCCAAAAAAAAAAAAGATCATAAGCACGAGGATTGCAAAAATAAATTTCTCGTAATAAGCTACAAAAATCCAAGTAAACCCAAATATATTGTATACCATATTACCTTATAAGTGGAATTATACAGAAAATCTTGATAAGTCAAACAGACCAGCTGATTTTTCGTTCTTCATCTCTCAAATCTCGGACTAACTGTAAGAACAATGAAAAAAGTGGTTAAGATGAATGTGCATGGAGATACGCAGTATACATGATGTATAAAAGCGTTAAATTGTAAAAATGAGATATTTTTTATAAAAGAGGTACGTGGTGTAATTTTCACTTAATCTTATAATAGTGGTGTAAGAGCCTAGATTAACGATCTAGGTGTGAGAAACGAGTAAGAAGATTTAGATATGTGTAGAAGACACCAGGCCCATGTTTGGGCTCCATCCGTGGAAAAATGTATTTTTTCAAAACTTACTTTCAGCCACATATTCTCTCATAAAATAATGTTATATATAAATTAAAAACTTTTCCTTATTTCTTAACTATATATTCTCCAAAAATTCACTATTCCAAAATACATTTTCCCTTAAAATCTCATTTTAATGGAGCCAAAACAGGGGCTAGATTTGTTTATTTCTGGCTAGTGGTTATACATTCTTCTAACTAGAGTCGAAAAGTGTGGAAGCTAAATTAGCTTTGCGACCTTTGGGTGTTTGTCCAGTTGAGGCACGAGTAATGCACGAGCACCATCAGAGTTGTTCTTGGCTACTATCCATTGTCTATCAGCAGTGGAGGCACATGAGGGTGGTTGTGGCTCGATTTTTCAAATCCTTGGGCGAATATAAGCCCTTGGGTATAGAATGAAAGTTTTAGACAACAATTACAACTCACTACATCAAAAACAGCCTATGGCAACGTTTGGACGTGCGTTGTAAATCGAGGTGTTGTCGTAGAGTAGATAGATATGGTAATGTTTTGCAAAACGTTGTCGAAAGTAATTTAGCAACACTTGGAAAACACTGTCGAAGAAGTTTCGAACCTTCTTCGACAATGTTTTGCAAACGTTGCCGTAGGTCATTTTATAGTTTTTTTTTTAAATTTTGCATAATTAATTTATTTGATTTCCAACAAACCTATAATACTGAAACGACAAAATGCTTGAAAATTAGTCATATGTAATCAGATTTTACATAGTTCTAATAAACAAAAATAATGAATATGATTTAATACAATATGCTAACATCATTAGCCTACTCAAAAAGTTAACATTATTACATAAATGAATATCATTACCCTACTAAAAAAGATAGCAATCACAATTGACCAACAAAGTATTATAAAATATTGGATTCATATCTGAATTTGCTTCTGTGACCACAAGCTATTCGAAAAATAATCTAACTCCCTGCATATGAAAAAAGTAATAATGGTATACTTAGCATGCAAATCAAAAGTATTTATGCTTCAAAAATATATGATTGATCATCTGTAGTTTATGTATCTATAATGAATTTCAATAAATTGTTGTTTGACGCGATAATGTCATAAAATGAAAAATGTCCTAGGTTTTACTAACAATATACAATGTCAACAAATACCAACTCTCAGCCATAACTTACTTCTACAATATGCTAGCTAAAGAACATCAACATCCAACAATATGCTATCTAAAGAACATCAACAAATACCAACTTTCAGCCACAACTTACTTCTACACTTCATAAACGTTGCTCATGAACATTAAAAATGAGAAAATGTAATTCCCCCAAATGGAAATGGATTCACATACCTTCTTCAAAGAAGTCTAATACTACTCTGTTGCCAAGCAACAGTACTTTCCATGGCTTCACGAAGAGTTCGAGATTCATATGTAAGTCTGTATAAGGTCAATTGACTCATATACACTTTCTAAACCCAAACCTTCCAACAGTCTCTTCCGAGTGGCAAGTGATGCACCTTCGCACTTGGGTCTGTTGTTGCAATTCTCTATTCTGCTACAATTTCTTCCTCCTCAAACATGTATCAATGCAATAATTGACACCAAACATTTTCCACATGTGCAATACCTCTTTGGACACCACTTCCTTGTGTGACTAAAAATTCATAGTAAATAGAAAATATTTTTTTATCAGTATACTTCAATCTAAATTTATATTGAATAACTTGTAATAATGTAGGATACAAAAACCTGAGGAGTAAAAACATTTGAATTTCCATCTTCCAGATTCTGAAAAATGATACAAAGATTATAACATTTATTCTACATATACTTGGATATATTAAGTTATATTATCACAGTATAAATAATGGTCAAAAGTTCTAACATGTTGACTTAACTTGAGAAGTGCTTCAACTTTTTCTTCTAGTGCTCCCACCCTTTCCGACTGAGTTTGTAATTAACTTTCAAGTTCTCTAACTCTCCCATTATTTTGAATTTGTCAATCCACTTTTGATGGTGTAACTCCAAATCCAAGTCCATGAACTCTTCCATGACGTTCGGATCTAACACTCGAGTAACAACATCATCACGGATGAAATCTTCTGTTGATGTATTATAAATTGATTGAGCACAATCTTCATTCTTTTTCTGCACTCATGTAAGAAAAATTTTATACTAAGAAGTGATATAATATAACCTATTATTCTGACTATGAATGTTGAAATAATACACATACCAAAGTCTCGGAAATTGCTTCATTTATTGATTTTCCATCATTCCTAAGATGTCCATGAGTTCATACTCTAGTTTTTAACCTTTTGATATCTAGATCTTTTTCTCTGCAATGCAAATTTAGTAATTACATATACTAGTATGGGATATTTCAAGTAAGAAGATTAAATATGTTTGTAATTGTACTATTTCATGAGCCATACGCGTATAACCCTTTCAACCCATAGTGTTGAGAAGCTTTTGATTACTTCTCAAAATGCTAAACTTGTGACTTTTTTCCTATTAAAAAAATGAAAAAGTACAATATTAAGTCGAATTATAAAAGTTTTAAGGTTCATATGCAAATATATTTACATGAAAGTCAACAGAAAGAATATCCTCAACTAACTTCTTCCACACTTCTTCAGAATTAATATTCTTTGGACTAAGAAGGGCAATAGTGCATGCTTTATTCATAGATGATTCAACTTGAGTTCTGATTTGTTTTCTCAACTTTGATTTGAGTGTCCTTCAATACTTTTCCTTACATTGAAATGTTATTCTTTGAGGACAATCACTCACATTGAACCTTTACTGTATTTGTGTACAAAAATAAATTAAAGACTTAATCTGATATTGTCATTCAGAAGGAAATAGATCCATAACGAAATAATCTTAAAATGTAGTTAAGAAATATACCTGTATGAAATTTCAAAGTTTGATTTTTTTCTTTCCATCCACCGAAGACCAATCTTTACTTACAATAGCACATGTTCCCGTACCATAGTTCCAACTATGCTAGCAAATTTATCTAAGTTGTAGCCAACTACTTGCCTATATTCATTAAATTCAAGCTCCATCTTCTGATAATTCTTTTCGAGAATCATTTTCACTTGGTTGGACCCCTTTTTCTTTCTCGGCACATTTATATTTAATGGTGGCGTGTTTTGCTCATCATTAATTAGAGGAGATATAGTATGTTCTGGTTCGCTCGAAGTTCTTAGTCGTTTATTAGTCTCTCGAATTGTAGCAGCAATTGCAACTCTTCGTCATTTAAAACTCTTGGAAGTTTGTTTACTTGATTTTGCGAATGCAACATGAAAATAAAAGATAAATGTAATTAATTTCAAAATTTACTACATATCTTACGTATTATAAGAAAAACAAATACCTCGTCTTTGTCCACTGTATGAAACCTATTTCACATTGTTCATTGGTTCGAAAGATTATCTAGAGATAAAATAAAAATCTGCAACATCAAAAGAAATTAAAGTTAGAGATCTTAACAAATTCTAAACATTATCTATTTCATCACAATCATAATATTTCATTTATTGTATGTTAAAATATAATATAAAAAAACACTCTATCCATGAACGTTGAAAAAAAATAACTATACAAGGGAGTTACCAAAGTAATATATGTATCACATTATACACCTTCGATATCTATCCTTGCATAATTCTCATCCTCATCAAGGTTGTCTATAATTAACTGTGTTATGTTTAGTGAAATAGTTGCCTTGTAAGTAGTATCTTCTCCCATGTGTGATGCATGAAATTCTCTTTGTGGCGCTTACAAAGTAATAGAAATGTAAAATGCATATTTTCCCTCCTTATTTTATGCGCTCATATGTTTATTTTGTGTCAAAATGTACTCATTACGCTCATATTTTGATTTAGATGGCAATCCTATGGAGATTCGAGAGTATTAGAGGTCAATTGATGAAGAAATGAGTCAAATGGATGAAATATAGTCAAGACATTATCACATATCAACTTTTAAGCTGAAAAGTTTTGCATTGATTTTCAGCCCATATTAAGACCGATTTTTGACATGGAAACGATCAAATTCTGAAGCAAAGTTGTAGCCATTTGAGTTAGCTTTTTAAAGCATCTTGAATCACCTCAATCAAATATCAGAAGGAAAATTATGACAAATATACTGAGAGTTGTTCGGCTATCAGAAATCAGGTGAGGCACACGCCTCAGACCTAAAAAGCCTCGCCTGAGGCTTGGCAAAAGGCTAAGGCACGCGCTCTAGCTTATACTAGGTGCATGCCTCAAGCCAAAATGCGAGTTTTTTCCTGTTTCCCTATTTGATTGAAACACAAATGGAAACCTAATTTTCCACGATATTTAAACCCTAGAACACAACCAGAACGAAAAAAAGGCCTCCAAACTCTATTCTTCATTATTTTCTCTCTTAGATTCATGAATTATAACTAAACTTTTATACTTGGTCGAAGGGAACGGAAGTTTTGGAACCACATATTGTGAGATCTAAATAGTTTTTCTTATTGTTTGATTTAAATTTTGAGTATTGAATGTTCTTCTGCATTTATTTGTATGATTTGTTGCGTTTAATTGCTAGAGGGACCGCTAATTCATTGATTGTAACAATCTATCGCTAAGTTAAACATCAAATTCGTAATTGTTTGATCTCTTTAACTTGTGAAGCACTTGAATTTGATGATTTTCCGCGATAGAGATTATTGAATCTTAAGAAGAATATTTAAATAAATTGAATGCAACTGCTGGTGTTTGTGTTATGTAGTTCATCAATTTCTTTATTGTGTAAAGCTATTATTAAATTGAATCTTGAGCATTAGTCTAAGGTTATTTAGTAATTAGAACGCTGGTTTCTAACTAACTAAAAATAAGAAAAGATAGGAAAATAATTCTAATGGTGAATATTCAAAATATGAATTGAATTATTATTCCATCTATGATCAATTGTGGATCTCCGACGGTGGATGTAGAATTAGACCAAGGTTAGTCTTTTGATTGTTTTCGTTAATTTAATTTTCATTTTTATTAATTGCGTTATTTACAATTGTTTGCATACAAAAAACTCTCCACAATCATTGTACGGAGCATAAAATATTGAATTACACACTCTTCATGGGATCAACCCTTATTTCTACTACTGCATTAGTTTTAGAAGTTTAAGAACTATTTTTGGGTACCTACGACAGCACATCAAATTTTGACACCGTTGCCGGGGAGTGGTGTTAATTTATTTTTGTGTTTCTTAGTTGTTTATTTTATTTTTGAAGAAAAAAATCATAATTTTCTGAGCTTTTAGGCATTTTATTGTTTTAAAAAATTTTAGTATATAATTTTATTTGTATTTCTTAATATAGTTTTTTTTTAATTTATTTTTCATTTGTTTTGTTTGTTTATGCCTGCAACTCGATCTTCTAATCAAAGTGATTTGCAGTACGATCCAGAAATTGAGAGAACTTTGAGCAGGTTAAGGAGTAACATCCAGCAAAATCTTGAAGAAAGCAATCTCAACCTCAACAATCAATTTGCAAGTGATTTTGAGTTTGAAGGAGAAAGAACCATGATCGAAAATAAGACTTTGAAGGAGGTTGCAACCCTACATTGAATCAACAACCTTTATACATAACTTTTCCTATTTTAGATGCTACTACTACATTTGAGTTTAAATCTGGACTAATACATCTTTTGCCTACTTTTCATGGTCTTGCAGGTGAAAATCATCATAAACATCTGAAAGAGTTTCATGTGGTTTGCACGAGTATGAAACCCACTGGAATTACTGAAGAACATATTAAACTGAGAGTATTTCCATTTTCTCTGAAGGATTCGACTAAGGATTGACTTTACCATCTACCATCGGGAAGCGTTACCACATGGGATAGAATGAAGAGATTATTTCTAGAGAAATATTTTTCAGCTTCAAGGGCAGCAAATATTAGGAAAGAAATTTGTGGTATCAGACAAGATCAAGGGAATCTCTACACGAGTATTGGGAGCGGTTCAAGAAATTGTGTGCAAGTTATCCCAATCATCAGATCAATGAACAACTTCTTATCCAATACTTCTATGAATGTCTTCAACTTACAGAAAGGATCATGATTGACACTGTAAGTGGATGAGTTTTGGTTGATAAAACTCCCGAATGAGCGAAAAATTTAATGGCAAACATGGCAGCTAACTCTCAACAATTTGGTGCTAGACTTGATCCCCTTCTAAAAAAGTTAACGAGGCAAATGTCTTATCCATTGAACAACAAATAGCGAGTCTAACCACTCTTGTTCGTTAAATGGCTGCAGGTACTTTGCAAACAGCGAAGACATGTGGAGTTTGTTCATTGGTAGGCCATCCAACTGATATGTGCCGAACACTTCAAGAAGAATCCGTTGAATACGTAAATGCAGTCGTTAGTTTTCCTAGACAACCATAGAGGAATTATGATTCATATTCAAAAACATATAACCAAGGATGGAGGGATAATCCAAATCTTAGCTATGGAAATCGACAAGTGAATCAACTTATGAATCAGAATCGACAGAATTTTCAGCAATATAATCAGTCATACCCTCCTAGACAACAACATGGCCAAACTTCTAACTCTGGTGTGTCTTTATAAGATATTGTTAAATTCCTTACCACTAACACTTTGCAATTTCAACAGGAGACCAGGGCTAGCATACAATGTTTGGAGAATCAAATGGGTCAAGTAGCTAATGCAGTCAATCGGCTAGAGGTGCAAAGTTCGGGGAAACTAACCTCTCAAACAATGGTGAATCCAAAAGAAAATGTGAGCACAATCATCCTGAGAAGTGGTAAAGAGGTTGAGATTCCGATAAAAACATCCCATAGGTCGTTGGAGTAAGAAGAGAAAGAAAAAGAGGTTGCAAACAAAACTGTCACCAATGATACTGAGGTGACTGAGCGTAAGTTTTCACCCCTCTCTGATTATAAACCAATACCCTATTTTCCTCAAACTTTAATAGGATCTAGAAAATATGAACGAGATCATGATGAGTTGCATGAAATTTTTAGTAAATGTGGTAAATATCCCACTTTTAGATATTTTTAAACAAGTGTATCGTTATGCTAAATTTTTGGAACAATTGTACACAAGTAAAAGAAAATAGAAAATAGTAAGCTTAGAGTCTATTTCTGATACTCGTGTTATGTATTTACTACAAAACTTTACATTTTCTTCCACAATATATCGTTCAGCCATGCACTCTTCAGGTCGTGCACGATTCATGACATACTTTTTCAACACTTTCACACACACACACACACACACACACACACACACACACGAATGTAACAATCTAAAACATATAAAACTGATTTGATAATAAATTTAACTATAGGGGATAACTTATCCAAGTATTACCTTTCAAATTGGTACATCCAATGATATTCTATTGGTCCACATAAACGGACTCATCTCCCAATGTGGATTGTTAAATGAACCATTATATCAAAAAAGGAAAGCAGGAAATACCTTTCTAACATGCATAAAGTTTCAGAAACGTTCTCCTCTAATTGTTCGATCTTATTTCTATCTACAACTCTTCGATATATTTCATTGAAAAATGAACACAATTTAAAAATGGAATTCATTGGGCCTTTAGGTAGAAGTCCTCTCAATGCAACTGGTAATAATTGTTGCATTAAAATGTGACAATCATGAGATTTGAGTCCAACTATCTTACATTCTTCCACTGAAACGTAATTTTCAATATTAGATCCATAACCATCGGGTAATCTCAAGTTAGCAAGACTTTTACAAAGAATTTGTATTTCTACATGTGATAAGGTGTGAGGAGCAGTAGGTAGGTAAGATTTATTTCATATGCTCTCAAGATGTAAATTATGCTTAATGTTCATAGCTTCTAAGTCCTTACGAGAGTTAACACCATCTTTAGATTTTCCTTTGACATCCAAAAGTGTACTAATGATACCATCACAGATATTCTTCTCCACATACATCACATCTAAATTATGACATACAAGTAAAATCTGCAAATCAAACATCAATTTTAACCATGGTAACTACATGCAAGTATAAGTATTAAATATTACAACAGTTACTTTCTAATATGGTAGATCGTAAAATATAGACTTCTTCTTCTACATTATGCTAGATTGAGTTGCATTATTCTTCCTCTTTCACTTACCATTTTTCCCCCAATCATTTGTAATTTTATTAATTTCAATAGAATCTCCTTCGCCATTTTTTATCTTCGGCTTAATACCAGTTTCAATATGTCCATTAAACCAGCTTTCTTTTCATGTGAAATGGATGATTAAAGGTGAGAAATCTTCTATGTCCCATGTACGTAAACTTCCTACCATACTTCAACCATAGTGAACACGTGTCTTTACGACAAATAGGGCATGCAATTTTTCCCTTGACAAGCCATCCATATATATTTCTATATGCAGAAAAGTCATGTATTGTCCACATCAAAATAGCTTTTAAATTGAATGTAGATTTCATGTCGCATCATAGATCTCAACTTCATCACTTCATAACAACATTAAGTCGTCTACAAGTGGTGCCAAATAAATATCTATGTCAACCTGATTGCTTTGGTCCCGGGATCAATAAACTCAACATCAAACTTTCATTTGACATGCATAATGAGGGATGCAAGTTATATATAGTTAAAATTATTGGCCAACAACTATATTTAGAACTAAGATCTTTGAAATGATTAAACCCATCAGTAGCAAGACCTAATCTAATATTTCGAGGATCTAATGCAAAATGTGGCCACATTCTGTTGATCATTTCCCAACTCAATGAATCAATCCGATACCTAATTTTATCGTCTGAACTTTTATTGCTTGAGTGCCATCTTAGTTGTGTTGCCATCTCTTCTATTCCAAACATCATCTAAGTCTTGGTATTATAGGAAAATAACGCAACACTTTTGCTAGAGTTTTTTTCTGAATTTTTGTAGTCCGTTGGTTAACTTTTCATCTTGAGTAACCACATTTTGGGCATAACTCATCTTGTTAAAGTTCCTTCCTATATAGACAACAATTATTCACGCAAGTATGTATCTTCTCATAGCCAATATCAAATGTATTGACAAGTTTTTTCATCTCATAAAATGAGTTTGGAAGTGTATTATTTTCTGGCAATATGTCTCCAACAAGATTTATGAGTTCATCAAAACCACTGTCAAATATACCATATGAAGCTTTATGCTTAAACATAGCAACTGAAGCCGACATCTTCGTGAATGCCCTACAACTAAGATATAAAAGTGTTTCAGCATCATCAACTAAACTTTCAATCTTTTTCGCTCTTCCATCAGGATGGTTTTGATGATCCACATCATGTTGTGCATAGAATTCCTTAAACATCCTATGTGACTTAGGTATTTCTACATCGAGCAATATTGCTTCACTTATTTGTTCTCCATAAAATACCCAAATACTGTATATAGGATCTATACCTTTAATTATCAAATGTTCATAGACTGTATCATAATGGTGATATATTAGATTCCTACACTTAATATAAGGGCATACTATCATTTCTAAATTGCAACTTTCATAAGCTCGTTTAAGGGCTCCATCTCTATATTGTTCTGAAAATTTATAAGTTAAACTTTATGATCATATTCGTTAAATTTTGTTCGATTGATATCTGGATCTATAATATTTAATTTTAGATGATAACCTTGATAAGTTTAGCCACTATTTGTCCATTGTATACAAAGATACTATTCAACACTGAACAACGCAAAGATACATTAGATAAAAAGATGAGTAAATGATATAAGGAGCCCATCAAGATAAGTAAATTGAAGATTGTTGGCTCGATTAAGAGTTGCCTAATGTGTTAAGATTATTAAAATTTGACATGATGCCCAAATATATGTACTTTTCATGCAGATGGCAGGTCAAATACAAATGTTGAAGGATTTTATGTAATGAATATATAAAATTGATTTCTTAACTGACTGATTATTACACACCTTACAAAATTAAACATTTTCTTAGTTTATTTATTTATATTTTTTCAGTTTCCTCTCGCCTTAATTATTTATTCACAGCTTTATATTCTATTTTAATTCTTGAATAATGTCTGAGTAATAAGGAACTGAAATCACAAACACAAACAAAATGACATCCATTTGTAAAGTCGAGTGCGGCCATTTTTTAGGCTTCATGTATGAGAAACCAATCGATGTTAATTCAATCACGAAAAGATCAAAACACATGTATAGCTCAACTTATCATTCGTCAAAATTGCAAGTTAACACACAAGAATTATTTCATATATTAGAAGTGAGAATTTTATGTAGAAAACAGGCATAAAGTTAAAACAATCCCATTGTACAAGAAAGCCAACAAGTTCCAAATACAATCATGCATCATGTACAATTTAGATTAGTTGCCAAACCAGAATTATACACTTTTTTGCCAATCATGGAAATTGATAAAAAGAAAACAGAATTTAATCATAATAGGTTCAGAACAAGTATGAAAGTAAAGCATTAACATCATGAAAGAAATATGATTACTTCTACATCATTGCAACCAATCATGCAAAATTAAACATAGCAAATCAGAATTCAACCAGAATAAGTAAGAAACACTCACCTTCAGACATAAAATTACCATGATAACTACATAAGTGCAAAGCTGGTCACCAATGCAAGAGTGATGTATGAACCTAAAAGCAGATTAAATGCAAGAGTGATGTATGAATGTAAGTTTTTTTTGTGCAATTTAAGTTCCAAGGCTCTGCAAGCACTGTAATCGGATTCAGTCAAACTCTTAATGTTATCTATAGAACTCTTCATTGAAACAATCTATTTCTGATTTTTATAGATTAAATTAAATTGATGATGGATTAACATTCTTATTTTAATCCATGTAGAGATTTTCCCTTCATAATAGACTTTTCAAATTGAATCTTCTTTCCCAAATCAAGTTATAATATTATCATAATGTAGAATCACAACTTTAATCTACATAACCTACCCCCAAATCAAGCATAACAATTGGCCACTAGAACAATAATTTCTACATTTTAAGGAAAGGAAAGAAGCTAGCTATTACACGTAAGTTCAAGTACAACTTTCTGACCAAGAGTCCAACCAGTATGCTGAACAAGATCTTTAGAAGCAGAGGCAGTGTCCTAAACCACCAATATACAAATAGAAAAAAATCATTCACAAATGACAAACCCCTTGGTACACAAATAAGTCAGATACTGCCTACCTTTCGGGTGTGGTGAGAAATTGATGTCAAGGTGTTGGCTGATGAAAAGTCAGTAACTTGTTAGGATGATGACGCCGAACTATGGAATTAAGCGCGAGTTTTGAACTGGTCTTCTTATAAAGACCATTATGAGGAGAGACAATGCTTAATAGATGGACGACAATCAACAGTGGCTACCTACGGACGATCGATGACCAGCGTCGGCAACTGAAAAATTGTATATTGGTGTTGGCGATTTGAGGATCTCAGGGGAAAGCAAGAGAGATTAGAGAATGAAGGATTTGGTTTTAGGGTTGTTGTCCAGTTTTTTTTTTATCCAAGCGGGTCGGTTCGGATTGGTAGGTTATGAATTGGGTATTTTGTAGGTTGTTGGGTTGGAACTGAAATGAGTTAAAAATTGTATACACTTATTTTTTGCAACGTTTATAAAACGTTGCAAAATGTACCTTATTAGCAACGTTTACACAAACGTTGCAAAAGTTAAGATATTGAAACTTTTTGCAACGTTTATCAAACGTTGCGAAAAGTTGTCAAACGTTACAAAAAAGTCTACTTTTGCAACGTTTGATAAACGTTGTAAAAAATAAAACATTCCGCAACACTCAATAAACGTTGCAAAAAGGAATCTATCGCAACATTTTTCTAAAAAACGTTGCTAAAACTCATTTATATTAACCAATGGCAATATTCACTTACTAAAATGTTGTCAAAAGACCATTTTAGTAATATTTATCAACAAATGTTATCTTTTTAGTATTACAAATGACTATTTTTGTTGTAGTAACTTTAGGGCGAAAACAGCAACCTCTCTCTAGAGTACAAGAATAATTTTTATCTCTTAAAAAATTACAAACAACAAATTTGTTCGTCTGTCATAATGTTCTTTATCTTTCCCTTCTTATTTTTACATAAAATATACTATTGTGAATAGATTTTTTTGTTGGGGTGTTATTACTTATAAATTGTGCTTGTTTGCTGCCTATTTGAAATCTTTTGTATAAATAATAAGTTTTTGTATGCATCTATTATTTACTGTTCATTTCGAATTAGTGTTTTTTCCTCTATTGTTTCTATTTTTGTTGAAATAAGAGGTTTAATAAATGCTTCCAGACATTTCCTAACTTGTTCTATTTTCTCCCTTAATTTGAGAACTTGATTATCACGAAACCCTGGATATAGGACAAAGTATATTTTTGTGTAAGAAACAACAATCTCTTTGTGATTGTGGCTTTCTTAATATTTTACAATACTTGACTTTGCTTTTTATGCCACAATTTGGGAAGTAATTAGCATTTCTGAGTGTTTTGATCTGATTTCGTGTATTCGTGCATTTTTTGGTTTATTTTAATCTTAAAAAATGTAACATGTCGCTTTGATTTTTGGAGGTCTTTAATGGAAATGGTAATATCTCATTTTGAAAACTATAAATGAGAGAAATTTTGGTACAATAAAAGGCTAAAGTCATACATGACACTTTCGTTGCAACTTTGACTGACACTCAAAAGAAAGAATAAATAATTTAGTCAACACTTTGATTATTTTACACATTTATGATGTTTTTTTTTTAAAAAAAAAAAGCTGAAAAACTTGATTTCGCACAAGCACTTTGGAAAAAAATTGGGGATCTTTATTTGTCTGAATCTACTCAAAATATATTTTTTGTGGACATATTTTTCAGCATTAAATTAATAGTTCAAAGAATTTGGATCATAATTTGGATATCTTTAGCCCATGTTGGTGAGGATGACAAGTGGATTGAGTTGCTCGCAGGTTCATCGACTCGGCTCGGCTCATCTCATTCCATAGACCGTTCAGGCTCATATTGAGTTATGGATCATGTCAAGCCCACTTGACTTGTGTCCATATGAGTTCGAGTATTTAAGGACAGAGTAAAGCTCGGCTCAGCCCATTGTTACCCCTACTTTGTGTTAAAGATTTTTTAAAAATAGATTTTGTGAAAAGTGTTTATTTTTTGGAGAAAATATGGTTAAAAAGTAGGGTAAAATTATGGATCCACGTGTAAAATTATTTTATTGTTAGAATGAATGATAGAAAATGAGTTTGAAATAAAATTAAGTTTAGAAAATGATGGCCAAATAAACTCTTAATAAACTTGTTTGAGATATTACAAGTTATGATGAGAAGTGTCGGAAGAGTATATAGACATTATTTTGCTAAATGATATAACTGAGATGTATAAAGAGGTTAAAAATGCAACCAAGTATTGTAGGGATATTTTAAAACCAAAAATTGTCATCGATTCTTTAAGAAGTAAGGAAATGATATTAAAAGCTGAAAGACAATAGGAAAATTATGGAGTACGCATGGTGAGAGGTAGGTCTCGCATTACGACATAGACTGGGTGTGAATCGAGATAGTCAAAACAGTGGAGAGTCTAGTAACAATGGTGGTACAGAAAATGGTATAGGTCTAGATCAAAGTTCAGGGCAAAAGGTAAGAATTCCTATTGTTGTGGTAAGATTATTTTATTAAAGATTATTATAAAGAGAAGCACAAATAGAAAGATAAATTAAGACATGAGACAATGTTGCATCTTTTTCTAACTCTGTTCCCAGTGAAAGAGTATGTTTTGATAAATTGTGTTGCTGACTCTACAAAATGAATCTTGTTGTGAAACCCCATTTGCATGAGTAGATATTAGATTCTTGCATCCTTTCATGTTACTTCTAATAGATATTGATTTGAGTATAACGATCTTGCTTACAAAGTTGGTGGGGTGGGTGACACCACTTTAAAATTTGAAACTAGTTATGTCTTCACCTTTAAGGGAGTCTCGAGTCATATATTCCAAAAATGACAATGAATTAGATTTCAATAGGAAAGTTAGAAGAAAATGGTCTAACCGGTAAAATTGAAATAAAATGCTTAAAATGACGAAGGGTGCTCTTCTCACTTGAAAATGAATAATAGGGAATGAGATAATATCACTACTACAGAGGTGATAGGGGTTTAGATTCTTGCATCTTTTATGCCAACATTGATCACATACACAAATGACACTAGGCTTGCACGTCTAAGTAACAAGGGCTTAACCTCAGTAACAAAAATGTATTCGGTAAATATTCTGTTTCTGAGATGCCATTTCGTGATTACTATGTGCTTGATATGTTGTAATTTGACAATCATCATGCTAAGAAGAAGAATCACATATATAAAATTGATAGATTGAAATTCATACTTGCAGAAGACATTTTGTGTGTGTGAATATTATCAACTAGATCTTCCTCTCCATGCTCCTCAAAAGAATTAGCCGTCAATGGGGCAAGCCAATAAACGATATGGAGAGGAGGGGGGGACCTAGTCTTTGATATGATCTGGGATAGGCAATCACTTGGTCGAGTTTTGGAGTCCAAATTGAAGAAGTTGACAAGTCAATGTTCAAGTTTCGTGAATGGCTCGGGAGCCGAAACGAGTTGGATTCAAGATTTGGAAGATATTTGGAAAGAAAACGTGCAGCGTTGACGAAAACGGGCATAACTTTTAGCTCGATTATTGGATTTTCATCCATGATAACATTTCGGAAATGGCACAAAAGTCTGCACAAGGTTGCGTGGGCGAATAGTAGTTTTGGACTTGCAGTCGCATAGAAAACAGGCAAAAAACAAGCTGACAAAAAATTGCTAATTTTTAAGAGTTTCCTAATTTGACTAAAATACAATATTTTGATATATTTTGTAATATTTAGAGTTATTTTCTATTTTAACTACATTAATTAGGTTTTAATATAAATATGTTTATTTATTTCATTGTAAAGGAGAACACTTTTGACATAATAGTTCAATAGTTTGCGAGTCAAGATTCTTCCGTCTACAACCCGAATCTTGGGCTTTCCCGACGTTTTCAATTAGTTCCGCGATTTCCACGCTGATCCCACTCTCAGGTCTGCGTCAGCCTTTACATATGAAATTATAAAGTCATCCCATTATTGACTCTAACCCTAATTATGGTTTACATAATTTCGACCCACATACTTAAAATTACCACATTATAAAAATATAGCACGTAAGGTGTACAACGGCCTAAGTGATCACTTAACATATTTGGCTTAATCACAGTATCATTGCAAATCATACATTTAACCTGTAAAATTCGCAATCAAATAAAAGCCCACATAATAAAATTATTCTAACATTCTCCCACTTGGGCAAACATTTGATTGTTATAGAACAAAACATTTAACTTCTGGGTCAGACTTCATAGGTGGCCACACAAGTATAAGTCCAATGATAATACCTTACACAACATGATTCGGTCCAACAAGAATGTTAACATCGAACATGGAAGTCGTTACACCAATCAAAGGATATAAGACCACTCCACATCTACAAATGCCAACATCCTTATCGATATGGACCCCCATCCTCCAACCAATGTGGTAGTATGCAGTATGAACTTAGCATCAAATATGATAAAAAAAAAAATCGTGTCAATTCATATTGGTCCTCAAAATGCTTCTAATCAAAATGAAGTCACATGTCTCTAAAAGAGACTAATCTTATGTCTTTAAATGTCATATCTCGAGATCAAAATAATATTAAAATAAAAGACATAAGTCAAATGCATGCTCAAAATAATTTATGGATATGAGAAAATATATTTGATTATTGGAAGGGGATGTACCTGAAGAACACATGGGTTGCCTACGTACCTCGTAAAGGAATCAAGCCAAAACGTAGTTCTCTTACATAAATAAATAACTCTCACTAACCAAAAAATCAAAGGTTTCCACAATACTCATATTAGTAACACGTGTCTTAATAGCTTTATGAGCGAGTCCCTTAGTCAAAAGATCTGCAATCATCACCTCTGTATTAATATGCTCTATTTTCGTCTGCCCTTCCTTGACTCTGTCTCTGACCACCAAATATTTGATGTCAACGTGTTTTAATCCACTAGAACTTTTATTATTTCTTGAAAAGAACATTGTTGTGATGTTATCACAATAAATAGTGATTGGCCTCGAGATGGAATCGGCAACTTTCAGGCCAAAAATAAAATTTCTTAACCAAACGGCTTGAATTGTAGCTCTATGACATGCTACAAATTCAACCTGCATAGTAGAAGATGCCAACAGAGTCTGCTTAACACTTTTCCACGAGATAGCACCACCAACCAACATGAAAATATAACTTGAGGTTGATTTCAAATCATCTTGACATCCAACAAAATCTGAGTCTGAGTAGCCTACCACCTCAAGGTGATTTGAACGTTGAAAAGTGAGCATGTAAATTTCAATTTTCTTTAAGCATCTCAAAACTTTCTTAGCCGCTTTCCAATGCTCTTGCCCTGGATTCGCCCTGGATTCGACTGAAACCTACTGAGAACACCGACTACATAAGTAATATTCGGTCTAGTACAAACTTGAGTATACATCAAACTCCCTACAACACTAGCATACGGTATCATCTTCATAGATTCTCTTTCTAGCTCATTCCTTGGACATTGAACTTTGTTAAATTTATCTCCTTTTATAATAGGTACATCACCCGGTGCACATTTTTGCATATTGAACCTTTCTAGAACACGTCGTATATATGCCTTCTGAGAAAGTCCCAACACGCCATGATTTTTATCACGATGTATTTCAATGCTAAGCACATAAGTAGCTTCTCCAAGATCTTTAATCTCAAAATTAGCAGATAACATCTTCTTTGTCTCATGAAGTAACCGCAAGTCACTATTAGTAAGCAAAATGTTATCAATATACAAGACAAGATAAATGAAATTTCTCCCACTAGTTTTGAGATAAATACATTGATCAACTGTATTTTCAACAAAATCAAGAGAAGTGACAACCTCTTCAAACTTCAGATACCATTGTCGTGATGCCTGCTTGAGACCATATAAGGATTTATTCAACTTCCATACCAAGTTTTCTTTTCCCTTCATAATAAAACCTTCAGGTTGTCTCATATAAACCATTTTCGAAAGATCTCCATTCGGAAAAGCCGTCTTAACGTCCATTTGATGAAGCTCCAAATTATAATGTGCCATGATAATTCAAAAAGAATCTTTGGATGAAACAGGTGAAAATGTTTTATTATAGTCAATGTCCTCTCGTTGAGTAAACCCTTTTGCAACCAATCTCGCCTTCTTTCATTCATCGTTCCCTTTTGAGTCCAATTTGCTTTTGAAGATCCACTTGTCATCCATGGCATTAGCACCCAGAGGAAGTACAACAAGTTCCCAAACTTTATTTTGTTCCATAGAATTCATTTAATCTTCTATAGCATTTATCCATTTATGTGACTCGGAACTTGTCAATGCTTGACTATAAGTAACATGGTCAACAATATGTCCGATATTAAAATCACTCTCTGACAAATATGTAATATAATCACTAGGTAATGCAGACCTTCTTTCTCGTTGCGATTTTCTAACTTGTGGCTTAGGAACTGATTGAATCGTTGTTGGTGGAGGAACTTGAAGTTCCTCTTAGTGCCCAGGTTCTTCATTAACAATTTTAGCTGGTTGAGATATAACTTTTTCCTATATAACGGGAACTGGAAAAATAACTAGATTCGGTTCAACAAAAAAATCCTTCAACGTAGAACTCCCACTATGACCAAAGTCATTTTTCATAAATTTAGCAGTGATTGACTCAACAATTCTGGTGCTACAGTTTGGACAATAGGAATTATATCCTTTTGATTTTTCCAGCTACCCAATAAAGTAATTAAGAGTGGATTTTTGGTCTAATTTCTTCTCAAATGAATTATAAATTCTCACCTTAACCGGACATCCCCAAACTTTGAAATGAGCCAAACTTGGCTTATGTCCTGTCTACAACTCGAAATGTGTCTTTGCAACAGCTTTACTCGAAACTCTGTTCAAAAT
This sequence comes from Fraxinus excelsior, assembly GCA_019097785.1. Lineage (NCBI taxonomy): Eukaryota > Viridiplantae > Streptophyta > Magnoliopsida > Lamiales > Oleaceae > Fraxinus > Fraxinus excelsior. The sequence continues at coordinate 3,344,682 of CM032627.1, forward strand.
ATACATAGCAGTTTTCAAGGCTTCACCCCATAGATATTCTGGCAAATTTTTCTACTTATCATGCTCTTGACCATGTCTTTTAGAGTTTGATTACGTTTTCTAGAAACATCATTCTGCTCAGGTGTTCCGGCATGGTGTATTAAGGTACTATGCCAAACCATTGTAAAAACATTACAAAATCACCCATGTTTTGACCAGACTCGTCATCCTTCCTATAGTACTCACCACCAAAGTCAGATCTTACAACTTTGATACTTTTCTCACATTGTTTCTCCACTTCCATTTTGAAAGTTTTTAATTTCTCAAGTGCATGAGATTTATCATTAATCAAGTAAACATATCCATATCGTGAGAAACCATCAATAAAAGTTATAAAATATTTGTTCTCGCATATGGTGGAAAGTAAAGGTCCACTAATATCATTATGTATCAAGTCCAAAATACTATCGCTCCTAGTGGAACCTTTCCTTGTAGATTTAGTCAACTTTCCTCTTATATAATCCACACAAGTATCAAAATCAGAGAAGTTGAGAAAGGGAAGTATCTCAACTTTAATCAATCTCTCCATCCTTGAAATGTGACTCAAATGCTTATGCCACAACATGGAGGATGATGCACGAATTATAGACCTTTTCTTTGATACATTGGCAACATATGAGACTTCACCAAAAAAAGTCAAAGACAATTTATATAAACTATCACATAAGAGGCTATTTCCAGTCAAACGAGAATCATAAAATAATTCAACCATTCCATTACCAAAATTAAAGAAAAAACTAAAAGCATCAAGTTTCGATATAGAAATTAAATTCCGTCTCATTGTCGGTACAAAAATTGTATTCTCTAAAACTAGAGAGAAACCAAACTCGACAGACAATTTTACTACTCCTATGAACTCAACATTCACTTGAACTCCATTCCCATCGCACATGCTTACTTCATTCTTACTTAGCCTCCGTTAGCTTTTGAACCCCTACAAGGAATTCGCAATATGAATACTGGCTCCCGAGCTTAACCACCAAGAATTTAAAGGAACATCCACAGAAGGAGACTCAAAACAAATTAAGGCCAAGGAGATATATGTGGAACTCTTCTTCTTCTTCTCTAACCAAGTCTTAAACTTAATATAATCTTTCCGCTAGTGACCCTTCTTTTTGCAGAACTTGCATTGACCATTTTTCTTTATATTTCCTTTGGGACCACCAGAAGTTTGACCTCCAAAATCTTTATTCTGCTGATTATGGTGTGACTGATTGACCTTGTGGAACTTAGACTTATGGTTATGAAAAGACCCCTTGTTCCGTGGTGGTGGAAAAGATAATTGCACAATTTCGACATTTTCACACTGCATCCTATATTCATCTTGGGCACATACAACAATAAGATTATTCAAATCTCATTTATCTCTTCGAGCATTATAAGCAACCTTCACTTGATTAAACTGGCTCGAAAAGCTATTTAGAACATGAAGGACTAGAAAAGGTTTAGAAATGAGAATCTTAAAAGCCTTTAATTTAGAAGATATGTATATCATCTTCACAACGTGCTCCCTAACTCCACATATACCATCATATTTCATATTCATCAGTTTGTCTATCAGATCTCCAGTTTCAACTTTATCATACTCAACAAATCTTACTTCTATGACATCCACAAAACTTTTAGCATTTTCATTATCTGGAATAGCATCCATAATGGAATCGGATATGGAGCGCTTAATAATCTTCAAACAAAGTATGTTAGCCCTCTCCTACTTTTTATACTAAGCCAAAAAATTCAAGAGCGCTTTTATCTGTGGGTTTTGAAAGTTGCTTCTCCATTGCAAAATCGAAGACCAAGTGCTATTTCTACATCTCGTTTCCATCTTACATAATTATTTTTAGTCAAGGTTTCAATAGCAGACAATTGACTCAAAAGAGCTGAGGCATTTAAAAATGTGGAAACATAAAATAAGATATTTAATATCATCCAACACATAATGCATGCAGACAATGGATGATAACATACCATCTAATTAACGTGGGCTACTATTTAGATAGTATGTGATTAAAGTTAAAACCATATGAACATTATTACGGTAAGAGCTTAGATGCATCATTATAAAGTTATATTTGGGCTGACAATATAACACGCTGTAAGGTACTCTTAAAATACATAATGAAGTTAGTTAACAAAACAGATTGATTTTCGAAATACCAACACCTTTGGGCAGAAAGAGATTTCTAGACCAAGTAAACTTATTAACTGCCTTATGTCAATTTCCAAAACATTACATATAATAACACATTTGGACTAGATACTATATGCAATAATTTAAAATGTGATGCTAATGTTCATTTTTTTTTTGTCGAAATTGAAATATATATGTAGATCAAATTTAAAAATCCCATTTTAAAAATTCAAATTCAATAAAATTTGCGAAATTGACCCTAAATTTAAAATTATGAAAAAGGGCCTCAAAATTCAGAAATTACAGCATATGTCATTTTCTTTAAAATTACAAAGTGACCATTTTACTAAATTGTAGGCATGACCCCAAATAATCTAAAATTGCAGAAAAACCCCCTATCCCAAATTAAATGAAAATTTCCCCAATTCTTCTCTTGGCTTTGGGCGACGCCAGCTTCCCCAATTCAAATCTTAGCATGTTGCTCTGGTACCAATTGTTGTAATTTGACAATAATCATGCTAAGAACAAGAATCGCATATATCAAATTTGATAGATTGAAATTCATACCCGCGAAAGACATTTTTTGTGTGTGAATATTACCAGCTAGATTTTTCTCTCCTTGCTCCTCAAAAGAATTAGTCGCCAATGGGGAAAGCTAATAAACGATATGGATAGGAGATGAGATCTAGCCTTTATTTATGAAATTATAAAAATGTCTCATTACCGACTCTAACCCTAAGTAGAGTTTACATAATTTCGACCCACATACTTAAAATTACCACATTATAAAAATATAGTTCATAAGGCGTACAACGGCCCAAGTGATCACTTAACATATTGGGCCTAATCACAGTATTATTGCAACCATGCATCTAACCCGTAAAATTTACAATCAGATGGAAGCCCACATAATAGAGTTATTATAACCTGATAAGCATCAAAAGTTGTATTTCTCTTCAAGTGTTAACAAAACTGTTAGAATTATTAAGTACATGTATTTTCATTTGTGGGGTCTTACTACTAATAGTTCTCGAGGTACGAATAAATATTTTTCTCCATAACTAATGATTTCTCTAGGAAAGTATGGATTTATATTTTAAAAGGAAAATCCGATACTTTTAACAATTTTTTTACTGAAAAGGACAAGTAGAGAATGTTACCCAAAATATAAGTTCATAAGAGACTACAAATGAATTAGTTTAAAATACTGAGTTTGACAATATATGTACAAAGAGTGGAATAATTAAGCATAAAACAATTCCTTACACTTCCCTACAGAAGGAGATGACTGAAATGATGAATATGACCTTATTTGATGAAGTAAGCTGTGTGATGTTGAGTCTTGCTAGGCCATTGTTAAAGCTTGTTATTTTATTAATTCGACTCTATTTAGTGAATTAAGTAGTGACACTCCTTGTGAAAAAAAGTTTATAAATGTGTTGATTATTCTGTGCTGATTGTGCTGCGTTTTCTCATCAAAGTAAGAAAAATCTTTTGAAAATATAACTAGAAAATGTATTTTTCTAAGATAACCTTGAGGGAGTTAGGGAGTATAGGTTATGAGATAGAAGCCAAGCACAAATTAAAATTATGGTGAATATATATGTCGCATTTAATGAGATCGTAATACTTTATTTAGGTGTTGATTTTGAGCAATTGAGTGAAAATTAGCAAGAAATGATAGAGATTAGTTGCATGTGGAGTTAGATATATTTAGTACACGGTCCCTATCACCTTGAATGAGGTGGACAGAGACAACCCACTCTTTAACCAACAAAGAACAGTCAAATAGAGAAGAGAAGAAAATCTATCGGTAGTCTTTATTGTTTGATCTACAATATTAATACAGTCCGCATCTTAACATTGTCATTTTATTGGTGTCAATTGTCCACTTATTAATTGATATTTTGTGATTTTTTTAGTTCAAACGGAGAAGGGCAAGTTTTGTTGAGTAATAATTGATAAGACTAATAGATAAATAATGACTCTTAACATTATTGTATTTCTTATTCATAATTCTTCTATGTTTTCGTTTGATTGGTGGTACACAAGTTTTTGAAGAATCAAAATAGATTTAATTAAGCTTATAATGCTTTTTTCTAGTTTAACCTTTAACCAAGTGCTATCTTCTATTTTTTTTAATCTCATTTTGACTTTAATGAGCTTAATCTTTAATCGTATGCTATTTGGTACTGCAAAGAAGAATTTATGTCATTCAATGCCTTGCTAAAAATATTTAGGCTTTTCGTGTAACGAACAAGAGACCTCTTGAGGATAGTAACGACAATTTTTTACATGGTCAGACGTGTAATTTTTTGCAATCTTGATGGCGATAATTTGTTTCAAGAGTTAAAAATTTTGCGAAATATTTTACAAAAAAGAAACAAAGACATCTTTTGATATATTGAATTATTTGAAAAGATTGGATTATGGGCATAAGCGGACCGATTTTATCGGTTTTTTACAAATTTTCAAACTCAACCATTTAAACCGGTTTGAGAAAAATTCAAACCTGAACCAAACCATTTTGAATGGATTGAAAAAAACTCAAACTTAAACCTAACGGTTTGGTCCGATTTTAAATTGTCGGTTTCGCCCTTTTTTTGTCTATCTACTTTTATGACATTAATTCATTGAATTCAATATATATTTATATCTTACTAGCAATAAATCTAAAACAAACTAAATATATCTACTGCAAATTTAAATACCAATTAAATCAAAGTGAAATCACAATAAACTAAAATATAATATTTTGTTTGTCTTTTTAGGCTAAGACGTTACGATAATGTTACAATACAAGTCTACTAAATTAAATATAAAGCCCAAAAAATATAATTATGTTCAACAAGACCTCGTGATTATCATATTTGAAAAATAAAACTACTGATTAAATAGAGAGAATAACCAACCATAATAATAAATTAATTGTTTATAATATTTAAACATAATAATTACACAAGCTTATCGTTGTATATTGTTACGAATTTAATTTTTCACATATACTCAAATATCAATGATTCATAGTCTCCATTGTCAAACAAATACATTTGTTACATCATCATAGTATTGGATACTAGATAGATAAGAGAATCTTTAAAAATATGGTAATAGAAAATATAAACCATATGCCACAACTTTTGTCATCAAATGCCTCCATTTCATCTAAATATTGAAGCAGCACTATAAGTTCATTCTTAATTTGCAATCAATTCTTTCTGCATATACAATCTTCAACCATCCTTGCACCTAATAAACTCCTAAAGGAATCAAGTATCCGACCTCCAGTTGATTATGCAGAATCAGAAGCAACCGTAGAAATTAGAATTTTGAAGAGGAAATGAGTTTTTGATAGATTATGTTAGTTTTGAGATTATTAGATATAAATTAGGATTATTTGGTAATAATAATATATATGTAATAGAAAATTATAAATTGACAAAAGTACACACAAATGACAAAACTATTATTGAATTTTATATATTTGGATGAATTTTCAAAAAAAAACCATTTTTTTTATTTTTATATATTTTTTCACCGATCCGATTTGGTTTTAAACGTAATTAAAATTCTCAAATTTAAACCAAACCGTTTTTGACTGGTTTGGTTTGGTTCAAAATCATTTTGTTGGCGGGTCCACGTGGCATCAAACATACGGTTTCTAAATTGCGGTTTCGCTTCGATTTTTCGATTTTGCGATTTTTGCTTACAGCCCTAGATTGGATTGTTTTTCGAATACATTTATTTTTTATAGAATACTATTGACAATTATTGTTACTATTGTATTTGTCAAAAGAATTTTTCAAAAATTGAAGTTATTAAAATCTTATTTGCGTTCAACCATTTTACGAGAACGATTGAATGGGTTAGTTTTGATATCTATTGAACAAGATTTGCTAAAACATATTGATTACATTTAATTAATGAACTTACCTCTAGAAACACGAGAAGAAATATTTTTACGCGATGTGTTGCATTTCAAGGTTTTTATGTAATATTTGCTATTTTTTATTTTAAAGTTTGCTCATATAGAATTGAACAAAGAGGTTAGTCGCTTTGAGGTTTTTTGTTGAAGACATGAATTTTGATGAAGTTAGGGAAGTGCTTTTAAGCTTTATTTTTATTTTTCTTATTTAGGAGATATAAAAAAATAAAAAAATATTTAAATGTTATATTTTTGCAATGAAATAATATTATCGAAATATTACATGAAAGAGACATCATTTTAAAATGTCACAAAGGGAACGCAAAATCTTAGAGCCGGATCTAGGGGTGGATGTTCAAATTCAACAACCTGAAGTAGAAAATAAAGAAGAGACAAATGTAGAAGAACATCCCAGTCACCAAAATCCTTTGGTACTACCAGATAGATAGAGATACAAAAATGAGTCATCATCAGAAGCCTCAAATTCTAAGGTATGAATCAAAATTTGCTTCTGCCCATGTTAGTAATCAAAAGTTATTTGATAAAAAGCCAAAACATAAGAGGAAGCAATGAAGAGTGTACAATTAGAAGGGTACTCGTTAAAAGCTACGGAATAAGAGATGAATTCATATGCTCAAAATCAAACTTGGAAGTTAGTGCTTAGAAGTAAAAATAAACCAATAGTTGATTGTAATGTAAGAGCTGGACCTTTAAGATTTAATGTTAGGCTAATAGATAAGGGGTACACATAGAAGGATTAATGGGTAGATTATAAATAGAATTTTCATTTATTGTTTAATATCTTGTTTGATTCTCATTTTTTTTTTCAAAATACATTTTTAACTCTCTTCTTTTCAACCACGCATTCTTCATTAAAATAATATTATACATAAATAAGAAATTTTTCATTCTTCTTTAACTACACATTCTCCATCGATCTACTATTGCAAAATATACTTTTCTGAAAGAAAGGGGCTCAAACACCCTACAAAGTATACCATAATTAAAGTCATGATTTATTAGTTGCTCATTTTAATTAGAAACTTGAACAATTTGATGTTAAATTGCGTTCTTGCGTGGTGAACTTGTCGAAAAAGTCTTTAAAGATAGAAATGGTTGTCAAAGAATTGCTTATATTATCAACAAACTGTACTCGTAATTTCTTCTATTTCTGAAAATATTCATTAAAACAAAATCTCCTTTATAAACAAATAACAAGCAATACAATTGTCATGAATATATTTCATGGACAACAAAATCATGAGTAGGTTTAGGACCATAATCATTGACTTTTTTTGTTATATCTCTACATCGTTTTTAATCATCGACTTTTTTCAATCTTTTAACTCAACCAATTTCAAAACTTTAAATTCTATTTCTAACCATATCTAGACAGGAAGAAAAGAAATCATAAATGACGACTAGATTCAAGACCATAAAACAGTTCAGGACGGATCATTTTCGTAGTTTTCATTTAAATTCGAAGTACCAACATTAATATCCTAACCTCACCAAATCTTATTATTCAAAATACTATATATGTTAGGAATGATTACAAATTGATGTCTACTCATAGACAGTTATTCTAGCAAAGATAATATAGATTAGTGTGAATAATGCATATAAAACCATAAAAATTGGGTGACAATAAACACTTCCCATACCCTTATTTTCCCAATTAAATTATTGGAAGATCGTATGTCCACATGGTTGCATATGTAATGGGGATGGGTGCCCTTATCATTTCCCTCCTTATTTTTCTTTTAATTTGCCCCCACTATATTTAAAAATCAAAGTTTTTGGAGTTCAAATAAAAAAAAATTAGGTATATTTTAGCAATATTAACACTCCCTTCAAAATTTCCAATATCTTTTATCCGCTATAGAAGTATCTCGAGAGCTTATTTTGAATTAAAACATGTCGGGAAATTGTTTATAAATAATTTAAATTATAAATAAATAGAAATAATGCATACTCGTCAATATAAAGAATATAATTTAGATTCTTAACTATGTCCCTTTTATCTAATAAAAACCAAACATGCAAATTTTCTAAGAATTGCCTACATTGATTAATCAAATATAGCCAAGAGATACAAGAACTTAGAAGGAATAAATGTGTATTAAACCAATATACTTCTGTTAACAACAAATACGATAAGGCGAATGAAATACAGTTTATTCATCTTTAATTGCATGCTTTTTTAACAAAGTAGACTTTCATTGCACCTTTATCTGAAGGTTAGACAAAACCCATTTTGAAGTCTGTATTATGTTTTTATAATATGTGATTTTAATGATAAATTATATACACACAAGAGGAGTGGAGTTTTAAATATTTGTGAAATTATTAGTGAGGTATCCAACCCCACTGAGCACTTGCAAAAAAAGCAGGATACATGTGGGCAGAAACCCTACTTTCTTCATCCCCTCCTCTATAAAGCTGGTTTTACATATAGTATATGCTAGAGTGGTCCTTTAAACTTTGTATGGTCATGCCCTTCTTCCATTCTTTCTTACTTGTATGGTATATATCTATGTCTATATAGAGAGATAAGAGTAACAATTTTCATTTTTACTAGATGAAGAAATCAAGTAATACCGGAGGGAGATCTGAAGAGGTGAAATGTTGATGAATTATTACAAGTCCTTCCCATGCTTTTCCACAGCTTTCTTGAACTTTTACGACCCGGATTTTGATCCCTCTGTCGATATGTATGGATCATTGTGAAGAAGATGGAAGTTCAAGAAAGCTGTGGGACAACATGGAAATTCAGGACTTAATTAATTCTCTTTGGTGCTTCATCACTACATTGCCGCTGATCAAAAGATTATTCTTTTTTTTTTTTTTTTTTTGTAATTTTTCCTTGAAATTCTCAAGAAACCCCTTCCTTAATTCTTGAAATTATTCACTGACTGCCATAAAAATTTCCATTAGAATTATTTACTGCCAGGCATGAAAATTTTCTTAATTCTTGAAGTTCTTGACTTGCAGCCAAATTTCAATAACTTTTGGAAAATTCCATGACAGTAAATTCACTCGATAAACTGATAAATTGTTTTTACAATTTAACTGCTAAATTGCCTAATTATGTAAGAAGGGTGTAACAAATTATCCTTTTACAGCACACATTTTTGACTTTTTTTTATTGTTTGTACAGTATTTTATGCTATTTTACTCAGTATTCAATGTCAAAAGGCAGTGAAAACTGATTATAAGTTTATGTTGCAGGGGTAGATTCCCCCTATCTTTCCACCTTACTAACAATAAATGATAATTGTCTTATCTTTTTTGCCTTTTGTTTTTACTTTTGTACTGTGATCTCACGAATTATTTCCACGAAAAAGGCTAAATTTTGTCATTTTCTGTAACTCAACTTCATAATTTTTTTACCCTCCTCCTATTCTCACGCTGCCAAACACGCACGCACGCATGATACAGACAAATATGTACATACATGTTTTGATGTTCACACAGTACATACACTGATGTACACATTGGGACTTGAATATAAGAGTATTGGTGGTTGAGTTCATATTTTTAACTTTAAGTTTCATTCATGTATTTGTAAAATTGTGTTGATGACTGATAAGCTAATGGTTTATGCCTTCAACTGTGTAACTACACAGTACCTACTCATTTATGAGTTAATTAAGAAGTTTGGTAGGCGGTGTTGAATACTAGACAGTATAATTGCTCGTTCTCTTATTTAATACGGTCTAGGTACGTACTCTCTCGTTCAACTTTTCAAATTTGTTTGATAGTGGACTAAAAAAGAAAATAAGCTAAAATTTTGTCTATTTCATTATCTAGTCATATCTGGTAGCTAGTATGTACCAATCATATCCTAAAGGTTGTTGTCCTAGTCTACCTTTTGCCGTAGAAAGTCCTTCAATTATGGTTTATCAAAATCCCGACTCTTGAAATTAAAGACCAAATAAAATATTTGAGACGACAAATTTATTTATTTAAATCACATTTCAATATGGTCTTTCATGTGAAGGTTGTGAAATTGAAATGGATACAAATAAATTAACGATGGCAAGATTGGAACTTAGGACATCCCTCCTCTTATATATATCATGAAATCCAAGATCTTGACGGGCAAAATTTGGCTTTTTCTCATAAAATTCATTTTACTGCTAAATTTTACAGTCAAAGGAATCCAAGAGGGGGGCAAAAAAATCTTCATTTAAGCCTTTAATGCTTTGACAAGAATATAAAATTCGTGTACCTAAAACTATAAGATATGAAAAAGAAGCAGTTATGATTGGTGTGTAGGTCCTGCAAAAATAGTTTGAATTGGACCGACACTAAGGCATGGCTATTCTGTTAAACCTTTAAAAGATACAATATTTTGTACTATTAATTAATTATACTCAATACATGTGCCGTTTCATTGACTCGGAGACAGATTCAAATGCATGTCTGTTGATTTCTGGATATTGTTCATACAACAAACGGAAAGGGTGCCTGCACAGAGCTGGTTTAAACTATTCTGGTTTGAGTCCATAGCTTGGTATTAATGTTCAGACTGCACAAAATTGGAAACGATGAAGTAAAATTTATGTTCATTATCGTGTCCAATCCTACGTACAAAACGTGCTTTAACGGTTCAAGTAATTGAAAGGCGAATAATAATAGATTGTTTATTCACGGGTATTCGCTAAGTAATTAGTTGAATCACCTTTTTGTTTGGGGGAATTTATTAAGCGAGTCTTTGGTGCATATATAATATAAACAAGCTTTGTAGCTTTTTTTTTTTTTTTTTTCTTTCTTAATGCTGTTCAATATGGTTCAATTCACATTACCAAATAATTTACAAATTCCATTGTCTCTTTATAATAGTTCTCTCCTTTAATATGGACCTCATCTTCAATCAAAAAGCACACACTTCAGCAACAGCTTGACCAGGTACAAATCAGTTTCGCTCCATTGATGACCTCCATATGTCCAAAATAAATTGCCTGTACTATGTAAGCATAATTTCCCTTCCCGGGTTGTTCTACTCGAGGCATCCGTTATGTCCATTACATTATTAGTGGCCATACCGAGCAACTTAATAACTACGTAAAACAGATACACATGGGCATGTCCCAACGAAGTACTAGACACGGACGGACAAGATTATAACCTTTTTTGTTCTTTAATATTGTTCGCCCTATCAGCAATGGACCTGGCTAGGCAGGAATTTAAGACCACAGATGTCCATGTGCTAACTACCTTAATAAAGATAACTAATAAATAGTTATCAATAAAATTTACATCTCTTCATTTTGCGTGGCTGCCAACTATGATTTATATTCAAGCATAAAATATTTGAATTGAGGAGAAAACCTAATTATATAAAAGCATATGTAGAAAGTGAAATAAGCCAATGGAGTTTCAATAATTCTGTCCCTTTGTGTTGGAGTCATGTCGATCACTGTTGGCGTGTATTCATCCCATAACTTGTAATCAAGAAATTTCAACTATGAGCCTACCATATATTTGATGTGAAAACTGGCCCATCGTCGCATTGTATTCTATTTGTCCAATACCAAAAAGACAAGGATAAATTAAACTCGGTTCCATTTTTTCACTTCTGGATAAAACGGCTTTATTGACAGAATTTGTGGACTTCAACAGAAAAAATCCACCGTTGAAGCCTTTTTTTTTTTTTTCCCTGAGCGTTTAACATGGAATTTTCGGAAGGGAATAGGTGAACAAAGTATCAATCATTTTATAGTAAATTACTAGTAGAAACAGCGGCTACATCGAGAGAAAAATTCTTTCCAAATGCACAATATTGGATTATGCAGAATCTGTGAAAATAATCTTAGTAGAGATATTATTTAATTTACTTTTCAAATTAGATACTTATTTAAATAAAATGTAGTTAAAGACCTTTTCAAAAACCACTTTGTAGATGGCAAGTATAAATTAAGCCCATGTTTGGTTTTGGAAAAAAAAAATGCATTTTTACTGTTGATATGATGGAGAATATGTGGTTGAAAAAGAAGGAAAATTTATTGATGTGATGGAAAATATTATTTTATTAAAGAATGTGTGGTTGAAAATGAGTAGAAGAATGATAGTTGGAAAAAAAAACAAAAAAAAAAAAAAAGTGGCTCAAACAAGGCCTTAGATTTTATTTAATTTTTTTTTTTGTATTTTATTATTTGTTTAATTTTAAAATTGAATGTTTATTTTCTGAAACATAAGAATTAGGTGTTTGATTTTTTTTTTTTTATATATATTATTTAGTGTTTAAAAAGACCAGTTTTGTTCTATTGGAACCTTAATTTTCATTTAACTTGTCCTCTTATTTAAAAAAATAAAATAATAATAATAATAATAATAAACAAAAAATTTGTTAATTTTTTGTTGCTCCGTTTCTCTTTAAAAACAAAAATAAAACAAAATTACAAAAGAAAAAAAAAAAAGGAACAGTTTCTGATTTTAGTTTTTTTAAGCCAAAATACTTAAAAATAAAAATAAAAAAAGTAATAAATCACATTATCATAAGTTTAGTCTCCAAAATAACATGCTTATAAATTTTTTTTTGTAAAGCCAATCTACGGTGCTAGTCGTGTACACCATATTATGTTATTTTTATGGATGAATTGCATCATATGCTACTTTTTGGAGTTTGCTATTGGTATTTGGTCAATAAGAAAAATCGTCCTGCTTGATATCAGTTAAGTCATATGTTGTTGTTATGAGTTCAATACTAATACTTTGTCAAATAAAAGATCGGTCTCTTACTAGAGAGAATTAATACCGCCACTTCTTAGGATTAATTGGACAAAATTCGGATACCTGAGTCAAAAGAAAAAAAAAAAAAAGATCGGTCTCATTGAAGAATGAAGTTGCAGCCTATTTGGTAGGAGTCGGATTTTCTTAGTCAGAAAGAAAATATGAAATTCCTAGTAAATACATTATTTAATTTACTTTTTAATTTGATACTTATTTTGGAAAATGTAATTATGAGTTTATTTAATAGATATTCTAGTATTTCATTAGTTGTTTACTTTTTAAATAGAATACTTATTTTAGGAAACATATTTATAATTTGATTTAATAGATTTTCTGGTATTTAAATTCGATTAGTTTGATTTCTTGTATAAAATGTGCTTTTGCACGGTAATATTTACAGTTTGATATTGAGCCCTTGTTTGAGCCCCATTTTTGAGAAATAATGTATTTTAGAATAGTGGATTGATAGAGAATGTGTGGTTAAAAATTAATGAAATTTTTTGAATTTACGTATAATATTATATTATGGGAGAATGCGTGATCGAAAATGAGTTTTAAAAAAAATGAATTTTTAGAAAAATGGGGCTCAAACCCTGAATATTATTTTCTTCCTCTAAATTCTTCATCTTTTCTTCGTTCTCTTTCTTTTCTCAATCTCTTCATCAAGTACTTGTCAATTGAAAGCATAAATTGATTAAGATACGTTGTCTGCCTGACTGTAAATGCACCAAGAAATTAAATTGTAATGGAGTTTCATTGCAGATTGGAGCACTAAATTATATTAAGTTCCATTGTGCATCATCTTATAATAATAATAGGTTTGAATAATACAAAGACAACCATATCAAGAAAAAGATTTTGCTTGTTCCATCAAACTTATTTTGTTTCCTAATCTTTTTAATAATTCCTACTTTCACTTATTTTCTCCACCATAAATTATGAAAACACAAAAGTTATATTATCTTTTCCACCTATCTTTAAATCTTTGTAGCCAAAAGTAGAAATCTATAATGCATCAGGGAAATAAATGCCTATCTGACTTGAATAAAAGATCAACTCTTCAGTTGAAAATCAGTAACTTGACCCAGCAGTCAATAAAAAATTAAAATCTTAACTTTGTTCTAGCTAAATTTGAGGGTCGACTGCACAAATCAGTTTTCATTCCATTCGTTTCATGGACGCCCTGAGGGAGCACAAGTATATTACAAAAAGAAGAAAACACGCCTCATAGAAAGGCATTAGTTCTATAGCAAGAAAGTTACTGAAAATTATATGAAGAATCTCGATGTAAGAAAAAGTAAACTACCATCAGATTTTATTAAAGAATCTAAACTCAAAAAGATGAACACTTAGGCCCATTACAGGATTTTCGAGTGACAGAGACGACAATTTAGTTCTTATATATAAAGAATCGTAAAGCAAATAAAGGTAATCTTTCTGTAAATTAAAGAATCATACAGTGAAAAGGAGAAGACTTGACAATTGGGGGAAAACAAGTGATTTGCGTGTAGATACATTATCAATTAACATAACATAAAATACATGTAAATGTAATTCAACAATTAACATAATAGATGAGAATGAGAAAGCTATTCTTAGAAAGTCACGTTAAGGATGTTACTTTAAAGTCGTGTTGCTTTTCCTTTGTGTGGGTACTTTCAACACTACACTACTCTAAGATAAAATTCATATAGCTTAGAGCCGGTTCTCCATCTATTGGCATGGTCATATGGAGATAAAAAAACGAGCTTTTATAAGTTGCAGGAAGTACAAGACTAAATGTATATGGAGAATAATCCTTTTTCTTGTATTTTCATGTCGTAGTTAACAATGGAAACTTCCATACTTTTTATAGGGTAAAAAACAACCCCACAATAATGAGAATTAATCCAATTAAATTCTTAAGTTACACTTTAAAATTATTTGTTTTAATTTTGTATTAAAATTTGAGTTAAAATTTCTTTATGTTACAACAGAGAATCCCGACAAATCATACATAGAACATTCGGTGCAATCGGCAGAAACTGGATCTAGTTAAATTTGTATGCGCAATTTGTAAAGTTTATCTAGTTACAATAAAAAATGTACATAATGGATTACATAATATGTTGTGAGTGTCCTAAAAACTATAACTCCATTCGAGATACAAACATTAAAAATCCTAAGCACGACCGGCAAGACTGAACTATAATTCTATGTTTCTTCTCTACATTGAAGTCCTTACCATAGTGAATGGGAACCCTAGTTTTCTTCTGCAAAATTTTGACTGTTTTTACTTTTCCAAGATGAAATCTGCAGGATTGAAGTCCTCTTTTTAAGGCATACTTTAGCAAATTTATAAATGGCTTCAATTTGGTTTAAATTAAGTTTGTGACGAGGGTGATGTGTTGCATATGAGAAAGGTAACGCAATTAAACCCGTGGTCCTCACAACATTCTGTAACTCAATATTATTCAGAAATATTGTATATTGTAGCCCTTTTTCTAATTAAAACATGAATAATAAACAAAATATACAGAAAACTTACCAAAAATGGAAATGAAAATGGAAATATACATAGAAAAGGTTACTAAAAACTTCTTAAGTAAAAACGAGGGGAAAACTAGTGGCTGCATGAAAATACAGTAATTGGGCGCTTTCGAAAAATTGTTGAAAAAACTTGTTACTTCCTACACATAATGGCTATTATATGAACCCTTTCTTGAATTATACATTTATTTATTTCCTTATTGAATGCAGAATAGCATATTATCAAAGAATTCTTATCTCTGTGATTTTTTAAAACAGGTTCATTTGAATCTACAAAATAACATTGACAAAAGTGCATCTGCGCACAGCCAAAACACAAGAGTCAAAATTGAATGTCTCTTGGGTTTCACCATGTGAAACACAGGAATTTCGAAAAGGTTGTCAGTAGATCTGTAAACAATTACTCAATCATGCAAGTACGAAGGTAAAATCCGCATGAATTTAACATATGAAGGAAATTAAAATGGAGATTCAATAGCAAAAAAATAATCATGCATGTAAAAGAATAAATCAACATGAATTTAACATATAAATGAAATTAAAATGAAGATTCACTAGCAGAAAACAATATTATCTGAAAATACCATGTTGTTCTGAATCTGATCCTGAAAATGAACTCCCATATGACCCTCTCCATATCTTCCCACAGCTTAATTGAACTGCAAATGGGTTTTGTCCATACAATTTATGCAGTTCAAGAAAGCCGTGGAAAAGTATGACAAGGGCCTCAGCCTCTACATATTCTGCAACCCTAAAAGTGAAGAGAGAAGATGAACTTTCTCCTCTATATCTATCTATATTTGCAGGTGGGTATGGGGCGTAGGGGGATGGGGTGTAGTAGGTTTAGAGGAGAGGAAACGGTAGTATTTATAGGAGAATGGAAGTCATTTCCACCAATCCCGAGAAGAATATTGGGTTATTTAAAAGCTGTGAACATTCATTAATAACATATTAATTTATCATGATTATTTATAACGGTCAGGATGAAGGCTATCAAATCCAACGGTTGAGAGTGGACATAGTAAGGTCCCTACACAGACCTGTCCGTTTGAGGAGGGTACGGCTCATGCTCGAGTTTTATTAACTAGGTTTAGTTCCAATTGAATGGAAGAATATATATACTTATTAACTAGGTTTAGTTCCAATTGAATTGAAGAATAAACGCACATGTATTTCAACCCCTGCTCGAAGCCACTGTCAATAGCCATGTTTGAGTAGCAGAGCTCATCTAATAATTACTAATTCAAATGACGTGTTATTAGTTTGACCAATTTATGCCATCCTCGTTCCATTTCTCGAGCCCTCGAGGAATTTCCCTTCCCTCTGAACTCAATATTGTTTTTGACTATTTACTGATAAAGTAATTAAAATAAGTTCTTGGGGTAATCCAAGTCCGTTCACTGATTTTTGAGTAGACCGGCCAGTCTAAGCCACCTTTAAATTTTTATCGGCCTATATACATATATACATGTATATATGGGACGTGTGTATGTGTAATAATAATTAGCTACTATTTAGGCTCCATTTTATTCAAAATGTGTCTTTCTCTATTTTTTAATTGCACGTTATCCAATAAAATAATATTAAACGAAAAATTCCTTCTTTTTTATACACACATTCTTCAAAAAATCTCTATTTCAAAATACATTTCTCCCAAAAAAATTGATTTTAATAGAACCAAGATTAGGGCTTAGTCTTCTTTAGAAAACTTATTTAAAAAAATTCATAAATTATGGGAGACATTACAAAAAAATTGAGATCCAACGACCACGGAACATTGGTTGGTATAAGACCCTTTCACCAACCAACTTTTGGTTGATATTGTTCTTAGTAGGTTAAGATTGAATCAATTTTTTTATACATCATTGCGACCAAACTTTGGTCGCTAGTTTTAAGGATTAGCGACCAAATAGTTTTTTCAGGGGTATTTCAGTGATGACAATGTATTTGTTGTTGAAAAAGGTATATCGACGACCATATTGTGGTTGTTGATGCTTATAGGTTCAGTGGCCAACTATTTATAGTCGCTGAAACCCAATCCCACGAAAAAAAAAAAAGGGTGAGGTTTCTCCCTCTAATCAAGTGTGTAAAAGAAGTGGGGTTTCTAGCAATCAAACCATGGTCTCTAATATATATATTTTTTTATTTGCAACCAATACATTTCAAAAATCTCAAGATGATCGTGATCTTAAAAAATTTAATAATCTTTTAAAAATATGAAAACTAATTTTATCTATTTTTGATTGTTGAGGTAATGATTTAAGTTGTGTTGGTTGATATGTCATATTAAGTCTCTGTTTGGATCACTAAAAAAATTGAATTAAAATTTTAGTTTATGGGACTCACAATTTTTTAACGTTATATCCCATCAACAGTTATCAAAATTAATAAAATCTAATTTTTATCTATATCAAAGGAGCTAAATGAAACTCATATCACTACATTTAAAATAATATATCGCATTACACCAAAAATAATCATTTGCAACATTAAAAAGGCAACACTCACTAATAAAATGTTGTTTAAGGGGTCTATGACAACATTTTAATAAGTGAATGTTGTCATTTGTTAACCCCTATTTGGTACACATTAAAGTTTTTATTTTCATTCTTCTACTCATTTTCAACCACACATTCTTTAATAAAATAATATTTTTCATCATATCAATAATTTTTCCTTCTTTTTCAGTCACACATTTTCTATCAATCTACTATTTCAGAATACATTATTTTACTATTTCAGAACACATTCTTTCAAGATGATGTAGTTCAAACACAATAAATGAGCTTTGACAATGTTTTTTAGAAGAATGTTGCAATAAACTCCTTTTTGTAACGTTTATTGAGTATTGTAGAAGGTTTTATTTTTCGCAACGTTTATCAAATGTTGCAAAAGAAAAGTCATTGTAACATTTGTCAAACGTTGCGAAACGTTTATTGAATGTTGTAAAAAGTTAGACCTTTTATTTTTTACAACGTTTATTGAGCATTGTAAAAAGTTTCAATAGATTAACTTTTTGCAATGTTTATTAAACGTTGTGAAAACTTTTGTACTTTTTAAAATTATACACGGGTTGATAGAAACCCAAATTAACCCAAATCATACGCCCACCGGACACAACTACCAACAGCCTCACCTCGAGGAATAACTTTGCTGGTGAGTCCAAGTCTAGGAAGTTGCCGAGCAGTCCTAGCCGAGGTGGGGTCCACTTAGGAAGGAACAGCCCTGTCTAGCAGGTACGTCGTTGCGACGGTGGAGGTTCGATTGGATAGAGCTCTAATGAGGTAGTGAAGAGTTGTGCTGATCCTGAAAGACCAAAATGAAAGTCATCAAAAAATCTCCACAACCAGCGATGTCGGTAAGGCCAAAGGAAGGGTATTGAGTTTGAATGTTCCAAAAGTTCTCAACCATTAACACGAAATATATTTGTATAGCATTATATTTTTTCAGATTTTTTTGTCCTTAAAAAGTTGAAATCAATTTCAAAAAGGTGTCTTCGTCTATTTGTTTGAGTGATAGATTTGGCGAGTTTCCGATGATGATTGAAGTGATATTTATGTTAGAAATGGGTATCTAATTCTCAAAATAAGAAATTAATTTTCTTATGAAGATTAAACCCAAATGCATGGTAGATTTTAGAAAATCATTTGAGATCATTGGTGTTTTATTTTGAATTCTTACACATAAGAGTAAGATGATAACCTTGAAGGAGCTTTCAATAGCCAAGCTAATTGCTTCCTCCCTTATATCTTCTCCCTTGTGCTCTCTAGGTATTTCTCACACTCTTTAGAAAAATGAAATTGGCAAATAACCACTAGTGAAAAATGTGTCCTAAGGGACATATTTATAACTAACAACTAGGGTTTATATTTGCACAATGGTCCTTGGACTTTATTGTAGTAGACCAATTAAGTCACATACCTATATTAGAGGGACCTAATCGGACTCACAAGACTCAAGCTCCAATATATGCTTCTAATTGGGTCAACTCTTGACCAATTGAGATACATATATTAATCCCGATTTACTCTATCGAAAACCCGAGATTGCACTCTTGAGTCAAGCGAAAGTTATGGAAGTCAATTATGATTAGATAACAATATCCTCCGACTACCATTCCACAAGTCACCCTCGTTTGACTGTCAATATGTTGAAGTCGACAAAATGACCGTTTTGCCCTTCAACGTGTATGTTGAAGTCGACAAAATGACCGTTTTGCCCTTCAACGTGTATTACCCTCTAAGTCCCATTTCATAAGGCGAATCTGTTGTGATCACATCACAACACCAAATCCAACGATCTCATCGTCGAACTACTGAGCTCAGGTTCAATTCCCTTTAGAAAATATCTTAGAGTGACGATCGTCTCATAATGATGATTAACGGATTCTACTATTGCATGTATATGATCTCTAACCACTTCGTCCAGATTCCCAAAGTACTGAGATCGATCTTCTAATTAAGACTTTACTCATTGATACCTCAAAGAACTTGAACTAGTAATTAAATGTACATTACTTGTTCAGAATTTAGGTGACTTGTTCGATAATCGAGTGTTGTCTCATTTCGAGTGGTCACAAATGAGTCATCCACGTGGTCCCCTTCAATGTGCTTCAAAAAACACATTATTGTTCTTATTCCCAAATCTAGACAAATCTTAATAAGAACAATGCAATCTTATCAACATAAAGCGTCCAACTTCATGTACCGATTGTGAACGACATGTTTTGATTATATATAATGAATTGTGTCTCACTATACCCAAACAGTCGAGTATACAATTCGTTGTATTTCAGATAATCATGGAACCTTAGATTATTATCGCAAATAATAATACGCGAGTAATTGAACGTTAATTCATAATGTCATTGTTATATACTTGTTTAAAAGAACATCAAACTAACAATTTATTCATGAAATATCTGTGATTACAACAACACTACTGCTTTCTTTCTGAGGCGCTCTTCCAATTACAGTTTAATTTTAATTTTAGTTATTGTCTACCATAATCTGTGTATATTTGTCTATTTGTGTGAAATTTAACGATCTTTTGTGCATTTGCTGCAATTTGATGAATAAAATGGGATCAAATGATTATTGGAAGCACAGTTGACGTGATTATAAATTTTTATAGTCTTTCGCTCCTATCTGATAATTCCCATTGATTTTCTAATTCCATAATTAGCATTTTTCTTTGGTTTTGATATTATTAGTGTCTTCCTGATTAATTCTAATTAGTTAGTTCCGGTCAGAATACCAATATACAATGTGGGACGATGACGACTAAATTGATATCGGTCTCGTTCGTCGTAATGGTGTTCAAATATACACCTTACCGACCAATCTATATATCACCACCCATAAACTGAGTCCCTTTTGATTTAAAGAATGGATTTTTTTTTTTCGCTAAATTTGGGCAGAAAGGATATATTTCCTCGATAATTTTGCCACTTGCCATCTAGTAATAGAATTTCTATATTCAAAGAAAGGCAGAAATTAATATAATCATAGGAGATGAACTCATCTATTGTGAACTTCTTTTCAATGTTTTTTGTTGCAGTTCTCCTCTACCGCTTAGGCATCTGATGCACGTGGTGGTTGTTCGTCCCATTGTGCCAAAGAGAAACCTACAATCTACTGTTGAAGAGGTAATCCTTGGCAATAACTTTGTTTGAAGATTTTATCTTGATGAATGTAGTATAGGCACATAGCCGGTTCTGGGCCGAGGCGGATGAGGCCCGCGCCTCGGGCCCAAAACTGAAGGGGGCCTCATTTTTTGGCCCTCCTTTTTTTTTTTTAATGAGGCCTAGCCCAACACTGCTAGAGGGCTTATCAATTTTGGCCCATTTCGTTTTTTTTTTATATTTTTATTAACCCATAAACTAAAGAACATCACAGATTCAATTTCATTGTTTCAACCCTTCCGTCGACGTCTTCTTCCCGCTCGCTCTCAACTCTCACTCTCAAGTATCAACTGTCCAAACATCCACCAAACACCAATCCAACCGTTCTTCCTTCTTTTCCCTTCCGACGACCGGCTTTCCCTAATTTCCACTTACCTTACCGCGTCGTTCGTCCGCTCGTGACTACCGACTGCGATTTGTGTTTCGGATGTTTCCTGCTTCTTGTCTGCTTTCTGCTGCCTGCTGGTAGTGCCATAGGCGGTAGGTACCTTACCTCTTAATTCGTAACTTCTTATATATAAATTTTGTCTATGTATATATTAGGGTTTAACATTTGATGCGCATTTTCCATGTTAATTTCAGATATCTTTGGATTTTGAATCCCTATTCACCACACGGTCCACATTTCAAGGCTCAAGCAAGGGGCTTCGATTCGGGTAACTGGAAAGTACGTATTTTTCTAATTTTATCTGTAAATTGTAATGTGTGAATTTATTGCTTTCTGTTTTTACCTTCATTTATAGTAAATTAGCAGTGATTCATATGTTGGAAAATGAAAGATAGGATACCTAGATTCTTTTGTTTGTTCTGTGTTGAAACATTAAGACTATGTAGTCTGTTCTATTGAAGGAAAAGCAAGGGGGTAATTTAAGCATGTTTTGCTTTTGATAAGATAAAAATGTTCTCATAAGTTATAAATAAACAAGTTTTTAAAATAATTTCTCTTATTGATGAGAATTAGAAATAAGTAACTTATTTTACTGAAAGTACGACCAAAAATAGCTTATCTAAACATATTTGGAAATGGCGTGATTCCACAATTTCAGGCTTATGACTTGTGAGAACTGAGATGCTACACTGGAATATGGCGTGATTCCACAATTTTCGTGATTTTCTACTTCTCAAGTAAGCAATGACTTCCTCTAACTTGTTATTGAAAATGTTTGAAGCCTTGTCGGCTTATATAATTGTGACCTGGTCGGCTTATATGATATTAGATTGTAGCGTGTATGATCAATTGCACAGACGCACGTAGTCACTGTATTGAATACTTTAATTGTGATGAGATGATTGAGATATTTCGTAATTATCTTTTAGGCTAATTATTGGGTATTACATATATACTCATACGACATGCCTCCTAAATATGAGTCTGGGGCTATAAAGAGAAAAATGAAAAAAATGATCTTGGGGTGGGGGGAGGGGGGCCCAATTTTGGAAGTTCGCCTCGGGCCCCTGAAATCACAGGACCGGCCCTGTATAGGCAGAATGTTAAAAAGAGGAGCCTCACATTTCAATATGCAAATTACTTTTTTCTCATAGAGATTTCCATTTAAAGAATATGAAGATATATTGTCCTCTTTTTTAGAAGTTAAACACTACAACAAAAATAGCCTACGGCAATGTTCAAAAAATGTTGTCGTAGACCTTTTGTAACGTTTTGACGTGTGTTGCAAATCGAGGTGTTGCTGTAGAGTAGAAAGATACGACAACGTTTTTTAAACGTTGTCGTAAACTTATGGCAACGTTTTCTAAACGTTGCAAAATGGTTCTTTGGCAACATTTTCTAAACATTACCAAAGAGGTCTTTGGCAATGTTTGAAAAACGTTGCCGTAGGTTATATTACTTTTTGTTTTTCGCAATTTAGTAAATTGACCGGCAAAATTGAAAATACTCATTTCGAACAAATTTTAAAATAGCATAAAATTGATAATTTCATTACAAAATTTTGAATCCATACACTTGAACATTAAAATGTAATACATCACCACCTAAATAAAAAGGAGTTTCAAAATGAAATAAAATTTTGGACAAATAAAAATAGATATGAAAATGCTACCCTAAAAACTTCATAGCATTCCCACTATATTTAAAAGAACTTGCATTAGCCGATTTTCATCACCAATGACATACTCCGACAAATCTGAAGACAAACTCAAAGCCTGCTCAACCAACTCTATCAGTTCATGAATGCTCATCATCAACCTCACTTGATGGTAGTCAAGCGAGTCCTAAAACATGTTTACATTTCTTCGAACTCAGAGCCTGCTCTGTAAAAGAAAGGTACACCAACTTCTCCAGCAATAGCCTTCAAAATTACAAAAACATTATAATTAGAAAAATCCTGCCTGCAGAAGGTAGAAGCCATGATGAGCCATGCACTTCAAATTTAGTGGTATGGAAAAGCAAGCCATAAAACATGAAAATAGATATCCTTAGCTTACCTTGGCAAGCAGAAAACGTCCGGCGTGAACCTATGCTTTATCACTTCATTGACGAAATACTGACAGGCATCCATATTGCCAGCACGACTGATCCCGTCTATCAATGTGGTGAAGTGGAGAATGCTTGGATGAATACCCACTTCCTTCATGTGATTCAAAAGATTAATTGCTGCCATAGGCTTGTCTCCTTTACCAAGAACATGGAGAAGGAGACTGAATGTATGAAAATCAGGAGAAAATCCATTCCTGCCCATTTCATCAAGTAATCTGTGAAACTGATCCAGCTTCCCCAACTTAAATTTGCAGACATAATGATATTATAAGTTAACACATCATGGGAAAGACCTTCTACTAACATCTGTTGATACACCCACTCAATCAAGCTGTACTGATTAATTGTCAAAAGAGAATGTAAAATTGCATTAAATGAATTCTTAAACGGCTTATAATTAAACGTCTTTGACTTTATAAATCTCTCTACGACTTTTCTTCCTAATCCAGTCTTACCACAAGTACATATCAATATATTGAAAGTGCGTCCAGTAGTTGGGTACCCTTTTTCAATCATATCATCAACGAATCTCCACATTGCCTTATATTTCTCTGACTCCGCAAATATCTTCATTATCAAGTCGTATGCATTTGTCGTGTGTCTGTATGCATTTGCACACCTATTTTTGTTTATGTAATTTTTTTTTTCAAGGTACCATAGGGAATTTCTCTTACAAGAAGACCTGAAACCCTTATACCTAAATCACTTAAATTAGCTTTCGCATTGAATCCAGGACCATCTTGACGGAGAATTTCAAGAATTCTTGCAGCATCACTTCTCACCATGTAAATAATATTCTTCAAACTTTGATCCATTTAAATGAATTCATCACATTTCAAATTAAATTATATATGAAAAGTCTTACATTTCGCAACGTTTGATAAACATTGCTAAATGTAAAACATTTCGCAACACTCAATAAACGTTGCTAAATGTGTTTACCGCAACATTTTTCTAAAAAACGTTGCCAAAACTCATTTATATTAATAAATGACAACATTCACTTACTAAAATGTTGTCAAAAGACCATTTTGGCAACATTTGACAAATGTTGCATTTTTAATGTTGCAAATGACTATTTTTGTTGTAGTAAAAGTTTATTGTTTCTGTAGTTGTATGAAAGATCCTTGATATTAAAGTTGGTTGTAGTATTCAATTATTCTTCTCTTTATGGAATTAGAAATCTGTGTGGTGTTGATTGTGATCGACAAGTTTTTATTCTAATTCTGGTTATCATTTTAGGTTGGTGAAGTTCATGGGCACTTTGTTTGGCTTCTTTTTATACATTCTCGTATTGCTAAAATAAATTCTCAGTGAGGAAAATATAGAAAAGAAAAAGAAAACTAAGCATAGCTGTAGATAACCAACACATGTACATCGTGTGCTAAACATTTCACATTTGTACATGTACATGTACATGGACATACACATATTTATGATTTTTTTTTCTTCCAAGCAATTTCATATTCACATTTGACTAATTAATAAATAACTTATACTTACATTTTCCTTCAAATGGTAAGCTAACTTTAAGTTGATTGTTGTGCTAATATTTTAGTACTTCCTAATAAGTAGAATATTCATTTGCAAATTCCTGCTTCTTTTTCACATTGTATATAATTTTGTTGGGATTAGGTCGAAGTTTCATTTACTTCCAATCTCAAATTTTGTGGCTATTTGCAAAATTGTAATTCTTGAACCTTCCATTATGATGAGGTCACTTGATTCTCTATGTGCACTGTAAATCGTAGACCAACACTTTGCACCAAGAATAATCGGGCTCAGTCTCCAAATCGAACACCACAATCTATGAAAACACCACAAACCTTCACTTCCACTCCTTGGTTGCTCCAAACCAGATTTTCAGCCCACAAAGAGCTATGGAAGAGAAGGATAAATAGCTAAGAATGTTAACCACACAGATTAACTTAAGAAAAAGAGAACAATCCACTACCAAGAATACAAAGCAAGGCAAAGAAGGCACAAAGCAAACTGTGGAAGTCGACTTCTCTCAAGGGCACAAAGAACGGCTATGTTTTCCTCTTCTATGTTGGACAATAGAATGGGTATGTATATAGTGAATGGATTGGGCTTTTAGGTCATAGGCCCAATAACACAAAGAAAAGTAGGCTATCAACCGGTAAGAGCCATCCTAATTCGGGTTGGGCCATGAGCAACCCAAATTAAATTAGGTTGTTTCGAACGGTCCAAGTGGGTTACGTGGATAGTTCCATAAATTGTGGTGTCGATATATATTCAGTCAATTGGCCAATGCCGACTAGATAAAAACAAACGAGACTTTCATCATCGCCCAGGGAGGTCGTTTGACAACAAATTGCCTAACAAACCTCCACCTTGGTGTCAAAGGACCTGCAAAGAAAGAAATTACTAAGCATTAGTAATAATCCAAGAAGGTAAGACCAATAAAATTGGAAATCATTTACCTCCACCGATGTTTAGAAGATCTTTGCAACTTCTAAACTTCACCAACGGTAACACCTTAGTACCCATGTCTGAAGGGTTATATTGTGTGTGTATTTTCTCAAGTCTTACAACTTCTTGAGACACAATATCTCTAATGAAATGTAGTCTAACATCAATGTGCTTGGTGCGTTCGTGAAAAATAGGATTCTCACATAGATGTATGGAAGACTGACTATCTGAATATACTACCACATAATCATTTAGAACACACAGTTCATGTAAAAGGCCTCTAAGCCATAAAGTTTCTTTAATAGCTTCAGTGGTAGCAATGTATTCAGATTCTGTAGTGGATAGTGCAACTATGTGTTGTAACTGTGATTTCCAACTAACACAAGAGTTAGACAAAGTAAACACATAAGCAGAAGTGGATTTCCTATTATCCATATCCCCAGCATAATCAACATCAACATATCCCTTTAGTTTAACACCATCGTTATTAACACCAAACTTTAGACCTACATTACAAGTATCCTTTAAATACCTTAACAACCATTTTAAGGCTTCCCAGTGCTCGGGACCGGGATTAGACATATACCTACTAAGAGTGCTCACAGCGAAAGCTAAATCAGGTCTAGTGCAAACCATCAAATACATAACAGAACCAATCACATTCGAATATGGAATTCTACTCATGTATTCTACCTCCTTTTCATTACAAGGAGCTTGATCTTTAGATAGAATGAAATGACTAGCTAAAGGTAAAGTAACAGATTTGCACTCATGTATGCCAAATTTCTTTAGCACTTTAGAAATATATAATGATTGATGCAAAAACAAGATAGAATTTGACTTATCTCTTTCAATTTTCATACCTAGAATTCTTTTAGCCTTTCCTAGGTCTTTCATGTCAAATTCACCATTCAAACTTGTTTTTATATCACTTATCCATTTAGATGAAGAACCAACTAAGAGCATATCATCCACATAAAGCAATAAGAACACATAGTCATTACTCGCATCATTATGTTGGAAATAAAGGCAATGATCAAACTTACTATGATGAAACCCTATAGATAGTACAAAAGAGTCAAAACGTTTATACCACTGTCTAGGCGATTGTTTTAAGCCATATAAAGATTTTTTCAGAAAACACACATAGTCAGGTTTTAATTTATCTTTAAAACCTCTTGGTTGATTCATAAAGATTTGCTCATCAAGTTTACCATGTAAAAAAACAGTTTTTACATCAAGTTGTTCAAGTTCCCAGTCAAAATGTGCAACCAATGCAAGCATGACCCTAATAGTAGTGTACTTAACAACTGATGAAAAAATATCATTGTAATCAACTCTCTCTTTCTGAGTGTATCCCTTGGCCACTAATCTAGCCTTAAACCTTAAGGGTTCAGATGCGCTAATACCCTCCTTAACCTTAAAAACCCACTTACAATCAACAGTAGATTTATTCTTAGGTTTTGGTACTAACTCCCAAGTTTGATTCTTCTCTAGAGAACTCATCTCATCTTTCATTGCCTTGAACCACTCTTCAGATTGGTCACTCTTCATCGCCTCCTCAAAGGTATTTGGTTCCCTATCAGCCAGCTCCTCATAACTCGCATGAGCAAAAGCTAACTCGGATTCATAACCGAATCTCACAGGTGCTCTAGTCTGTCTCCTCTCTCTATCCCTAGCTAAGTTATAGTCTGCTAGAGGGTTCTCTTCTTCAGGGTGTTCCTCTACTACTACTTCCTCTCTGTTCTCAACATCAGGTTGTTGTTCCTGAGTCTCCACCTCACTCTGTGTAACAGTGATAGATGTGCTAGGCTTTTCTAACTCCACCTCCAGCTGACCACTCTCTTCACCTTGAATCTCATCACTCACGGGTTCAGATTCAGCTTTCAAACATGGCATTTCACTCTCATTGAATGTGACATCTCTACTCACAATGATTTTAACTCCCTTATGGCTCCTATCCCACAACCTATACCCCTTGACACCTTCTGGGTATCCTAGAAAAACACATTTTCTAGCTCTCAGTTCAAGCTTTCCCTCACTCTGATGAGAAAATGCAGTGCAGCCAAAAGTTCTAAGCATAGAGTAATCACTTAGTTTACCAAACCATTTTTCATGTGGAGTGTCACCATTCAATGCAGCAAATGGAGTCAAATTAATCAAATAACAAGCAGTCATAACAGCATCGCCCCAAAAGGACTTTGAGACTCCAGAACTTAACATCATGCAACGCACTTTATCAAGTATAGTTTTATTCATCCTTTCCGCTACCTCATTCTGTTGGGGAGTGTAAGGAACCGTTTTATGCCTTGTTATTCCACTTTCCTTGCACATATTATCAAAATCAGTGTTACAAAACTCTAGGCCATTATCAGTTCTCAAAAACTTGATCTTTTTACCAGTTTGATTTTCAACTTGTCTTTTCCAATTATTAAATCTATCGAAAGTGTCGGATTTATCCTTCAAAAGATAAACCCATACTTTTCTAGTGTAGTCATCAATAATAAACAAGAAATACCTATTCCCACCTGGAGTAGGTGTACTGGATGGACCCCACAGGTCCGAATGCACATATTCAAGCATGCCTTTAGTTTTGTGAACACTCGAGGAGAAAGTAGTTTTGTGATGTTTACCAAGCACACAATGGTCACAAAAAGGTAAATCAGACACACAGTCATTTCCAAAAGCACCCTTATCATTAAGAAACTTAATCCCCTTAATACCCACATGTGCAAGTCTATTGTGTCATTTTTGTGTGTGATCAGACTTAGCGGAAGAGATAGAGGAGTTTAAACCTCTCATCACTTTCCCAGTAGTTATGTAAATATCATTTTTTCTAACACCCTTAATAGAGACAAGTGCACCCTTAATCAATTTCAAAATTTCATTTCCAATTTTACCAGTGAAATCAGATTTCTCAAGTCGTCCTACTAAAATTAAGTTTCTAGACAATTCAGGGATATATCTAACATCTTTTAAAGTATACACAAAGTCAGTATCAAACTTTAAAGTAATATCACCCATGCCAACGACACTGTAAGCAGAATTGTCACACAACACAACATGCCCATCATTCGATTCATGCAAATTTTCAAACCAATCTTTATGCGATGTCACATGAAAAGATGCACCAGAATCAAGAATCCACTCATGAAAACGAGAATTGGCAGTTAAGTTTAATTCAGCAGGAGAAACATCAGGACTTGTAATCAAATAGACTTCACCATCACAATCATCAGAAACAGAAGATAACACATTCACCTCATCTCGATCTCCCCCCTTTTTCTTGTTTTTCTCTTTATAGCAATCCTTTATATAATGCCCCGTGTTCCCACAGTCATAGCATTTTCTTTCCTTAGTCCTAGATTTGGACCTAGGTTTACCCTTGCCCTTCTTCCTATGTCCATTACTACTCGACTCGCCACTACTTTGGTAACCATCATGACTGTTTTGCCTAAACTGAGTTCTACCTCTCATCATGTGAATCTCACCGCTTTTCTTATCATGTTTTTCAGCTCTCATCTCCATCTCATTACTTCTAGGGGAGTCAACGACAATTTCGGGTGTCAACGTGTCTCTAACATACTTAATAGCATTTTTAACTTCACGATAAGTATCAGGTATAGCATTTAGCAAAATGATAGCCTTGTATGTTTCAGACACTGACTCACCACAGTTAACAATATCTTGAACAAGTTTGTTAAACACATCCAAATTGTCATCCAATTCTTTTGAAGAATCCATTTTGAAACTGAAAAAACGCTCAAGTAAGTAAAGCTTATTGGGAGTAGATTTTAGCAAACACAGATCTTCCAACTTTTTCCAAAGTTCTTCAGTGGTTTTCAATTTACCCACTTTTCTTAAAACAGCGTCAGCCAAGTGTAAAATAATAGAGGTGTAAGCGAGCTCATCAGCTTTTTGTTCTTTTGAAAAATCAGCTGGAAAACTGCCACCAATGGCTTTTGAAACTTTTTGTTGAACCAAAATACCCCTCATTTTCTGTTGCCAAATAGAAAAATCACCTTTTTCAGTAAAAGTCCCCAAATCAAAATTGAGCGTTGTCATTTTCAAACAAGAAACACAAAGTCACAATTAAGCCACACAAAGCAGACCTAGGTTCACAAATATACACCGTTTTAGATTCTCAGGGTTTCATAAGATTCACGATCTTAGATCAAGGAAATTTTCAAATGGGTAAGGTTTAGGTATTCTAGAGACTTAACAAAAACAACCAGAGAGATAATAACAAAACAGTTTCACTCACGGTATATCAGAAAATCGATAATATGCTGTAATTAATCAAAAGAACAAATTTCAATCACGTAACGAACGAAAAGAGCAATTACTTCCTAATTTCTAGCACAAGCAATGGTTACCCTTTCACGGTAACCCCAATCCTAATGTCACCCCACACGATGACGCGCTAGTGGTGAAAATTAACGAGAAGATCAGCCAATTTACCAGAGCGGACTTGTCTGAGTCCGTAATTATCGAACACTTTGCACCAAGAATAACCGGGCTTAGTCTCCAAATCGAACACCACAATCTATGAAAACACCACAAACCTTCACTTCCACTCCTTGGTTGCTCCAAACCAGATTTTCAGCCCACAAAGAGCTATGGAAGAGAAGGATAAATAGCTAAGAATGTTAACCACACAGATTAACTTAAGAAAAAGAGAACAATCCACTACCAAGAATACAAAGCAAGGCAAAGAAGGCACAAAGCAAACTGTGGAAGTCGACTTCTCTCAAGGGCACAAAGAACGGCTATGTTTTCCTCTTCTATGTTGGACAATAGAATGGGTATGTATATAGTGAATGGATTGGGCTTTTAGGTCATAGGCCCAATAACACAAAGAAAAGTAGGCTATCAACCGGTAAGAGCCATCCTAATTCGGGTTGGGCCATGAGCAACCCAAATTAAATTAGGTTGTTTCGAACGGTCCAAGTGGGTTACGTGGATAGTTCCATAAATTGTGGTGTCGATATATATTCAGTCAATTGGCCAATGCCGACTGGATAAAAACAAACGAGACTTTCATCACCACACCAGTTGAAGGGATTAAGAGGAGCAATTAACCAGGCCCAAGCCCACACCACCCGGCCCAAGTGAGGTTCCATCCCAAAACCAATTGGCAATGGGTAGAGTAGCCCACTTGGGTTATATGGTGGATTCCTTTTCTTCTCCCAACCGATGTGGGACTTCTTGTTTGCTCCCAACAATCCTCCCCTCAAACGAAGGACCACATCATTGTGTCCTCCCCTCAAACGATAATTCATCCGCCAATCATCTTGTACCGCCGTTATTATCGTCGCCATTGACCAAACGGGACCCGCCGCCTAACCACCAATGTCAGGAAGACTTTCGACACAAGGCACCTCAAACTCGAATGATTTTTAGCCCGATCGCCACCACACTTTCTACTGTGTTCTTCCGACCCTGGGCTCTGATACCAGTTGAAGGGATTAAGAGGAGCAATTAACCAGGCCCAAGCCCACACCACCCAGCCCAAGTGAGGTTCCATCCCAAAACCAATTGGCAATGGGTAGAGTAGCCCACTTGGGTTATATGGTGAATTTCTTTTCTTCTCCCAACCGATGTGGGACTTCTTGTTTGCTCCCAACATGCACACTTACAAGACATAATGAAATCACATTTCACTATTATTCTCAGTATTTTTGTATTTCTGTTCATAGGCAATGTTTTTTCATGATTGAAACTATAATAGCCTTAGCTGAACTGGGTGTTGTTGCCTAGGATATTGTTTCACTATTTCTGCAGGTTTGTTTCGCTAATTAACTCTATATATCGTTCTAATTATGATATGTTGTTATTCTTATTTCTTTTCATAAGCTAGCTTCTGTTTTGAGTATGAAACTTGTACTAATAGAGGACATGCAAAACTTATGTCATCCTGACTATTCCTTGCTACAACTAGAAATTTGTCCATTAATAATGTGGCTCTCGAGCTCCACATCTCCAGAAAGAACTGAGGGTTCTGAGGGAGGCAACAGTGCCAATAACATGAATTTCATCAAAGAATCTGATGTTGGTATACTTTGTTATATCTCTCTAGAAAGCATATGAATGTGACGAAGACTCACTCTTAGGAGAGTTACAATTTTATTTCATTTTGAAACTCTTTTTTTTATTTATTATTTAGGTGGTATTGTATACATTCTAATGTTCAAGTGTTAAATTGGCAACAGTGAAGTTCACCTGTGAAAGCAATAGAGAATGGCAACCTTTTATTCGCATTTGAAAGTTCTGAATCTCCAGATGCGTGGTTTTACTTTTGAATTCCATTTTGGTGCACAACCAAAGAGTTTTTATTTATATTGTTTAATTTGCGTAATTTACTATACAAAAATGACCATTAAAAAAAAAAGACATTGGCAACGTTTGTAAAATGTTCCAAAAACTAAGGATAAAAGAAATGACAATGTTAAACAAATATTGTGAAAGAGGAACGACAACAATTAAAAAAACGTTGTGAAAGAGGAACGACAACACTTAAAAAATGTTGTCAAAACGTTACAACCACACCTGGAAAAATGTTGCAAATATGTGAACGGCAACGTTTTAAAACGTTGCGAAAGAAAAGTTTTTGAAAACAACCATTTGCAACAGTTTTTAAACGTTGCCGTATTGTTTTACTCTACGGAACACCGAAATCTGCAACACACGAGGAAACATTGTCAAACGTCTTTCGCAACTTTTTTTTGAACGTGCAAAAGACAATATTTGTTGTAGTAATCATTGAATGCCACTAATTTTCACCTAATTAGCAATTTAGATTGTATCACTTGTTGGGTTTTTTTTACCCAAATTAGGTTGGGTTTTTCAAAAAAATTTCCTTCTTTCCATGTCTTTTTATTGAGAAAATATTGTTTCCTTTATTCCACGTAATTTTTTATCTTGTTTCCATCTTTGTGGTATTACAGAAATACTAGACTCTTTTCATAAATTTTGTATTATTGAAATATAGAATTGTGTAAGCACGGTTATTGTATTTGTTTTCTCCATATATATATATAATATGCGTTGTTGGGATTTAACAAAATGCTTACAACTTAGACGACGGAGGATAAACAACGAAAGGATCGGAAAGAACTTTCACAGATCCATCTCCATCTCTCTATCGATATTTTCCTGGACGTTTTGAAGGAGAAAACAACACATGCGTTGTGGTTGAAGTTGGATCAATTATGCATGACTAAAAGTCTGACAAGTAAATTGCAAGTGAAGTAGATGTTGTATTCTCATCGCATGGAAGAAAACGGATCTTTGGAAGGTCATCGGCTTTGTTAGAGGAGATCGTCGTTGATTTGGAGACTTTAAAGGTAAAGTATGATGAAAAAGATTTGGCCTTAATCCTTTTGTGTTCACTGTCCACCTTATTTACTTCTTTTAGAGACACGATCTTGTACAGTCATGATACTTTTACCATTGAAGATGCGTATAATGCATTGTTTTCAAAAGAGCGGATAAAACATCATGTTGGATTTGAGGCCAAAAATGAAAAAATCATTGTTGTTCATGGTGATCGGAGAAGCGGTAAGTCGATGTCAAATTTCAGTAATCAGGTTTGTTATTATTGCAAGAAGAAATGAATCATTAAGAGAGATTGCGACAAATTGTAGAACAAAGTTAATTTGACTGCAAATCCTGGGAAGAGATCAAATACTTCAGACGAGACCAACATAGTCGAAAAGTATTTTAGTGACGGAGACATTTTGATGATTTCTGACATAGAATCCAAACCGACGATGAGTGGATTTTTTATACAGCTTGTGCGTTCCAATCAGGATTTGTTTGAAACATATGAAACGGCGACACAAGGTGTCATTGTCATTGTCATAGTCATAGTCATAGGTAACAACGAACCTTGTCGAGTAGTTAGCATTGGTAGATTCAGATTGAAGCTGGTGGATGAAACATGTAGAACACTCGGTCACGTTCAACATATTTCAGACTTGACAAAGAATTTCATTTCGTTGATTACTCTTGATTCAAAATGGTACATGTTCTCTGGAGAAGGTAGAGTCTTGAGACTTTGAAAGGGTGTTCGTGTTGTATTGGAGAGTGGAAAATGTCACAGTTATACATCTTGTAAGGTCGGACGGAATTTGTAAAGAAAAGTTAGCATAGATTTAGTACCGTAGTGGATATTCAGTTTGGTACTGTACCTTTAGGATTTGGTTTGAGTCCTTATTGAAGAATACTACTCAGTCTAGTTTGGAGGACATGAGTGATTTTGCTTTGCTACCATTACCTGTTGTTCTATCGTATTCAACCGTTAGGGATAGACCCATGGAGATAGGTGCGAAGAGACCAATTCGGTTGCACATGTTTTTAGCATTTTTGAAGGTGTCTACTAGCCAATGACCTTCTATGAAAGCATTGGAGTTTATTCTGCTCAGGGTTTGCTTTGACACTATTTGGTAATTTTTAATTGTTTGTGAATTTTGGAGAAGCCGGTATTTGAATTCGTGTATTCGTATTGGATACTGTGGAAGAGGGGGGTGTTTTTATGTTGGAGAAAGTTTGGTTTTTGTCGAAGAGTTCGAATTTTTTGTTACAGTCGAATTTATTTTTTCAGATTGAGAAATTTTTGAACTTTGTTTGTTGCATCGAGATTTATGTGAAGGTGGAGATTGTTGAGTTTTTTAAAATTCAAATTAGGTTGGATTTTTTCTTTCTTTCTACGTGTTTTTATTCGAAAAATATTGTTTTCTTTATTCCACGTGATTTTTTATCTTATTTCCATTTTTGTGGTATTTCTCGAATTTGGCATGCACTTCTACAAATGCTAGACTTTTCTCACAAGTTTTGTATTAC
This sequence comes from Fraxinus excelsior, assembly GCA_019097785.1. Taxonomy (NCBI): domain Eukaryota; kingdom Viridiplantae; phylum Streptophyta; class Magnoliopsida; order Lamiales; family Oleaceae; genus Fraxinus; species Fraxinus excelsior. Next base: position 3,379,501 of record CM032627.1, read on the forward strand.
TGAAATATAGAATAATTATGTATGCATAATTATTGTATTTGTTTTCTCCATATTAGTCAATTGAATAAAATACTCTATTCATCTGCCAAATATTTTTTTTTTCCTTTTACTTGTTATTTGTTTGCGAGCACACACACACACACACACACACACATATATATATATATATATATATATATATATATATATATATATATATATATATATATAATTCCATGCTAAGTTTTGTAATCGGGTTTAGAAGGTAACAATACCTCTCTGTGACATTATTCCGCTAGATTTTTTTAATTTTTTTTATTGCACAAAATTTGCAGTAATGTCCCTCGTTGTCTACTACTAAAAACTATTTATATGGATCCTAACTTCTTAGAACAAGTCGAGTCCTCTACATTGTACATTAGATCCAAACAATATATCTTACTAGACAATATAAAGAAAACTAAAAGTATATTCATAATATTGTTCAATTCTCATAGGATAGATCATAGCCCCTTTTTGTACGAATTAAAATTTAGATTTTAATCTTCGTCAAATAATTTTAATCACATATTTTATGAGACCCACAATTTTTCAATCATACATGTCATTAACTTTTATCAAAATCTACCAAATCTAATTTTAATTCCTACAAAATAGGAACATAATGAAAATCCCTTTCTCACATTCATTCTCCATCACACTATCGGAACAAAAATATTAGATGCAGCAATATAGAAATGTTGGGTACATGAAGCCACGATCTGATAGATATAAATTATATTTAGATAGATATAAATTTATCTTGATATGTAATAAAAGAAAATCAATTGTATTCTCCTCCACATGAGACCATCCAAAAGAATGAAGATGAGCTCACTCGGGTAGAAAATGCTTTAAAAAAATTACTAATGGTCCAACTTTCTAAATACTAAATGAAAACAAAGCAAAGTTTTTAAGGACTAAAATGAAAGAAAAATATTTGATTCACGTGGGTGGCATGTGAGTGCGACCCACATTGTAAAAATGACATGCAGCACCCCGTATTTCCCGAACTAAGGTCTCTTTGGTCTGGTGTGTGTCGGGGTACGATGTCACCTTCCTAAATTCCCAAAAACACTTCTCTTTTTCTACATTTATTATTATATGCACAACTCTCTCTTTAATTTTATTTATTTTCGCGGAGCACTCGAATCAGTGAAATATTTAACAAGTACTGGATCTTAAAATCGAGAATGATATAGTTCTAATCCAGTTTTGTGTTTAATTATATTGTCATATAACTATTTTATAATCTCTTTCTAAAATTCGGAGTCGACGTCGTTCCAAATGGTTCGATTCGAAGAAAATCGGAGTTAAACCTAGAAATGAAAATATTCTTATAATGGTTATGTAGATTCCAAAGATAATTCCATAATTAAAATTTCTAAAATAATAATGTAAATTACAGTACAACCAAAAGTACTTACATTTTCAAACTAAAAACAATTTAAACCGAATCAAACAAGTCAATTTTGATTTGATTCAGTTGGTTTCATTGTGTGTGTATATATCAGTGTTCTAAAAGGCACAACTAGACGGCTGCCTAGGTGCGCATTAGCGTGATGCGAGGTCAAAACGCCAAGCCAAGTGACTTGACGTCTTATTTAGAGGTCAACGACAATTGTTGACTGCTAATGCGCACCTAGGCGCAATTATGCGCGCCTTGGCATTATTTTTATTTTTTTACAATTGTTTGAAGTTAAAATTTATTAAATGCTAATTTTTCAGTTTGCCCTAATTTAAAACAGCCGCTTGACAGCTAATTGTAAAGGTTTGTGATGATAAGGAGTATGATGGGGTGAAAGTTGATATCTTAAAACCTTCGAGAGGTACTAGAAATGCTCATAATAGAATAAGTGAGCTCGACGAAGAGGGTTTTGTATCAGAAGACACGGATGACAAGTTAGATGAAGAATATATTATTGAATTGGAGTCCGATAAAGAGTTAAATAAGATTTAAGTTCCTATACTATTTACTTACTATTTTGTATTTAAATTCCAAACTTACATTTTTGTTGGAAATTTTGAAAAAATATATAAAGTTCCTATAAATCTGTTTTAAATATTTAGTAAGTATTAATTTTAATTGATTAAAAATTAAAATAATATTAAAATAAGAAAACACATTTTTACGTTTTTTATGCATATACCTCGCCTAATCTCGTTTAGCACATAGCTTGGCCTCCACGCATCGCTACGCATTACACCTTTTATGACACTTATGTATATATATTTTACAGCCTCAAAAAGAAACAAAAATCCAATTTTGATGAGAATCCCATCATTCCTCATCATGAAATGTTAAGATTCAACAAAGCCTCAAAATTGTGAAAATGTTATATTGTCTATAAAAAAAATCGTATTTTAACAAATTAAAAATTATGGCTTTTAGATAGTTAAATAATTATTTAATTATCTGTTTACAACAATTTAAACGGAACATTTTTAAATAACAACTAATCGCCCCACCCCGTGAAGAATAAAAAAAATTAAATACAAATTACATAAAAAAAATAGTTAACTGAAAAAATAAAATTTAAAATAAAAAAATAATAAACGGGACGGGAAACGGGAAACTGGGCATACCCATGCCTCGACCCGTCCTGTCTAAGGCAAGGCAAGACGAGGCGAGGCGAGGCGAGGCGAGACGGGGCGGGAGAGTGGTGGGACGGGGCACCTCGCCCCGTTGCCATCTCTAATCACAATTACTAAACTTTGTTTATTATAATTATTATTTTGATTATTAAAATATTTTCTAGTACTCTTTTCTATAGTAATTAGGCTTAGCCCAGCAAACAATTGGGCCAAATGTGGGGTATAGTCAGGGGAGGAGGGGTCCTGGGGCAGGACCCCTCCCCTCACAAAAAAATAATTTTATTATTTTTAATTTTTTTTTGTATTTATCAATTTCTATTTGAAAATGTCTTTTATGAATTTCATATTGTACATTTTTCTTGGAATACTGAGATTTCAAGTTCTCTAAGTGTTAGAGTATCTGTGTGAGACATTTTATTGAAGGGGAAGACAATACTTTAAACTCATTACATCTTATTAATTGAACGAGAATACTAAAATTTTAGATTCTTCTGCAATAAAAATTAAAATGCATTATGCATATATGCATAAGTCTTAACTTTTAATTTTGAAGTTTGAACCAGTAGAATTGTAAGCGCCCAAAAAATAATTGTCGATTACCGATATGTCTCCATGAACGCATTACCATCTTTTAAGTATTCAATTAATGTACATTAATTTATGTTCATTTGTTTCCTTTCTCCACGATAAAGTACCAATTACTTTCATTTTAACACATAATGTTTCAAAAAATAATAATTCGGGGGCAACCCCCGTGGGCCCCTTCAACTCTGGGACCCCCTACTTCAACGGACTGGCTCCACCCCTGGGTATAGTATCATATTATCTTTATAAGGGAACATGACATAAGTATCGCCCATTTCAAAATTAAGAATAGATATTTTAAATTTCAAAAATTAAGTTTTTATTAAAATTTCTTTATGATTTAATTAATTAATTAAATATATTAATGTCACAATTCCATATAATATGGTCACAAATTCCATATAATTGGTCACAAATCACAATTTTCATGTCACAAATTATTTTACAGTCACAATTCAAAATTTTATCAGTCACAATTTATTCATCGATCACGAATCTATCAAATTAATAAGTCACATATTATTTTTTAGGTCACATATTATTTACTGGTCACAAAATATCCAATTTATTAGTCACAATATCAATTTATCGGTCACAAATCACAAATGTTAGTCACAATTCAACTTTTTTTAGGTCACATTGGTCACAAAATATCCGATTTATTGGTGACAATCTCAGATAATTGGTAACAAACACGAAACCCCATGCACATCCCACGTACAACAAACGCACCACCGACCACCACTATCATCACCAACCTTCACCACCACCGCCAACAATTCCACCTACACCATCAACAAAAATCAACATAAACCCCCAACACTACCAAAATATGGAAACCACCACCACCACTCCAACAACAAAAATCAAAACCAACACCTCACCACCACCTGTAACACCACCATCACAACCAGTACCACCACCATCGCAACACCAATAACCAAAAAAAGGTATGCCTACCGCCAAGGTCCTTGGAGACCCTACCACCACCATCCTCATCATCGCTATCGCAGCAAAACACATCGCCGCTGCTGGCACCTCCATATGCACAACCAACAAAAACCAACCAACACCACCAAAACCACCAACACAAGCACCAGCAGTTGACAACCACAGTTGTCGTCGTCGCCACCATCTCCATCTCCATCACACCGCAACCACCAACCCCACTAAAAATTTCCAAACTACCCCTGCCACCACGATCTCCACAAATCACACAACCACAACCACAAATCCACCACACCGCAACAGCCTCCACAAGTCCACCAAATCGCAATTGTGTGCCCACCCACTATCGAACTAAAGAAGCTACAAGTTCACATCGCCACGCTGCGACGGCGCGGCGCAACGCAGCAACGATCACAGGTGTCTCCGTCAACGGTTGCTCCTCGACAACAACAACGACGATTACTGCTACATTGTTCATTCTCTCTCTAGAATGCTCTCTCTCTCTCTCTCAATTTTTCTGAAAGGAGAAGGGAGAGAGAGAGAGAGAGAGAGAGAGAGAGAGATTTTAGGACTTGGGTGGGTAAATAGGGTAGGGGTGTGTATATAAATTAATTTATAATATTATTATTAATAATAATTAAATATTAATTTATAATAATTAAATGAATATCTGATTTTTGAATAATGAAAATTTCAACCCGATTTTTGAATATTAATTTTGAAAAGTAGGATTTTGTGTAATTTCTCCTATTTATAATAGGGAAGGTCTACTATATTATTCGTAAAGGGCGAATGACAATGCAAAAAACACAAGTCAAGAGATCTGATTACCTTATATTCTATGTAATACAATAAAATGATCCTCTTCGAATTAGATTGCTTGTTAGATGTTACAATTTGAGTGGTGGATCCTTTCTTTTAATGAATCATATTCTTGACTTGGATTATGCAACTAACGGTAGAGGTGTTAAAGTTGATATGCCTTTGGTGAAGAGTGAAGAATAGATCAATCTGCTTCACAAGTCTGGATTAGTTAGATAAAAAATGGTGACACTTACTGACCATTAGGATTAGACCTGATTTCTTAAGTTTTTTCATTTTAAATTTTAGTGGATTATTTTCTGAAAAATGAGAAATTGAAAAATGTCCCCTTATACTAGTTAAGAATTCAGCAGTCCACAATAAGCACAATTTAAAATTTTCATGGACAGGCCAGTGCTGGCCTTGGCTATCCTGAAATTTGACAACATTAACTTGATTGGGAAAATTCTATCTAGGACCGTAACCTTTAAACCTTTTGATGATGGAGTCCCAAAACTTCCATTTTTATATATCGGGTCCCTAATCTATAAAAACTATGCGAGAATGATCCTTATATGACGAGAACCGTTATTGTAACCATTAATGGAGTCTAAATTCTCATATTTTAATGTTTCTGACCTTTAAAATTGGATAAAGTTTTTAAAGTTTGAGAAATACAGATAGTGAATTATCTCTTAAAGCTGTTTGATACCTTATTTCGTAACATATTTGACAAAACTTTTGTTGGGACCCTTCAACATCAACTTGAGAATATGAGTAGATAAAATTACTTTTGGAAAATTGAAAAAACACGAACTAAACCACCACCATTTGGATTTGCAGATTCTTGTACAATGAAGAACTTGGACAAGGCACATGTTAGTGCTTTATTTAAGACCCTATCCCCCCCCCCTCCCCCCCCCCCCCCCCCCCCCCCCACCACTAAACATTGATGCATTTGGAGGGTTCTTACGAATGGACTAAGATTGGTTGTGATTTGTGAAGGAACTATAGACATTGAACTCTCTAAAATGAAGAAATTTCTACTGGATGACTGGATCCTTGTTTTTTTTTTTTTTTTCAAGTTCATTAGGATTTATCCTTCAAGGATACAATGAAGCCCTTAATATGCTTTCAACATTGTGCTCACATGAAGATAACCCGAACACCGAAGAATAACAGAACCTATACTCGATGTATATACTAAGATCTTTAGCTAATGATGATGTACAAACTAGATTTTGGAAAAAAAAAAAAAAAAAATTAGTGCACAAAATAGTAAACGCAAAACGTTTGGAGAAAACTAGAGGAAAAAAAAAAAAAAAAAACAATAGACTAACTATACTATCAATATCTTGTATATTTCCGTCATTATCCCAATCATTAGATATATAAATCTATATATAGATTTGTTCCCAACTCTTCTAAGAGTTTAAATATTCCATAGAAGCCACCGCTTGTTGTATTGTAAGTTACATAACCTAATTGGGGGAAAAATATGTTTAAATAGAGAGAGAGATGTCAATGAGTCGAGCCGGCTCGCGAGCCAAAACTTGAAGCTCGGGTTCGGCTAGAGTCAAAATGGTTCGGAGCGTTTTTTACCCAAGCCGAACTTTTGCTCGGCCAGAAAATCTAGGCTCCACCCGAACTTTTGACTCGGACCTTAGAGAGCTGAGTTCGCTCACTCTTTTTTTTTTTAATTATATAGATGTTTGCAATATGAGGCAGCTTGTGTTGTCTGCAACATCAACTTATCAAGCAGCTAGCTGCCTTAACAAAGCAATTGTATCTGCAACTGCCTTGGTAAAGGTAGCAGTAGCTGCCTTAAATAATTTTATTATTATTATTATAATATAGCTGCCTTCTACAGCTAAATAATTTTTTTTAATTTGTAGATTTTATTTATTTATTTAGGCTCGACTCGTTACGAAATGGAAATGGCCCGTGACACGGGAGGCTGGTTCGGGCTCGAGTCAACGCCCGAAAATGGGGTTCGGCCCAAGTCTTGACTCGGGCTTTTCCCAAACCGAGAAATGGGCCGCTCGAACCGACGAATTAAATTGACACCCTTAAAAGAGATACAAAACATGAACAAATATCAAAGAACTTGTTGGATAGTATGTTAGGAATATTGGGCCTAACTCCACCTAATAAAACCGGCTTATTAGGGGAGGATTGCCCTCACCTTATTAAGTGAATCATTTATATTTTCCCAAGCAATGTGGGATTCTAATACGCCCCCTCACGCACAGCGTGGACCATGCCAAACAACTGTGAACAAATCGATATTGGGTGGCACCCAACATTGCATAATTGGGCCTAGCTCTGATACCATGTTAGGAATATTGGGCCTAACTCCACCTAATAAAACCGGCTTATTAGGGGAGGATTGCCCTCACCTTATTAAGTGAATCATTTATATTTTCCCAAACAATGTGGGATTCTAATATAGTACTTGGGCACCTGTCGACAATCTTGAGGTAGGCACCCAGGGGGCCTAGGTGGCTGCCCACTAGTTTGGGTTGGTTACCCTAGTAAGCATGCAAAATTGGTCTCCCAATTGTATTGGGTGGCCACCCCAAAGCCCAGCATACCGTCTCGTCCACCGTCATGTAGAACTTGACTCTTAAAAGATCATAAAGATCTCCTACAATTTTCCAAACATGATGTTATTTTGAAAAATTCTCCAACAATCCTCCTACATTTTAAAAATGAATGCAAGTATTGAAGAAAATAATAATACAAAAAAATCTTGTATAAACATAATAAACTTTAATGTATAAATGAACGTGACTTTTGGATTTGAACTTTCACGTAATGAAAACATCTTAAATGTAGGTGGTATGGTAGACAAATTTTGAATCAACGATCTTACGAGGATTATTGGAAAACCTCGTGCACAAGTTTCATATTCTCGTGTTCATAAATCAATAGTTTAATAGGCCATGCATTTTTTATCTTGGATTTTTCACAAAAAGTTTCGAGTAACTAGTCAAGCCACCCTACAAATGGTACCACCCATTACTTTCACATAGATCAACTTGTTAAGAATACTCGTAATTTAAATATTTCATGGTCATAAATATATAAGTTGATTAGAAGTTAAAAAACTTATCCTACTTTTTCGTGTTGCGTGTACTAAGCACTTACCTCAAGTACTAATATGCAGTGCTTGCAATTACTGATATAACGTACTTTCCACATTGAACCCAAGATTTTGATTTTTCGGGTATTGGGTCGAGGTTCCATTATTAGTGATTAAGAATTTGGCTTCCATCCCAATTTCTTTGACATAATTAGTGATTCAAAGCCTTATTAACATGTCATAGTCCATTAATCTTGTATAGTTACCCACCTTAACCTAGATCGAACATTATCGATATATACAAGATTATATTTACCAACTTTTCATCACCCAATTCATTCTACTTTCTTTAAGCACAAGAAGTCGAGTTCTATACTTCAATTGAATACCAATATTAATTCACAAATCATATAGTAACATATACACAAACATGCTTAATTTATTAACTCATTTGTACATTACTAGGTTACATGACTTATTCCCTATTCAAGTCACTAATTAATTGCAGTTTCTTTCAACAAGTATATTTTTCCTATCTATCCTTTTTAAAGCATAAAGATAAAGTAAAAAACTAAGCCCCCGTTTGACCCCCATTTTTTTTCATTACATTACATTAATTTTTTTTTCTCTTCATTTCAACCACACATTCATCAAATAAAATAATATTACACACAAATCTAAAAATTTTCATTACTTTTCTACCACACATTCTCCCATCAATCACTATTCCAAAAATTCTTAGCACCCCAAAATGGGGGCCATACATGGCCTAAATAAGTAAGCAATTACAAACTCAACTTCATCATGTTATCCTTTATAACAAAAGACTTGATCAATGATTTCCAAATTTCTTATTATAGAAATATGAAATACTCATTCTAGATTACAAGGATTACAGAATGTGCTAACTTATTTTCATCAGGTAATCTTCTAGTATATAGATCAACATACTTGAACTATAGCGTAAAATAAATCAAAGAAATATATAACGTTACATAATATTATTAATCACAATGCATACTTGTACAAACTTTTTTACAGATACTATCTTAGAACAACATACTTTGAAAGATTTGGGACCTCCACTGCAAGTATCCTTAATAATAATAATAATAATAATAATAATAATAATAAACCCTTTGCAATGAAATTAATTGAAATCCAACTCAACGACTAATTTTAAGCATACATTTTATGGTATTCGCAATTTTTTCAACCACACGTTCTATCAGTTTATATCTAATTTAAATTTTATGTAGCTAAGCAAATCAGGGGTAGAGTTCATTAAGGATCCCTGCAGGCACAGGCCTATACCGACCTTTTGAGCCCAGTCCAATCTCTTTCATAATTTTTTTTTTTTTTTTTTGAGAAAATTAGGTCTGGTACTGCCTAAAAGCAACAAAATTGAATAATACACTTAATTAATATTTTTTTTCATCAATCATTTTAGTTAATAGCAAATAATACGTACAAAAACGCCCAAAATTGATGAAAATGAGTCATTTACATAACCTCAAAACCCTAACCCTCACTGATGAAGATGAAGGCGATTCACATAAAAAATGACCATGATTAACACCTTCATCCCTTCTATTCCATCTAACTCTTCATCTTCTTCTCGACATGTAACATTACTCTTTAATAGGAAACATATGCTTATATGCAAAGGCAATCAATGATGACTCTCTTCTCCTCCAGTTCTCTCCTTTAAGTTTAGATGATTTCTCTTCCCATTTTTATCCATCGGCAACGCAGTTCTCAAAAATTTGAGGATCCAACTGAAGGAAAGGAAGCCCTGGTTGCGAAATTTAAGAAACTTTACGATGATTTGACTGCTGGTTTTCGCAACCTCGAGGATGAACCCGATGATCAAAATATTGAGATTTGCTTGAGATGAGTGACCTGGTTATCACGTTGTATTTTTGAGCTATTGTTTGGCCTATGTTCAATGTGGTTAGTGTAGCTATTTTTATTTTGTATGTTTGTGGGAGCCATAGATTTTTGTTTATCGATTTTAATAAGAGGCGTTGATTGGGAATAACTTTTATTAGTCGTTCTTGACATTGAAATAAATTATAATGTGTAGAATCTTGAGATGAACAATGTGGCCTCTCTTTCTCGAGCAATTCTCTCCAAGGGAAGCTTTTGCATTAGTACAAGTTCCATATGTATGCTAACCTTAGTTGTTAAAAGCTATTTTGATGCCAATGTGTCCATTCTGGAGGCGAACGATGATGACGAACTATTAGAGAAAGTGAAGAGGGATATGAAAAAGAGGATTGAAAGACAAGGAGTTGTTGTTAAGACATCCAACGAGGAGATACACTAATTTCTTCCTTCAAATTATTTGATTATTGAGTTTTGTTTTATAGAAAGGTGTTTTTTTAGTAATTTATAGTCGATATGTTGTCATAGATAATATTACTAATGATCTATCTAAAATGAAATTCAGAATCCTATTATTGATTAGGATTCTATAATGGCAGAAATTCAGAATCATATTATAGATTAGGATTCTATAATGGCAGAGATAATTGATTGTAGAATTACTTATTATTTGAGAATCCAGTTACAATAACCATATCGCACAAGGTATTCTACCATGCCTCGACCGGGCAAATAATAACTCAATTGTGTTAGACCAACAAGAAAATTGCTAACTTGTCACTTTTTTTTAGTATTCTTCACTTTTTTGAATTTGTGTCTTTTTTTAGTGTTTTTTATTTTTATTAAATCTTTATCACCTTTTTAATGTTTGTTACTTTTGTTTTTGTCAATTCTTTAAAAATTTTATCACTTTTTTGAGTGACGAACATCATTTTTTTTTTTTTAATAAAAGTGACACTTTATATCATTTTTTAATAAAAAAATGACACTTAACTTTAAAAAGTGACAATGAGTCATTTTTTCAGTGTCACTTTTTTTATTGCGTCATTTTTTCTATTAAAAAAGTGATAATTAATTTTACACAGTGTTTTTTACTTTAAAAATATGTTTCATATGATTTTTCTAAAAACCTTTAATTTTAAGGGTATTTTTGTAAGTTGCCCTTTTTTTACACAGTATTTTTTACTTCAAAAATATGCTTAATATGATTTTTTAAAAGATTCTTAATTTTAAGGGTATTTTTGTAAATTGCCCAAAAAAATGGATAATTAGGTCCACTACTCTCCAAAAATAATAAATTAGAATACTACCCCTAAAACTAATTAAATTTCTTTCTTCGTAATTAATACGCTTAAACACCCCAAACCCAAAACCTTAGAAGCCTCGGACCCAGAAAATCGGCCAAAACTCCCACCACAAGATCTCTGATTTGCTTCTTTGACCCATTCTTCTTCTCTCCTTTGCTATCTCGTTTTGTCTCTATTTTTTTCTTATTTTAGGCTAATTTGTGCTGACAATGAGAGTTAGAGATCAGTTGTCTAGTTGTCCTGTGCTTCTTGGTTTCATGCTGAGGAATTGATTATAGATTTTGGTGTTATCCATTTTTATTTTTTTTTTGTTTTGGAGGGTTTGATATTACTAAATTTTTGTAGTGTTAGGAAAAGGGAATGATGATTTTGGTGTTTCCTGATGATGGGAAGAAAAAAATCGTGTACTGACATAATGAGTTTAGATTATACCCATGTTTAATCTCATTTGTTTCGTTTGATTTAGTGCTTATGTCGAATAATTCTGATTAATTCATATGTTGTGTACATATTAACACCTGATTTGTGACTTTAGAAGATTGATGGATGAATTGTGAAATCTTTTGAAAAGATATGTTGGTTTTTGGATTATTGAATTGCTAGAATATCATTGAATAATCTTTACAAGTTAGGCATTTAGCAACTCTAGAGGGAAAATTGTGAAATCCAATTATGCATAGAAATTGGCATTTCATCCATTGCAGAATGCTAAGATGAGGTGAGAGTTAAAACTTTTTTTTTTCGTCGCCTTTTTGAGTTTGTCGCTTTTTAAAAATTTTATCACTTTTTATTCTATATAACTTCTTTTAATTTATGCTACTTTTTTGAATTCATTACTTTTTAAAAATTTGTCCTTTTTTTTTATTTTGTCACTTATTTTTAATATTTATTACTTTTTTTAGTAACAAATATCAATTTTTAATAAAAGTGACATTGTATGTCATTTTTTTTTTTTTTGATAAAAACGTGACACTTAACTTTAAAAAGTGATAGTGTGTCACTTTTTTTACTGTGACAATTGATTTTACACGATTTTACTTTCAAAATATATTTCATATGATTTTTTTTAATGTATTTTTGTTTTTTGGGGTTGACCAAGCCAAAGAGGAAAAAATTGACCCAAATCCAATTATAACTTGCATGCTAAAATTGATAAAATAAAATTCCCGAGGATATACGTGTGAATGGCCTGTTGAAAAGACCTTAATTTCACTTTGACATTTGACCAATATGACCAAAGTTAGTTTTTTTTTTTGCATTTCACAACCTTTTTTTTTCACATATACGGTTTTCAATTATTTTCACTTTTTTTTTGTGTTTATTGAATTATATATGCGAAGATCTGCTTGAGTTTTAGTCATAGGGGTGAATATTTGGTATTTTAGGGTGTGTTTGCCTCATTTTTTAGCTTTACATCGTCGGAAATGGCGATTTTCAGCCATTTCCGACGATAAAATCTGCCAGTTTTACAGCGGGGCACGAAAACGATGGTTTACAGCCGGTTCAGAAGTCGACTTAACAGCCGAGTCAGATCAGCTGTTAAAAGTCAGTTCGACTTCTGAACCGACTTTTAACAGAGGGGTCAGATCGGCTGTTAAAAGTCAGTTCGACTTCTGAACCGGCTTTTAACAGCCGATCTCAATTAAATAATATGGGCCGGCCCAGGCCATTAACGAAGTGGGTCGACTGTTAAGTCGGCTCGCTTAATTTTTTTATATATATAATTTAATAAATGTATATTAAATAAATATTTTACATAATATAAAAAAGGCCTGTAATTAAATTTTAATTATTAATTTTAATTTGATAATTAATAATATAATTAAATAAATAATTGTAATTATTAAATATTATATTTTAACAAATTAGCAACTTCTTATTTTTTCCTTTAAATTTTTTTGATAATTTAATAAATCAAATATTAAATAAAAGTTATATAATTAAATATTTTACACATTTCATTACAATTTATATATTTAATAAATAATTGAATAAATAAAAATTTATAAAATTTTATATTTTACGTAATTTAATAAATCGAATATTAAATAGATATTTATAGAATTAAATATTTTACGTAGCCGATTAAAATGTTTATAATTAAATAAATAATTTTAATTTGATAATTAATAATATAATTAAATAAATAATTGTAACTGTTAAATATTATATTTTAACAAATTAGCAACTTCTTATTTTTTTTCTTTAATTTTTTTTGATAATTTAATAAATCAAATATTAAATAAAAGTTATATAATTAAATATTTTACACATTTCATTACAATTTATATATTTAATAAATAATTGAATAAATTGAATATTAAAGAAAAATTTTTATATTTTTATATTTTAGGTAATTTAATCAATCGAATATTAAATAGACATTTGTAGAATTAAAAAAATTATATGGTTAAATAATTAATTTTAATTGTAACTTGATAATATAATAAAATTTATATTTTTAATTTTAATTTTAATTTTAATATGATAATTAATAGTATAACGAAATAAATAATTGTAATTGTTATATATTATATTTTAACAAATTAGCAACTTCTTATTTTTTCCTTTAAATTTTTTTCATAAATGAAAAAATCAAATATTAAATAAATATTTTACATAATATAATAAATTTTATATAATAAATTGAATATTAAACAAAAATTTATATCATTTTATATTTTACATAATTTAATAACTTGAATATTAAATAGATATTTATAGAATTAAATATTTTACGAAGCCGATTAAAATTTTTATAATTAAATAACTAATTTTAATTTGATAATTAATAATATAATTAAATAAATAATTGTAACTGTTAAATATTATATTTTAACAAATTAGCTTACGTAATTGAATAATATTTACTTACTGAAAAATTTTACGTAATGACATAAAATTCTATTTTCCTTTTAGCAAATTCTTTTTTCCTTTCATTTTTTAATTTAATTATTTCTTTTGTGTAGTTGTTACAATTCGGTTCACTTCATTTTATGAGATTATATTGTATTTCATTATCTTATGTTCGAAGTGCTGACGTTAAATTTTTTTAAAATTTTGCAGTATGGAGTATCACTTGGACTTGACATTGAGACAGATTCCGAGCAAGGCTACCTGGAACGGTAACTTTGACAGTTACACTGCCGTGTTGGAGCTGCTGGATGAGCATCATGCAGATATGCTTCGACGTTCATTTCTTTGGCCCATGTACGAGTTGAGAGATGTACAGTTCTCCGGGCAGATCCTCGATGCACTACTGTGTCGGTTGCTTAGTCCAGTCGACGGCGATGCCCTCCACTTCGACCTTGGGGGCAAAGTTGTGAGTTTTTTCATGTTTGATTTTGCTCTCATCAGAGAACTGGAGATTACGGGTGATGATGCAGCTCGTACTGATACTCAGAGAGGCAGACTGCATGACATTTACTTTGAGGGACATGGAAAGGTGTTGCGTCAGCTCTGATGGACGCGATCACAAGGTGTGACCATATGTTGGATAGACAGAAGCTCGGCCTGGTCTACATCCTTGAGAGCGTGTTGCGATGTCACCATCGGAGGACTGGGATTAACCTATTCCATCTGCATATCGTCGACGATCTTGATGTCTTAAACACATATCCGTGGGGTCGGAGATGTTTTGAGGACACGGTGCACGTCTTCACTAGATCACACTCGAGGCCGAAGGGGACAATGTGTAAATACGATACATACGGATTACCCCTTGCCGTGCAGGTAAATGTTTGACATATTTTATTATAATATTGTTTACAATAAATGTGAATATAATAATTGTATGTGTTGTAGATCTGGGCGTACGGACGGTCCCCCTCCTAAGTACCCATTTTGCGAAGCGAGGGGAGACACGCTGCCCTCGGATGCATCATTGGCAAACATCTCGAGCAAAGGGATGTCCGACTAGCAAAAAGCTATCAGCTCTCCTCGACGACCCTCAGGTTAGATAATACATTTGCGATTTATATTGTGTGTAGCTCCAAAATATGATAACGTGATCATTAACTTGTCGAAATGTTGTTATGCCAAATTCGAGTCATAATGCATTTGATGCCGTCGATGGAGGAGGAGGGTCGTAGATATGTGCGTGAATTGGCCGTTCTGCACGATGAAGCCAACCGGGATGAGGTACGTGAATTGAATATAATTGATTTGCATACGTTAATCGATTTTCATTAAATACAATAATTTTTTATGTTCCAATCCGTGTAGGGGGCGGTCCAAAGGCTTCACCACCGCCGTCAAGGGCTTCACCACCGTCGCCTCCGAGGGCTTCAACACCGCCACCTCCGAGGGCTTCACCGTCGCCACCGCAAGGGGCCTCATCGCCCTCGTGGTCATCACCGCATCCAAGGGCATCACCACCACCGATCAGGTCACCTTCTCCATCGTCCACTGATCTGTACGACCTGACAGTATTTATAGCGGGTCAAATGGACGAGATGCGCCAGAGTTTAGGGGACAGGTCAAGGATTTATCTAATGATGTTGGAGTTTTACGTCGCCATGTGGTAGAGCTTCAGGATGAGATCGTAGCCCTCCGAGGCGATATAATAAGCATGAGACGGGGTGACGGACGAGGTGATGGAGGGGGTGACGGACGGGGTCATTTCTGGGCGGATGATGCTACATTGGCTTCTTTTTTTATGTCCTCGCAGGAGGGTAGGACAGAGGTAGTTGCCCCTAAGGAGGGTAGGACAGAGGCCTCAAATGAGGAGGAAGTGGTGGTGATGGGGAGGACAGAGGCAGAGGGTAGGACGGAGAAGGTGGTGGTGGTGGGGAGCTAGGAGGATGTTATCCCCGAGGTGGAGGACGAGCGTACGCCTGACATAGCTGCAGGAAAAAGGCATGCCGTTGACGCCCCGGAGCAGGTGGTCGGCAAGAGAGTCAGGTTGCCTTCGCAGTACGTCGTTTCTCCCTTCACAGCTGAGGCGAAGAGGAGGACATTCGTTGACGGGACGTATTTTAATCTGTTTCGGGAGGTGGACGCAGCCAAATGGAAAGCGTTCGAGGTGGAGTCGAGGATAATTAAGCATTGGTAAGTATTATAGAATTTAAATGAAGTACGCTACGCCAATTCATCTATATCTTTTTTAACATTTTTTCTTTTTTTTTTTCAGACAAAGCCACCAAGTTGGGGAGAGGACGATATCAGATACATATAAGTGGTTTCACGAAATCACGACTTCGGGGACGTGGCTCGCCGACGATGTAAGTGAAATAGTCATATTGTTGTTTATTATGTATACATTATTTTTTTGTTTTATGAAATGAAATAGCTCAATATGTTTTTTATTGGTATTTCCTGATGTAGCACATCGACCTGGCCACAGAGTTATTGCGATATCGAGCTCGACGATATCCGCGATCATTCGATATGCCCGGCCGACTCATACTGAGCACTGAGTTTTTGGGTGCTGTTACCATTGACCATGAGTCGTTATTATGTATGGGTAGTAAGTACGTGCTGCATGAATATATGGCTGAATAGGTTGTAGGGATATTGTCGAGACTCGGGGGAAAAGCATGGGAAGCTTGTATACATATATATGTTCCAGCGATCATGAATCATCATACTATTGCCGTGGAGATTATTTTTGCTGACTCCACGATGTATGTGTACGACTCCGACCCTTCATGTCTGACGGCCAGCTCGAGCAGCAGTTGGAGTCGCTTGCTATGATTGTTCCGTTGATGGCTGCCCGAGTAGGTGTTATTATAAATGACAGGCTAGCTATCGTACAGGACCAGACGTCGGCGAGACAGTCGAAATCGTAAGTATTTATATTTTGTTTTATACTTTCAAACTTAGTTTTTTATCTGACACGTTTTCGCACTAACATTATTATTCAATTGTAGGGGTGATTGCGACATTTTTGCAATAAAGTACATCGAAGTTTTGAGTATAGGATATAAGGTCGATGGAATCAACCAAGCATGGATACAAATTTGGAGGAATAAATTAGCGTGCGATTTGTACAAATTTGAGTGTGATCCGTAAACGTTATATATTTAATTGTTGATTCATTTATTTAATACTTGTAAATATTGTAAAAATATAGTACATTGAATTGAATTGAATTGAGTAACTCTTTTATTTATGTATGAAATAATTGTTACTATTGTATACTTAATCAAATTAGCAAATTAAATTTATATAATTAAATATTGTTCATTTAACTGTTACTATTGTATACTTAATCAAATTAACAAATTAAATTTATATAATTAAATATTGTTCATTTAATAGCAATACCATTACATACTCGACTAATTGTCATCTAGGGAAATTTGACTCGTACAAGTTTGACGAGTATGACCGATTGCTCTACATCTGCCCATCGACGCGGTCGAGAAAACTCTCCAGTAGAGGGTATTCTAGAAGTTCGTGGACGTCCGGGCCAGCGGTTCAGTTACCGGTGGTGACAAACTATTAAGTGGAAAAATATGGTCAGGAACTTCCCAATCAGATTCGTTCGGTAAGGGAAATAGTCTCAGCATATGCAGTTCTCCAATACTCAGTCGTGTAATAATGAGAGCATAATGTTCTCGCTGCAAAGCCTCTATTTATAGATATCGCGATTGCATGCTCACATGGAAAACTCTCCAACTGAAATCGAGTACAAGTGCATGTGTGTTCATTCAGGTCCACAATGTATACCAGATGACGTGCACATTGTACAGAGAAGCGCTACTCATCCAGTGGTTCCACATTCAACCTCATCGCAACCTCTGCGGCCTTAAACAATTTATCCTCTTGAGTCGGGGCTAGCCAGTTCGACCAGTTCTGCGATTCCACACGTCGGTCGTGAAACCACTGCTGCAGTTTCGTACGGATGTTCTCAATCAATGCGAGAATTGGCAACTCTCGATCCTTCTTGAACAGTGCATTCAGAGACTCCACGTTATTTGACGTCATCAAGTTGTACCGACGTCCTGGAAAATGTGATCACGCCCAATGTTCTATCCCCATTTTTGTAAGATAATCCCATGCCGATATCGACTTATTTCATATCTCGACCAAAAATGTATTACATTCCTCGACATTGTAAGCTTCGGCTGCCCTCCTGAACAATGAAACGATGCCTTGGCCCTAGTATCTAGTCTTCAGATTACCTTGTATATGGTACATGCAGTACCCATAATGTGCCGCGGGGAAATCTTCAGCGATAGCATTTATTAGAGACTGACCCCGATTAGTTACGAAGGCAAGATGAGGAACTTCCCCGATTTCTTTCCTGAGCTTCGTAAAGAACCAACTCATTGACAGATCATTCTCACTGTCAACTATGCCGAATGCAAGTGGGTAAATCTGGATGTTGGGATCTTGACATGTAGCAACAATGAACTTGCCCTTGTATTTCGATTTCAGAGTTGTACCAGCGATAACATTTATTAGAGACTGACCCCGATCAGTTACGAAGGCAAGATGAGGAACTTCCCTGATCACTTTCCTAAGCTTTGTAAAGAACCAACTCATTGACAGATCATTCTCGCTGTCGACTATGCCGAATGCAAGTAGGTAAATCTGGATGTTGGGATCTTGACATGTAGTAATAATCAACTTGCCCATGTATTTTGATTTCAGAGTTGTACCGTTGACTAAAATCATCGGTCGCATAGCATTTGTAAATCCTCTAATGCATTGTCCAAGAGCCATGAATAAATACTTAAAACAATTCTCGCCCTCCGTCTCAATGAAAAAAGTGGAACCGTGATTAGTTGTCCCCAAATTATGGCAGTATCTGGCCATTTAGCATAACTCTCATCGGCCGAGCCCATTAATCCTCCAACGCACATTCTTTGGCCTTCAAGGCCATCAGTAGCTCATGACCACTCCATACTCTTGTCGAATGTCGTTAATGATGTCTAAAGGTATGTAGATCGTCTGTGTGTTCTAATACTTGTGCATTATCTGTTGTCCAATAAACCATTATCGAGCTTGTCTGTGATCGTTTTGACGAATCCCCAATTCACAAGTATATTCCCGTATATACTTGCGAACTACAAAATTCTCATTCCTATCCATCTTAGTCCCTCGCAACCGCCAACGGCAACTGTCGTCAACGCAAACAAGTGTCAACAATGATTTGTTTGATTTCTTTACTTTGAACTCAAAATTGAATTTCAATACCAGCAGGTGCACAGCTTCCTGCACAGCTTTCTTCATTTCAATCAATTGCTCAACATACAAATCTTCATCATCGGGAACCACATGTGAAGAATTAAATGAAGGTCCGCTCGTTCCGACCCCTGAGCTCTCACCCCGCTCATGTCTATGACGGGATAAAGCAATTAAATCTTTATTTGTAAATTCATTTACATTCTCGCTGTCCTGAACTACCGATTGAATTATGTACGTCTTAGTGATGTCACGATGATGAACAATTGTCTCGGGAATATTAGTGTCATCCTCGCGAGCTATCTCCACTGCATCCCAAAAATTATTTGCATTGTCATCAGCTTCATCCGAATGTTCATTTCTACCTTCTACGTCGTCCTTAATCACTAAAGTCACGCAAATTGCTGTCATTTGTGTTTTGTTCAAATCAAACAAATAACTCACATCAATTTCAGATGTAACCTTTGTAGGTGGAATTGAAAATGGCAAATGCTCTTGGAATTGATATCTCAGTACCATATTGTATAGAGATAAATCGACGTTCAGCTTGTTCTGTATATCATGGTACAGTTAATCTTACGATGTAGTCTCTGTTATATGTGTTGGCATATTACTTTGTTCGTCACTTGTCCATTTCCATGTCCATTGATTATTTTCATCTAATTCAAAATCACCAAAATAACAAATCGGGAGTATAATCCTCATATCTGTGTAGCATGGCAAAATCGAATTTGTAAATATTCAATCAAACAGAAACTTATTAAAAAAAAAAGCACCTAATAGTTTAAACAGCCAACATTTTTGCCTGTTAACATCCTAAAATATTGGTTGTTAACAGCCAACATTTTAGACTGTTAACAGCCTAAAAATCGGCTGTTAACAGCCAACATTTTGGAGTGTTAACGGCCTAAATGTGGCTGTTAACAGCCGAAAATGTTGGCTGTTTGTGTTAGTCGAATTTTAGGCTGTTAACAACCATTTTTTTGGCTGTTACTTTTCGTCGTTTTTTGTAACAGCCGTTAAGGCAAACTAATCGTAAAGTTATGCAGATGAATTCTTTTCCTATTATACTTAAAAAAAAATTATGTATCTACTAAAAAAATTTATATGCTACTCATATGTCGAATCTTAATTTATCAAGTAAAAACATACACATATTTAACGAAAACGAAATTAAACATTCGTAAATATTGATCGATATTTTTTTTCTTCAGCTATCGATATTTTTGAGATTTTCAGAGTGTAGAAGATGAGAGAATTTTTATCTGTGTTTGAGTTGATTTTGTAATATTATGTAGGGAGTGATTTTTATTTGTTAACTAAAAAGACAGTGTTGTCTTTTTAACAAAATCATATTTTGTAATTGTATTATTCACTTAAGGATATTTTTGACTTTTTGAAAACGATTAGATCATTTTGAAATTATTCATTGTGAAAAAGTCAAAAATCAATTATAGCCTTTGACCGGCCATTTTTAAAGATACCCCTAAAATTCCCAAATCAATCTACGACTCTCTCAGCCTGTCTCCGACTCTGGTCCCTGAGTTTCTCGTATGCCTTCCGTCGGCAGAAGAAGGTAAATCCATTCGTCTGAGCAGAGTCGTCCCGTCCTCTCGTCTCTCAAGCCTCGGCCTCTCGTATGCGAAGTGGTAGGGTCCCTATATACTTTTATGCAAAATCTGCTCTGAGTACTTATTTTCTGAATGTTATTATATGTGTTTGAATGTATGGAGGCTGATTTGGACTTAACTTGATAGTGCAGTTAAGGGTAGCTTGGTACATAGAATTGACTCAATTGAGAATAAATTTTGCTTCATTTTACTTGATAGGTTGATTTGGGGTTAGGGTTTAGGGCTTAACTTGCTGGTGCATTTTGGCTTTAGGGAGCTAAGGTCCTTGTTGGCAGCAAGAGACAATTTTGGACAGACTTTTTATGAGCCTACAGTAAATGCTGATGTGAAGGGTGAGATGCTCATATCCAGGTAATGTTGAAACCCTCAATAGGAATATTCATATAATTTATAGTTAGATTATATTATTACGAGTACAGTATTGTGTAAAACTTTAGGTGTCTTAAGAGGTCCCAAGATTTTTCACCTTAATTATTGGTGGAAGCATTGCCTATTTGCATCTGATGGTTAAATGCATTGCTCTGGACATGGCCTTTTCACATGTTATACATGGTAATAATGAATGGAGTTTGTAAACTTTAGATATATATTCTAGTGCCTACTCATGGTTATGTTTAGTACTGATTAGCGCATTCACATGATCCGTTGTTATATGTAAAAGGACATTTTTTTAACAATTTTTGGTCTAATCTCCTGAAAATCTTATATGACAATATTGATGATAAAATAAAATGATCAGTATTAGACTTCTTACATTCTGGGATTCATGTTCCAAAGAAGTGAAGTCCTCCATTGTACTACACATGTAATGCCACATTTTTTTGATTGACAATTGTTTTTGATGTTAGTCTAATATTAGCTTTCCACTCCAGGGAGGAAGTATTAGCTTCTCCAATCTTTCCTGCTTCATTTTTATCCTTGTTTCCAATATCTAGGAGCATGATTGGCTATGCATATGAATGAAACATACTTTTACATACTTATTTTACCAAATATGATTTTCGTAGTTAAGTCTCCAAACTATGTTATTTTTAGTATTGTCTTAATATTGTTTTATATTTTTTTCATTATTAATTCCATGACCAAAAACTCAAAGTTCGGCAATGATTAAATTGTGCCCGTACAGAATAAAATTCCTGGCTCCGCCCCTGAAGCAAATCCCCCCACATCACCACGAGTAATGCTATACGAGTCACCTAAATTGAAACTGTAACCTGAGAGCTACACAGCATTACTCCATCATCACCCGTGTGTTTAATCTGTCAACTCGCCACTACTGCAGTACTCCATTAGCCACCGCCAAAATCGCAACTGTTTGAATAGGGCTGTTTCAAAAATTCCCGAATTTTTTGTTCTTTCATTTTTTGAATAGCAAACCATTGAGCTTCAAAAATTACCGAACTTTTTTTAGTTTTCTTTTGAATAGCACCTTAAAATCTCCTTCAATACTATCACAAATTGAATAGTATAAATTAAAGGGCTGAAAATACAATAAACGTGCGTATTCTGCAGATGGTGGGGGCGGGTTTTCAGCCTCTGTCAGAGGGATGGTGAGGGTGGGTTTTTGTCAGCCTGATAAAGAAATTAAGCTTTAGCCAGTCAAAGGTACAAGAATCTTCAAAGAGCAATGGACCTCAAGCCTTTCAAGCTAGACATAGATGAGCTTATAAATGATTTTGTGAAGGTATTACTCGCAAACTAGATTCCTTCTTTAAATTTTTGGGTTTAGTAATTTATATTTACATGCCTGTGCTGTTGTGATGATTTGTAGGGCGGATCAACTACTTTTGCAGAATTCAAGAGAATATGGCTTTCTAAAAAATTCTCATTTATATTTGAGGCTAGCCCTTCCACCAACCAGGCTTGCTTTATGCAGTCATTATATGCACATTGCATTGGTATGCAGTTTGAGTTCTTCATTGTTATATCGTAGTTTCGTGATATAACTTGTTTATGGCTGTCAATCAAGTTGGATTATAGTGTCACTATAGAGCTTTTGATGTTTGGATTATAGATAAGTTTTGTGGTTATCATCAAAAGTTTAGATTATACTAAAATGTCATCTTTTCTGACTTTTATATGAATTATACTTCATGTAGTTTTATAGATATTTCAGCTTAGATGATTGGTGGTGTTTTGCTGTAATGCAGGCTATATGATGTCAACTGGTTCTCTTCCAAATAGTGTGGGTGGGCTGTATTGCTTGTACTGCCTTTACGAGACTCAGCCATTCAAGCCACCTTTCAAAATTTACTTATCTCTTGGTAAGATTCGACTTATGTTCATTGAAATATAATAAAATTGGGATTTGTGCTCATGATGTGTTATTCTTATAAGCTAATTCTTGAATTTGAATACAAATTCTGCTAAATATAGTGGTACACAATTATCCAGATCTGCATAATAATTACCGCATTGTATGTTACCTCTGCAAGCATTTCACTTCCTACTTTGGCAATTGTTTCTGCTAAACTTTGAGTGAATTGCAACATTATTAATTCTTTATGCTGATGGATATGCTGAAGGATACGAACTTTTTGTGGTTTTTACTATCTTATTTCAATCCTTTTCCTCTCATCATCATTTTGGATTTTCCCTTTTTATCTGAATATAGTAATAATGCCTTCTCATAGATCATTGGTCTGCGTGGACAGTGATGTTGTTGTCTATACAATATTTTGATGACAATCATATTGCCTGTTATTAGTTTAAACAAGAGATTTTGTTTTGATGAATATTTACGGAAATAGGAGAAATACAAATATAGTTTGGTGGCAAAGTGTTATCCTGATATAAATTCAAACCAGATAGATGGTTAGTGGGTTTGACAGGTACCGTGGATACTTCCATGCTTCCTTAGTATTCTTAGACTATTGCAAAAAGAACTGCTAGGGATGTTTCCTTGACAAACTTGGCCTTGTTAAAATGGCACACGATCTCCGAACTAGAACCCCGAAGTTCCTTTCATGGTCAAATATAGTTGTCCCTTGATCGAAGAATTTCTCACCAATTTGTATATATTTAAGATCAAATTAGTTTCTTTCATTTAGGTCTTGTACGGATACTTTAATTAGAGTAATGCTATTCATCCCCACTGAGGTTACAAACACAGTCTAAGTGGTGTTAATGTGACATTAGATGATAGGCATGGTATAAAAAGGCGGTACTGAATCCCGCCTTGAGGCCCGCCTCACCGTGAGGCGCATATAGTACACCTCGAGGCAGTATTTTTTAGGCTAAAAATATGAGGCTTACGCCTCTAAATCTGAGGCACGCGCCTCAAGGTGAGCGCCTCATGGAGCATGAGGCGTGCGCTTCATTTAAAATTTGATTTTTCAATTGTATGAAAAGAAATCAGAAATGACCATTCTTAAAAAGAAAAGAGCCCATTTAAAAAGGCATTTTTGGCTTAAACAAAATAATAAAATGATGTCACATTGCAATTGGTGGATGAGATGATTTTGTAGAAATTGAGAGTAGCAAAGAGGAAGATGATGGGGAAATTAAATTTGATGATAATTCCATTAATGATACTAGTAATAGTGATGATAATGTAGACTATTAGTTTTTTTTTAAAGTTTAAGCTGCTTTTTTTTCCATTGCAAATGGAGTGATTTTTAACTCTTGTAATTTTTTTTTTTTTACTAAACATCTTCTTTCTTTAGGTGACCTATATCTCAATATGCTAATGGCTATATATCCTATTTACTATGCTCCAACTTTGATTTTTATATATTTTTGTATTATTTTATAATTCTCAGATTTTTTTTTTTGTTTTTTGTGAGGCTTACGCCTCAATCCGCCTCGAGGCTTACGCATCGCCTCATGAAGAAAAATCGCCTCAGTACTTAGTTTCGCCTTTTCAAACTTTGATGATAGGTGAAATTAAATAAATGATAGGTGAAATTAAATAAATCATTTAATTTCACCTTTCATTTAACCTATCATTTAACGCCACCTAGACTGTGTTTATAACTCCACTGGGGATGAATAACATTACTTCTTTAATTAAGGTAGCGTGTCCATGTTGGATACATGTTGGATACCGACACTCTTCGGACTCCTACGATGGTCATTTTTCTTTCTTTATCAAAAATATTATATATATTTAGCTCAAAATTACTGTTAAATAACAAATAAGTACTTGTTTAAAATATTTTAACAAGAAAAATTAATAACATGTGTAAAACTATATTTATATTATATAAATGAAGAATTTTAAAAAATTTAATCAACACGTCGACTATATATCATGTTAGTACTTTTTTGAGAAATCGCGCATCAGACACACGTGCCGTGTCCGTGTCTGTGCATCATAGCTTGTAGCTATATACATGGATGAAATATATGGGGAATGGTACTCACAATGCACCTACACCAATATCTAATCATTGTTTCTCGAAACATACGTACTGTATAAGATGACTGTAAGAATGAAGCCAAAATGGTTGTAATTATGACGGTAATACATTATGACTATAAAAATAAAAAATATTTGGTATTGTCCAAGATGCCTATGCCCGTACAATTTGATCTTGTCTAAATATTTGACATTGTCAAAATTGACCAGTATTTCCATTGTCTTGTTTCTGAAAGTGTTCTAGTGTGATGCGTATTGGTCAATAAGAGATAGGACATGCTATTTATACTTCGTATCTTCCAACAGTGCATGCATGTGACTGCGAATACGTGATAGGAAAGAGATCCCGCATGTAAATATCCATTTTGGGAGATAACAATCCTGAAGGTTCAGAGCAAGGAAATCAAATTGACATAAGGATTTTTTGGAATTTCACTCTTAATCCTTCCCACAACGGTGTGGCCATTATGATGAAAAGAATCTTATTCAATTTCACGTGCATTACCTCTCTTCACTTTCCTATGTTCCTCTTTAAGTTGTGACATTTTACTTTTATACATGCTTCCTGGTGCTTCATGACTATTATAGCCATTTAGTAAAACTTACAGCTAGAAGTGACTCTACACAGCCCAAGGTTTCTATAGACATTAAAAAAATAAAAATAAAACAATTAAATGGGTTAGGTCAATTTTAAACCATTAGCCCATTTAAGTTTACTAGCAAATCTAAAATCTATCGAAAGTCCCAACTTACATTAAAAGCCCATCATACACTAAAAACTTCATCCTACTTTTAAAATTCAATAAAATAAAATAAAATCAAAAGTGGGTGGTTACAAATATTTTTATAAATGGACCAAAAGTACATGAAAAAATCACAAGTGAAAGGTGCAGAAGAAATTCCAAAGCCGGATGAAGAGAAGAAACTCCTTCAAGCCTAGGTCTAAGAACACCGAGAAGATCAAAAGTTTTTTCAAATTCAAGCAAGTCCGAGACAATTCCAGAATATCAAAGTTTTCTTCAAATCAATGAAAATTTAAATCAAATTCCCCGAAGTTCAAATCCAAGTGTCAAACAAGACAAGTTCTCAACAACTCAAGCCTCTAAAAAATCTTGAAGTCCAGGATTCAAGCTAAGAACTTGTACGACAAATTCCGTGTATTAAAATACAAAAATTATTACAACATTATATTTTTGAAATATAAAAGTGGATGTTAATTTTTGTGATTGCAATAACTGCACAATCCTTTGATTAATGACCTAAGTTTTTGAAAACAAGGGCCCATGTGATTTAGATCCCGGATTTCAAGATTTGTTGAAGACTTGATTTGTTGAGAACTTAACGTATTTGACACTTGGATTTCGAGACTTTAATTGAAATTTCGGGACTTTGATTTAAATTTGCATGAGTTTGAAGAAGCTTTTGATCTTCTTGGTATTCCCCAGGCTTAAGCTTAGAGAGAGTTTATTCTCTTTCTCCAACTTTGGAATTTCCTCTACACTTGTGATTTTTCTTCCACACCTTTCGCTTGTAATTTTTTCATGGACCTTTGGTCCTATGTATAGAGAAATTTGTAATCACCTACTTTTGATTTGATTTATTGAATTTTAAAAGTAGGATGGACTTTTAAACCTTTTGATGGATTTTAGATTTTGTTAGTAAACTTAAATGGGTTAATAGTTAAAAATTTCCCCGACCCATTTAATTGTTATATTTTTATTTTTTTTAATGTTGCAGTTGCTTTGCATTTTGCAAATGTTATCTCTGCTTCATGATTTGAAATATCATACTACTCAATTTTTTGAGTTCATAGAAAGCATTTTTGTCCTTGCTGATTCTATAATCAGAAAAAATGTTCTTGTAGTTTGATATCAAATTCTCAAAATCTTTGTTTTCTCCCATTTTTCCCGGATTTGAGAGCTTGATGAAATTGTCTACGCTGAAAACCGTAGTTCAACGCTGAAGAATGATTGTACCAGTAATAGTGATGCATGTAGAAATACTCACGACAAGTCTCTTAGCATCCATGATTACAGGTGGCAGTGATTGGTTGGCCAATAAAGTTTTCTGTCAACTGATCGTATTGCAACAATTTATGAAAGTGTCTCCCTACACGCCCTTTTGTCATTTGATCCAACGAACTGAGCTTCTTATTGTTGGAGTAGAGTCATAATTTTTTTTAAGAGTAATTATTGTTTTTTTCTGTGATAATATCAATATTTGAACACGTGCTCCATATTTGCTAGAGAGAATGAACAAAGAAGTAATAGAATTACATGTTTCCCTTCCGTAATTTTTTGAATTTCAAGTAGGTCTGATTATAATGGCTGGGGACAGAGTTGGTTATAATGCGATAACAGTCAAATATCTTGCTTTTATTTTCCTGTTTCACAGCCTTCTGCCTTTGAAGTCATATCTCGATTTGCCTTCTGCAGGAAACTTGAAAAGGATTAAGAATCTCGTTGTAGACACAAAGACAAGAGATATAAAAGTTGTTTCTATTTTGGTCAAAAGAATGCTGGAGAGAAGCTTGTTTCTTTTTGGTTCTGTGGATGCCAATGAAGGCTCTGCAACAGAGAGAATAAATGAACTCACAGAAATACAGAATGCTCGTGTCCAAACAGCGTATAAGATGTAAGTTCTGAGCTCTTTAAACTTTTTCCAGTTTCGTAGTATTGTTAGCCTTCACCCTTTCTCTGGTATCACTTGGCTGTGTCTTATGTGCCAGTTTTACTGAATAGGTTATTTGCAAAAACAAGGCTTGAGCAATTCATCCACACGGACTTGGTGAGTTTCACAATACCTTGTAGATAATTTTAGAGTTTTGTATCTGCTTTGTGATTTGATTAAGGAGATAGCATGCAGTGAATGTTGAAAAATAGTTCAAATGAAAGAGAGTTTAAAGTTTAATGACTTGTCAAGAATATTGAATAAGATTTCAGAGATCGTCAAATATTGCAATTATAATATTTCCTTTTAGTGTAGGATTACTTTCCTTAGTAGTAGATTGCATAATATTTCCTTTTATGTTTATTTCCTTTTACAGTTATTTGTAACCCTATAAATAGGGTCTTTTACTTTGTAATAGAAACAAGTTTATTATATACAATTTATAATATTCTTCAAAAAAAAACTTATTTCTATTACAAAGTAAAAGACCCTATTTATAGGGTTACAAATAACTGTAAAAGGAAATAAACATAAAAGGAAATATTATGCAATCTACTACTAAGGAAAGTAATCCTACACTAAAAGGAAATATTATAATTGCAATATTTGACGATCTTTGGAATCTTATTCAATATACTTGACATGACTCAAATATAAAATTGAAAAGTTTGTAGCCTAGAGAAACAATTTTGGAATTGACTAAAGTGGAACTTGGAGATAAGTTATTATGCAAATTGAAGAAGGACCAAATTGGTATTGTTATTTCCATCACACATGCGGTAAGAGGCAGTTATTTAGGTTCTTGCATGCTCTGATGCGACAGGGGTATGGATATGGGATATGAGATAGGGGTATGGGCATGGGTATTTAGAACACGATACAACATGGGTATGAGATATGTATCGGATCTTCCAAGTTTCAACCGGACACTTTGTCATTTTTGCATTTTCTTCCTTCTTTTTATTATTTCTTCTTCTTTCCTTTTTTTTTTTTCCCTTTTCCTTTTCTTTTTTCCCGTTTTTGTTCTTTATAAATCTAGTGTTGTGTCCGAGAGGACGGGGAAAGGTGGTGGTGCTAGGTTTTCCCTTCTTCTTCTTCTTCCTTTCCATTTTCTTCTTTTTTTCCCTTCTTCCCCCATTTTCTATTTTATATACCATTTAGTAATTCCCATAATTGAAAAGTAAACCTCAAAATTCTATTTTATTCGTTTTAACCCTTTATTCAATACACATTTCCTTTTTTGTGAATAATTGATTTTGGTCTATTCAAAATGACATATTTGATTAGGGAAAAAATCGAAAATTGAAAGACGTACTCACGTACCCGTTTTCGAAATTTGGACTATTTTTAGCCATGTCTCTATATCCTACATTTTAGAAAATAAAAGATCCGACACTTAGATATGTATCCGGCTCCAAGCATCATAGCTTGAATTGCCAACAACCTTATTTTATTTTATTTTTGACAAAAATCAGGTTGTAAATGGCATCCCCTTGTGGATGGTCATCTCCTTTTCGAATCAGTGTCATGAATGGGTGTAATTGTTCATTTTTTATGAGTGAAGAACATTAAAACATACATCTTCATCCCTATGTAATCCTAAAATTTCAGAAATAATTTGTAAGTGTTCATATTCCTTTTTTACTTTTGCTCTGTGCAAACTTACCAAAGGCTTGTCATATCCGCTAATGCTATTTTCTGGAGTGAACCCGAAAGCAATCTCTAAACTAGAGGGGGAAAATATTGCTTTTAGGAAAGCGTATCCCATATGCATTTCAAGCCTCCGTTTTTTTCAGATTTTCTACATCTTCAGTTTAGAGTCTTTGGTTCTCGTTTTGATATTCAGTCCTCAATTTGGTGATTGATGTTTTGTCTACACTTTCCTCTTGAAATTTTCCAACAGCGAAAACCCCTTAAACCTGTGTGATGCTAGTAGTAGTAATTGATTCAGGATATACAAGCATTGCTGACTGGACGATATTCTTGAATTATACATTTCTCAAACTGTTGGAGTTGTCCAGAAGTGGTAGGTAACAATAAGATATCAACAAGAAAAACGAAGTATTAGCCATATTTTAATAAACAATCTGAATAGAGTTTGACCCATTTATTTGTATTCTATTTTGATTCTCTAAATTTGTGTAACCTTACATTGCTAGCTGGTAGCCTGGTGATTAAGTACGAAGCTACTCATCCTGTAGGTTATGGATTCTTTTAGGAGAGTTATCCTCAGGAATTACCCGAGAAAATCAGGTAGTAATAAGTGTTAGAGACCAATTTTGAGCTAAAACATTAAGCACAAGTAGTAAGGGGGATTCAAGTGTATAAATGCAAGCCCCTGTTATGAAAAAATTTAAGAGCGTGGCAATTTGGGCAAGTAGATGTATTATTCAACTCTTAGATATTCTTTTGATGTGGCAAAGTATGGTTTCCCTCTTTTCCCTCATTCGACATACGCTGAGCATTAAATTTTTTGTTTTTTATTTTTATTTTTATTTTTTAATAAATGACGGTTACTTAACTGAATGGGAATACTTTATATAATTGAACCTGTCAGAGGGCGATCGAGCTATTTTGCCTTGGTGCTAGAAATATTTGGTTGGAATGTTATATAATACTGTCCTTAGATTTACACAATTCATTTTAATCTTCTAGAGGAAATATGCATTTATTTATTTTTCCCATCTTACCAAAGGGAAGGGAACTTGATGTTGATTTGATCAAGAAAAAAGCAGCAGAATATGCAGTCGCCAAGGATCTATCCATCAGAGGTACCATACTATCTTTTTTTTTGCAAATTACTAGTGAAGTTTAATTTAAATATTCTTGTGCCTTAGATGCGTGAGTAATCTGTTTTGCCGAGTTGCTCCCTTATTGATATAGAGTAGAATCCCACTACAGGTGAAGCTCCTGTTGTAGAAATTTTACGTTTTGCAGATGAGAAAGTCATGACATGAGGACCTTCAAATAAAATAGATTTTGATTAACTGTAACTGCTTTTTATATGATCCTTGTTGGGTGTTGTTTTCGTTACTCATTTTCGTCCTCTCCATTCTCTCTAGCAATTATGTCAATTATACTCTGCCGGTCTGCCCTACCACGGCGACTCATCAAATAGCATTCATGTCCAAATAACCTGCGGCTGACTTTCTTATTCTTTTTACTCTTCCATATTTTTCAAAATTCAATGGCTTGCTACCAATTGTAAATCAAACTGCATTGTATATTGATATCAACTACTATTTCCTTTCTGTTAAAGAGGCCAGCAAGGCGATAGACATACAAAATGTAAAGCACATAGCAGAAAACAAGATATCGATTGGAGACACAATGGAGAAGATTGCAGTAGAATGGAGTTTGCAGAAAGAAACATTCTATCAGCAAACAGGATTTGGTTATCGACCTGCTGCAGAACCTTCTCAGAATAAAGAGACAGAATTCTTTGAACAGCAATGTTCTAACCAGAAAATCAACCAAAATGAAGCCTTCGAATATACTGACAGTCGAGAGGGCAATGAGAAGTTTGAAGGATGGGAACACAATGATGACTTTGGTAATGAACTCGAAAACCTGCTATCTCAACCTTTTGAAAGTGATAATGAAGAAGCTGAGGATAATGAGCACTGGGAAGATGAGGATGAGAAGTTAGAAGAATAGAGAAAAAAGGCTAGGAGCTCGTACTAATTAAACAGAAAAAGTAAAGGAAAATTGCAGCTTATATTACAATTTTACCCTTTTTTTTATGTGGAAAAATACTATTCCCATGTTTGATGGTCATTATAAAGAAAAATAAGGAGAAAATAATGTTTTGAATAGTGGTTTTTTTTTTTATTTTTTTCTGGAAAAATGTATTATTAAAAGGGAAAAATTCATAACTCAGTTTTATCTATTCCAAAATAAAAAAATTAGGTCCCAAATTTTAGAATGACAAAAATTAGATTTTTCATTAATTAATTAATTATATTTTACAATTTGTTAAATTAAATATTTAATTGTGATATAATAAAATTAACTCACCTCACCCCACCTCTATTGCTTTGATGGTTCGGTGATTGTTTCAGCAACTTTTCAACGACTACTTCGGTGATCGTTCTGGCATTACTTAATTCTGGTGACCAGTCCAATTCCAGCGAGTATAGGTCACAGATTTTTAAAATTCGTCGGTCATAGATTTTTGACTGTTATTGATAAAAAAAAGTATAGGTCATAGATTTTTAATTTGGTCACAAGTTAAAAAAATTAGATAACACAAGTCACGACTTTCAAAAATTTTATATGCCACAATTAATTCGTTGGTCATAGATTTTAAAATTAGTTGGTCACAGATTAAAATTTATAGGTCACACAGTCACGAATTTTCAAATTAGTTGGTCACAAATTTTTTCACGATTACAAATTATATAATTTTTATGTCTCAGATAATAAAATTGTTGGTCACGGATTATATTTTTAGTCACACATTATCGAATTTTAAGATTACATATTATATTTTTTAATCACAAAATCAAAATCACTAGATCCAACAAATTCCATAAGAGCCACACGATCCATACTTGTCACAGATATCCTTATTCACAGTCACCAATGGTACCCAATCCTGGGCATTACTTTTCCATTTCAGGAACTGTATGGTGCCTATTGGATTCACCACAAGTTTAAGTAAAATAGAGTCATCCAACATTTCAAATGTAAAATAAACTTCATCAGAACTGAAATGATATACAAACTTATACACGTGATTATTCGTAATAGCATCAGTACCACTAAATATATGCCCATCCCAACGACCCTACCTGGGCACTTGTACGTCATTCTTTTCCAGTGGCAATTGAGGTGATTGAAAGCTAAACACAAACCCACCATTTGATGGATCCTCATAAGATCTCTACGATGTAATAACATGTTGTAAACCGCAGAGGCGCTGGGGTTTGTTAGATCTGGTGGTGGAAGTTGTCGACAGCGGGGCTTTGTTAGATTTGGTGGTGGCAGTTGTCGACGACGACTTTCTTTTTGGCGAAAGTCGATTTCGGACAGA